>JBBDGP010000218.1:4200000-4700000 GCA_037952835.1 Lithobates septentrionalis | reverse complement strand
ACAAAATGCATTTTTCTTCATGTTATAAAATTTTGCAAAATTAGTCATTTTTCTTCAAAAATAATGTTGGCCAAAATTTATACTGCTACATATCTTTGGTAAAAATAACCCAAATTGGTGTATATTATTTGGTCTTTGTGAAAGTAATGGCCCGTACACATGATCCGAATATCGTAGGAAAACAGTCGTCCGAGGAAGGATCGTACAATATTCGGATCGTGTGTACACTACCTTCGACAGCCGATCACGACCGTTCATCCGATCTTATTCGATCAGACATACACAAAAAATTTCCTCGTATGATTCCAGATCGTACGATTTTCGTTTAGTCAGTATAGTTGTCGTCCGAAAATACAATACAAATACATTACAACACATGACATCACTTCCGAATTTTTTGTCTGTCGTAAAAGAATTTTCATTACTTTATTTAGCTATTCAATTCCTACTTGCGACTATTAAGCGAGAACGGTCGTACGATATTCGGAACGTGTGTACGAGGCATTAGAGTCCAAAAGCTATGGTGCCAATCTCTGAAATTGATCACACCTGAAGTACTGACGGCCTATCCCATTTATTGAGATCCTAACAAGTCAGGAAAGTACAAATACCCCTTAAATGACCCCTTTTTGAAAGGAGACATTCCAAGGTATTTAGTAAGAGGCATGGTGAGTTTTTTGAAGTTGTAATTTTTTAACCACAATTCTTTGCAAAATCAATATTTTATTTTTTCATTTTATTTTTTCCACAAAATTGTCATATTAGCAGGTTATTTCTCACACACAGCATATGCATAGCACAAATTACACCCCAAAACACATTCTGCTACTCCTCCTGAGTACAGAGATATCACATGTGTGAGACTTTTACACAGCGTGGCCACATAGAGAGGCCCAACACTGAGGGAGCACCATCAGGCGTTCTTGGAGCATAAATTACACATATAATTTCTTGACTACCTCTTACACTTTTGAAGGCCCTGGAGCACCAGAACAATGGAAACGCCCCAAAAATGACCCCATTTTGGAAAGAAAGCACCCCAGCGTATAATCTATGAGGCATAATGTGTCTTTTGAACATGTCATTTTTTTCCTACAAGTTTTTGGAAAACGTGGAAAGAAAATTAAAACGCATTTTTTTTTTTAACCACTTACGGACCACCCGCCGTCGTTATATGGCGGCTGTTTGAACGAGGATATCATTGTTATGGCAGCAACTAGCTGCCATAACCCCGGTATCCTCGTTTTCAGCGGGCAGTCCGCTACAAGATAAACATGATCTCTGCGGCGGATTCGCCGTGAGATAACTTTTAATCGGTGGCGGGAGGGTGCCCTCTGCTGCTTACCAGTGCCGTCAGCAGCGGCGGAGGTGATCGCGTCCTGTCACTTGCTGTGCATGGAGACGAGTGCGGGGAAGATGGCCCCCACCTGTCTCCATACAATTGCTGGGCGGAAGCGACGTTTAAACGCCATATGTCTTAAAGGCACATTCTTTTGTTGTCATTTTTTCAAAATGACTTTTTTTATTGCATTTAAGTCCAAATATGAGATCTGAGGTGTTTTTGACCCCAGATCTCATATTTGAGAGGTCCTGTCATGCCATTTTCTATTACAAGGGATGTTTACATTCCTTGTAATAGGAATAAAACCGACTATATATATATATATATATATATATATATATATATATATATATATATATATATATATATTTATTATATATATATATATATATATTTTTTTTTTTTTTTAAAAAGTGTAAAAATAAAAAATAAAAGATAAAATAATAAAATAAAAATAAATAAATTAACCACCTCAATACCAGGCCAATTCTGACACTTTGCTCCTACATGTAAAAATCATAATTTTTTTGCTAGAAAATTACATAGAACCCCCAAACATTATATATGTTTTTTTAGCAAAGACCCTAGAGAATACAATGGCGGTTGTTGCAACTTTTTATCTCACACAGTATTTGCGCAGGAATTTTTCGAACGCGTTTTTTTGGGGAAAAAAATGTTTTGTGTTTAAAAAAAAAAAAAAACAGTAAAGTTAGCCCAATGTTTTTGCATTTTGTGAAAGATGAAGTTACGCCGAGTAAATGGATACCCAACATGTCACGCTTCAAAATTGCACACGCTCGTGGAATGGCGCCAATGTTCGGTACTTAAAAATCCCCATAGGCGACGCTTTAAATTTTTTTTACTGGTTACATGTTTTGAGTTACAGAGGAGGTCTAGGGCCAAAATTATTGCTCTCGCTCCAACGTTCGCGGCGATACCTCACATGTATGGTTTGAACACCGTTTTCATATGTGGGCGGGACTTACGTTTTTTTTTTTTTTATTGTTAATTATATTTAATTTTTTTTTTTATTTTGACACTTTTTTGAAAAAAAAAAAAAAAAATTGATCACTTTTATTCCTATTACAAGGAATGTAAACATCCCTTGTAATAGCAATATGACATGTCAGGTGCTCTTAATAGTGAGATATGAGGTCAATAAGACCCCATATCTCACCACTAGGCTGGGAAGCCTGAAATAAAAAAAAAATAAATAAAACGATCGCCGCTTCCAAGCCGAAGCAGCGCCGTTTTTTTGAATGGAGAGGCCGGGCGTGACGTCATAACATCGCGCCCGGCCTCCGACGATCATAGAGACTCCGGGGACCATCTGGTCCGCCGGAAATCTCCATGATCTACATCCGGCGCCGGCGGATCCGCTATCCGACTCACCGATCGCTGAGGTGAGTCGGTAGAAGCACCGGAGGGCGGCGGGAGGGGGGGGGACATCCCCTCTCGCCTCCCATAGGAACGATCAAGCGGCGGAACGGCCGCTATGATCGTTCCTATGGTGTAGAGATTCGCCGGCTGAAACCGGCAATATCTGAATGATGTCTGTAACTACAGGCATCATTCAGATATACCCGCCCAAAGCCCAGGACATCATATGACGGTGGGCTAGTGGTTAAACGCGCCCCGTCTCGAAGAGCTCACGTGCAGAAGCAAGCGCATATAAAAACAGTGTTCAAACCACACATGTGAGGTATCTCCGCGATCGGTAGAGCGAGAGCAATAATTCTATCCCTAGACTTCCTTTGTAATTTAAAACATGCAACCTGTAGAATTTTTTTAAAAGTCGCCTATGGAGATATTTAAGGGTAAAAGTTTGTCTCCATTCCACGAGCGGGCGCAATTTTGAAGCATGACATGTTGGGTATCAATTTACTCGGCGTAACATTATCTTTCACAGTATAAAAAAGATTGGGCTAACTTTACTATTGTCTTTTTTTAATTCAAAAAAGTATTTTTTCCAAAAAAAGTGCGCTCGTAACTAAGACCACTGCGCAAATATGGTGTGACAGAAAGTATTGCAACGATCGCCATTTTATTCTCTAGGGTGTTAGAAAAAAAAATGTATAATGTTTGGGGGTTCTAAGTAATTTTCTAGCAAAAAATAAAATAAAAACACGGTTTTTAACTTTTAAACACCTCATCTAAAAAAGAGGCCCGGTCTTAAAGTGGTTAACACAAAATTGTCCATTTATACAATATTTCTAACACATAGCATGCACATACCAAAAATTAAACCCGGACATGACGCTAATTTGTTTATAAGTGATCGCTCTGTCATTTGACGGAGCGATCACATGGTAAACCGCCGAAGTCAGTGGCCATTACCGTGATCAGAGATGCGCCGGACCATGTGCACCCCCCTGGGGGAGCGATTCTGGGAGGACGTCGATGCACGCCCTCCCAGAGTTAGAGCTGCGCTATAGCCGTCATTTGGCTATGGCACGGTTGTTAAGCGGTTAAAGAAAGATTAATAGTGAATGGTGTGAATGAGCTTCAAACTCGATGTTTGTTTGCTGTCAAGTATGCCAAACTTTGGAAAAAGCACCTCAAGTATAAACATTAAAGCAGAACCTCAAAAGAAAAAAAAAAATACAGCACAACATTTGTAAAAAAAAAAAAAGTTAAAGTTGGAGATCTGCTTTAAAAACTGCAATTGCTCTTCTGCGTAGCCAAATAAAGTGCTCAACTTACTTTTGCACATCCCCTTGCCATCCCACAAACCAAGGAGACAGATATAACTGGCAATCAGATCAGTCTCCTTTTATTCAAGGATAAAAAATGTTGCCTGGCTCCAAATCCAGAGTCAAAACCCAAGGTCTAAGGTCCAGGTCAGAGGGGCTCCTTGGATGCTCAGTGAAGCATAGTAAAAGATACTTGCAGGCACAATAATAGAAATGTGAAAAAAGAAGCCCAAAGGCCAACGCTGCGCTAGAAATAAAGATTTTTGTGCAATATATGAAATAAAGTGAATGGACTAAGCTGCCAGCACCAAAAAGTCTGATACAAAAACTCAAAATATAGATTTATCTAAGTAAGTGCAGTGCTAATAAAACAACATAGCAAACATTTTCAAAATTTTCAAGTAAAAAAAATTATAAAAAAAGGAAAAATAAAGCAGAGTCCCAGTAAAAATTTCAGTCCATGAATAAAGAATAGACATCCATCCATGTGAAATATCGTGGCAAATTGCAAAGATTGAAATTGTGAAAGATCCTTCAAAGAATGTGCATCCAACTCCACACCCAAGTGAATAAATAGCCTGCTTACCAGCTCTCCGTGACTACTAAAACAGTAGTCTCACCCAGCACAGGGAAAATCGGTCTCCCCAAGACCCTTAAAGATGTCTGGAACCACAGCTAGGACGATACCGCTCTCCAGTGGGGACGGATTTTATCAAAGGCGCATATACAAACACAAGCACATTACCAACACTGCTCTACTGCAGCTCACAAAACCCTCCTGTTCTCCTTTCTTTCAACTCACAGCATGTAAAATGTTATTATCCAATCTGAATATATATTTTACAATTGATGGTAATGACCAGTCAACACATGATCACAGAAGGGTGCTGACTCAAATAAAATTCTTCAGCATATCTAATGCTGGATAAATATAAAAGAAAAAAGGTCAGAAATCACACTTGGCAGCAACAATGTGGGAAAGAATTTTATTTTCTTCTATAAAAGTACCCTGGATATACTGTATATAAAGGTTTATCAACTTTACAAACTTATGATCCATTTCTGAATGAATGCGAAGGCCAGCTATGCCTGTAGCTGGTAACAATCTAGCGCTAATGAATGTGAATGCTAGCATGGTAATTTCACACCATGTTGAGCCTGGTCTTCTTTAACTAGAGGTAGCAGCTGCTACAGATCTGCAGACACGGCAGCAGAATCACTACCAGTGCCAGATACACACTGCTGGAGATCAAACACATCCTGGTAAAGCATATTCCACACATTTCCCAACTGCTCATCAGACAATGGAAAATGTAATTAGTTATAATCTTTTCTAGTTTCTGCACTGAAATTAATAAAAGCAATAAAGTTTAAAAAGTTCAATGAATAAAAAAAAATTTAAACAAAAATCTAACGAAAAAGATTAATACATTTCTAATTTGAATATAATCTAAAGAGAACCTTCGAAAGTAAGAATGTATCAGAAGTAAAGATGTACAGAGGATTACCAATCTGTGAAAAATTGCATCTAAAAATTGTCGAGCAATTTCAGAATATTGTCCCTCAATGTAAAATTGCAGACTAATATAAATATATCACCTACAGTAAATATCAAAAGATTCCAAGATTCTGGAGAAATCTCTGTGCACAAGGGACAAGCCCAAAATGCAAAATTGGATGCCCTCTGTGCCCCCAGATGGCACTGCATTAAAAACATGCATGATTCTGTGATGGATATCACTGCATGGGCTCAGGAATTCCAAAAATCACTAAATACAGTTTGCCGAATCATCCAAAAATGCAAGGTAAAATTCTATCATGCAAAGCAGCAGCCATATATGAACATAATCCGGAAACTCTGCTGTCATTTCTAGGTCAAAGTTCATTTAAAATGGTCTGTTGCAAAGTGGAAAACTGTTCTATGGTAAGACTAATCAAAATTTGACATGCTTTTTTGGCAACCATGGGTACCTAGTCTTCCTTCCACGACCCTTTCCGGCTTATTAGCGCTCAGTTCAAAAGCCTGCATCTCTGATGGTATGGGGGTGTATTGGTGTGTACGGAATTGGCAGCTTGCATACCTGGAAAGGCACCATCAATGCCTAAAGATATATCCAGGTTTTTAGAGCAGCACATGCTCGCATCCAGACAATGTCTTTTCCAGGGAAGGCCTTGTATATGTTGCACCATGGTAAACATGACCGTGTCCCAACTATTTTGAGATGTGTTGCTGCCATCAATTTCAAAATTACCTTTTTTTTTTTTCTTGAAATGGTAAAATTTGTTTAAACCTATGATAGGTTTTCTATTGTGAAAAGAATTTGGATTTATGATATTTGCAAATTATTGCATTCTGTTTTTATGTAGATTTTACATTGTCCTATTTTAGAATTGGGATTGTAGTCTTATTCCTGAAAAAAAAAAAAAAAAAAAATGTCTCGTTTTCTATAAAAGCTCAGTTACTCAATAGCACTTAGCTCATTCAAGATTTTACATTAACCATTGAGTTTTGGTATTAAAAAAGGAATCCAATGTCTATTGGGGAAAAAAAAACACAAAACAATGAAACATGGGCAGGAGCGGTTTAGGAGCGGTGAATACACCGCTCCTTCACTGCTCCAAAGATGCTGTTTGCAGGAGGTTTTTTTTTCTCCTGCCAGCGCACCGCTTCAGTGTGAAAGCCCTCGGGCTTTCACACTGGAGAAACAGTAGCGGCAGTTTTAGGTCGGTTTGCAGGCGCTATTTTTAGCGCAATAACGCCTGCAATCCGCCCCAGTGTGAAAGGGGCCAAATGCTTATTACATGGATGGCTACATTAGCTTCATTGGAGTTGACTCTATAGTATTGTGTGCATGCTTGCAAGACATTTCTTTACATAGGTATTTTCTGTTGGAACATGTATGAGATCTGATTGTACATGAAATGGATGGGCAAGCTTGCTTTGAATATTAAAACCAAAATATAGAGCGGTTTTGGTTTGTGATGCTCAGATGCAGTGCAGTTCCGCTTTCAAGCATCCTACAGTGCCAGACATTACTCAGGGTATGGGTGGATGAGTTAATTGAGGTTTTTTCTTCAAACATGTTTTTGGTAGTAATGCTTAGTGTATAGTGGAGCTCCCTGCTTTCCAATCTGTCATTCAGAATACTAAACTGGCCCCAAAAACAACATATGTGAGCATCCCCACACTGTATATGCTTGAATACAAAGCAACAGGAAACTCAGGCACATCCCATGCACTGGAGGTCACTGCCTGTTCTGTCAGCTATTTATAAATCATCAGGAACTTTGGACATTGTGAATTTTACTATCACCCTACATGCTCTAGAAGTACTAAGTACCTTCAGTCACTTGTAAGCCAGTAAAATGATTGCTGGAAGCATAGGAAAGCTGTTCTGCTACCCTCCCACCCGCCCCCCCCCCCCTCCCATTCACAGAAGTGCAATTTGTCATGCGATTTGACATGTCAAACTACAAGACAAGTCGCACTCTATTGTCGGCAATGGAACTGTTCAAATTGGTGCGCCACAGACTGCGGTGAAGCACCAATTTGAAAAAAAGTAGTTTCTGCACTACTTTTGACGATTTCAGGGGCGACTTGCATGAAGAAATCGCACAGATGTCAGCCAAGCCACACCTGAAGCAACACTGACATGGCTTTGAAATGTGATTTCAAGTGAAGTCACAAGATTTCAAAGCTGCATTCAGTGTGAACCTAGACTTTGGGTCCTTCTGCATGGGGCTTTTCGATTAGGTTCCCCTGTCAGTTTTTCAGACAGCCTTGATCGGACGGTTCATGCAGTTCTATGGACAAGTGGATGTAAACGCACTTGTGTCCATTCACACCCGCATACCTCTGAGTCTGTCCAGGTCCAGACAAAAAATGAATGGAAAGAACTGCATTCTTAGACCTAATCACGACGGGTCGGCGGTAGCCTGATGTAAAATACGGACACAGGAGTTTATTTACTTTCTCCTAGCTGCCCACAGAGCTATCACAGGTCCACCGGGCAAAAACTAAACATCACAGATGTAAAAAAACTGACATCCGTCCCATTTGGCTCTGATTCAGCAGGAGATCTGCTCACAGATCGACTCCATGTGAAAGAACCCCAAGACTATTCTTAGTTGTACTGTTACGAATCTGTACATATAGTACTTTGAACCCTGGTCCAGTTACAGGTTTTGTTTGCAGGGAAACATAAGCAGGAGTAGCTTCTAGTACTCTACTGCTGGTCACATGTTCAAAAAAAAAAAAAAATTAAAACAGCCTTTGGAATACAGGAGTAAAAATAAATATCAATAAACGGTTTCAAATAGTCATATATATTTGAAATAAAATCTTAATTCGTTTTGACAACAACATGGGCAGATTTCTGAAAGCCACAGGTGTGTCACACACCCCTACAGCCTGTGTCTTAGAATAAGAGGGAGATGAAGCCTCCATTAATCTACATGAAATATTCCACCCTATTGTGTTGAGGAGGAGGAGGAGGAGGAGGAGGAGGAGGAGGAGGAGGAGGAGGAGGAGGAGGAGGAGGAGGAGGAGGAGGAGGAGGAGGAGGAGGAAAGAGTGGACTGTCATTTCCCACTGTGTATACACCCACGTGTGACTCTTGTCACATGGGCTGCTCAGATGAGATAGGGAGGAAATGTTCAGCATAGAAACTCACTGAAAACTGGGCATGTGCAGAGTTGCCACCACAGATGCAAAATCTTTAGCTGAATTGGGGACATGAACAGAAGGCAGAGATAGAGAACAGCAGGATCAGCCATGTAATAACATTTATTGATCATTTCAAGCACCAAGCATTTCACTTGCCTTTCTCATGCTCCACACCACCATCTCAATTTGCATCCAATTGCTGGTAGCTTGCAAATGTCCCCTAAAGTGAAAACCCCAGGTGGCTGTCCCATGCTCCCCCATGCCCTTCAGTAGCTGGGGAGGGGAGTGTGGTACCTGCCAGCAAGCAATCCCAATAACTTCCCATATTGCTTATATCCGATCGGTATGCTTAGACTCAAACATACAGTGTGTTAACATACAGAGAGGACATAAAGTGGAACCTCCCCTATAAAGATAAAGTTCTCTGTCAGCATCAATTAACCACTTAAGGACCAGAAAGGCTTTGCACCTTAATGACCAGGCCATTTTTTGCGAAAAGGCACTGTGTCGCTTTAACTGAGAATTGCGCAGTCATGCAAGGTTGTACCCAAACAAAATTTATGTCCTTTTTTCCCCCACAAAGAGCTTTACTTTGGTGGCATTTGATCACCTCTGCGGCTTTTATTTTTTGCACTATAAACAAAGAAAGAGTGACAATTTAAAAAAAAAAAAAATTTACTTTTTGCTATAATATCCCAAAAAATAAAATAAAAACATTTTTTCATAAACATTATATATATATATATATATATTATATTATATTATATATGTGCAAAAGTTATAGTGTCTACAAAAAAATAGGGGATAGATTTATGGCATTTTTAATTATTCATCTTACTAGTAATGGCAGTGATCTGCATTTTTTTTTTAGCAGGACTGCGACATTGCAGCAGGCAGACCAGACACTATTTTGGCACCAGTGACATTTTTACAGCGATCAGAGCTAAAAATAGCCACTGATTACAGTATAAAATGTCACTGGCAGGGAAGGGGTTAACACTAGGGGGCAATCAAGGGGTTAAGTGTTCCCTAGGGAGGCGTTTCTAACTGTGGGGGGAGTGTAATGACTGAGGAGAGAGATGGCTGTTCCTGATCACTAGGAACAGATCTTTCTTCTCCCATCAGAACGGAGATTTGTTTGTTTACATACACAGATCCCCATTTCTGGCTCTCTGTGGAACGATCGCAGGTGGCCATCACAGCCGCCGGCGTCGCGCCCCCAATCGCTCTTAAAGCGACCGACGTACACCTACAGTGATTGGCGCAGCCGTGTCAACCTGCAGCAGTATAATGACGGCGGCTGGTCGGCAAGCGGTTAAGATGCCCAATCCTAGGCCAAGTGCAACAAAAGGTTATTGCTGCTTCAGATCTAAATTTGCTAGTAAATGCCCCAAAAAGCAACTCTGTTCCCTCAAGGTTTCTTTGCACATCTTATACCCATGATGCAAAATGCTGTTGGACAAACAAAACCCATTGCGCCCTGCATGATAGGGAATCTCATGTCAATGACTAGCTTGGAAATCTTAAAAAAAACGGACATACAGTATCTCACAAAAGTCAGTGCACTCCTCACATTTTTTCAGGTGACAACACTGAAGAAATGACACTTTTCTACAAAGTAGTGAGTGTACAGCTTGTATAACAGTGTAAATGTGCTGTCCCCTCAAAATAACACACATAGCCATTAATGTCCAAACCGCTGGCAACAAAAGTGAGTACACCCCTAAGTGAAAATTTCCAAATTGGACCCAAAGTGTCAATATTGTGTGTGGCCACCATTATTTTCCAGCACTGCCTTACCCCTCTTTGGGCATGGAGTTCACCAGAGCTTGTCACTGGAGTCCTCTTCCACTCCTAATTGACATCACAGAGCTGGTGGATGTTAGAGACTTTGCGCTCCCCCACATTCTGTTTGAGGATGCCCCACAGATGCTCAATAGGGTTTAGGTCTGGAGACATGCTTAGCCAGTCCATCACCTTTACCCTCAGCTTCTGCAAGGCAGTGGTAGTCTTGGAGGTGTTTGGGGTCGTTATGTTGGAATACTGCCCTGCGGACCAGTCTTCAAAGGGAGGGGATCATGCTCTGCTTCAGTATGTCACAGTACACGTTGCCATTCATGGTTTCCTCAATGAACTGTAGCTCCCCAGTGCCGCACTCATTCAGCCCCAGAGCACGACACTCCCACCACCATACTTGAATGTAGGCAAGACACACTTGTCTTTGTACCCCTTACCTGGTTGCCGCCACACACGCTTGACACCATCTGGACCAAATAAGTTTATCTTGGTCTCATCAGACCACAGGACATCGTTCCAGTAATCCATGTCCTTAGTCTGCTTGTCTTCAGCAAACTGTTTGCGGGCTTTCTTGTGCATCATCTTTAGAAGAAGCTTCCTTCCGGGATGACAGCCATGCAGATCAATGTGATGCAGTGTGAGGCAGTGTGAGGCGTATGGTCTGAGCACTGACAGGCTGAACCCCCCCCCCCCAATCCCCTCAACCACACCTCTGCAGCAATGCTGGCAGCACTCATACATCTATTTCCCAAAGAGAACCTCTGGATATCTGGATGCTGAGCACGTGCACTCAACTTCTTTGGTCGACCATGGCAAGGCCTGTTCTGAGTGGAACCTGTCCTGTTAAACCGCTGTATGGGTCTTGGCCACTGTGCTACAGCTCAGTTTCAGTGTTTTGGCAATCTTATAGCCAAAGTCATCTTAATGTAGAGCAACAATTCTTTTTTTCAGATCCTCAGGAGAGTTCTTTTCATGAGGTGCCATGTTGAACTTCCAGTGACCAGTATGAGAGAGTCAGAGCCCATTACACAGGGGGTGACTTTGGATCCGACTTGAAGTCACCTCAAGTCGCACAACATGATAAAATCAATGTAAGTGAATGAGAGCCGTCTTAATGCACACTACTGAAGTCGCTCCGACTTCAGAAAAGGTTCCTGTGCTACTTCAATCCAACTTCTAGGCAACTTGTACCCATTGATTTCAATGGAAGTCACCTCCAAGTCAGATCACCGTTCATAGTGAGGCAACTTTACAGGAACAAGAATGATTCCACAAGAGCTGATAAGCTGATTGGCCACTTGTAAGTTCCCTGTCCTGGAGGCGACTTCAAGGTCGTGTTGTAAGTCGCCCAAGTTGCGCTGTGATTCATACTCAAGTCGTGTCCAAGTTGCCTCCCAAAGTCGTGCTGGAAGTCGTGTTGCCCTGTGTGAATGGGCTCTAAGAGCGATAACACCATATTTAACACACCTGCTCCCCATTCACACACCTGAGACCTTGTAACAAGTCACATGACACCGGGGAGGGAAAATTGCATATTCGGTCCAATTTGGACATTTTCACTTAGGGGTGTACTCACTTTTACTGCCAGCGGTTTAGACATTAATGGCTGTGTGTTGAGTTATTTTGAGGGGACAGCAAATTTACACTGTTATACAAGCTGTACACTCACTACTTTACATTGTAGCAAAGTATCATTTCTTCAGTGTTCACATTAAAAGATAAAATATTTACAAAAATAGGAGGGGTGTACTCACTTTTGTGAGTACTGTACATGCATACTCAACAGTAAAAAACAACAAGCTTCAAACACATGCATCTGTAGCATGAAGTATAGTGGGCAGATAGTACTTTGAACAGTTTTTTTTAAAAAAGCCCAAGCCAATGTTTTAGTCTGGCTTGATAGTTCTAGAACGAATCAGAAATACTAGTTCATAAAGGTTGCATTGTGCCAGCACATCTAACAGGCATTTGGCATTTAAAGCAGGCCTGCATTAATTTTTTTCCCACTTTCCATCTATTAGGCTTCATGCACACAGGACGTTCAAAAAAAAAAATAAATAAATAAAAAAAAGAAGCTTTCAACAGTTTTTCAAATGCATTTATGCAATTTTGAGCATTTTTCAGCATCAGCGTTTTTGGGCTTTTTTAAAAATTACGCCCAGCTTACATTCAGCTCAGCAATGTAAAAATTGCTGAACGCTGATAAAAAAAAAAAAAGCGTTTTTCAGCATTTTTGTGGTCAGAAGTGCTCTTGAACGCGATTTTAGGGCGTTCAGACAACAGCCCATAAACTCCCCTGCTGATCAACTTCAATAAACGTCCATGTGTGCATAACACATAGGATAGCATAGATGGAAGTTTAACAGCTTGCCGACCATCATATGACGGCCAGGCGGCACGGCTTTTGTTCTGAGCGGGCGTCATATGATGTCCGTCCATTTAAACAGGGCATGCATGCCATCCTGTGTGTGCAGCCCTGTACTGTTGGTGGCGGCGTGTCACGGAGACACCGCTCATCACCGAGGGGGGTGAACCGCCATTGGGCATGGCTGTTTACCACGTGATCGGCCGTGGTACCTCCCCACTTTGCACGCCGCACGCGAGCGATCGCACGTCGGTGGCAGCGTGTTCCCGGGATCACTGCTAGTCACCGACGCTGGTAAATAGCCATTGGTCAGCGGCTGTTTACCACGTGATCGGCTGTGATCCTTTCACAGCCGATCACTAAATGCAAACCCAGAGCAGTAACGAGATGTTACCGGGTTCTCCTCTTCACACACCGATCGTGTGCGAGAAGGAGATTGCGGTAACATCTCGTTACCGCTTACAGTGTACACCAATCACACTGATTGTGCGCGCCCCCCCCCCCAATAAAAAGGACCTGTCACAGTCCATATGAGTACCTGTCACAGTTCATCTGAGCACATGTCACAGCCCATCTGAGTACCCGAGTACCTGTCACCAGGCCATCAGAGTACCTATCTGCAGCTCATCAAGTTACCCGAGTACCTGTCTCCAGCCCATCAGAGTACCCGAGTACCTATCTGCAGCCCATGCCTCATAGAATATACGTTGGGGTGTTTGCTTTCCAAAATGGGGTCATTTTGTGGGTAATTCCACTGTCCTGGTGCTCAAGGTCCTTCAAAATTGTGATGATAGGTAGGAATGAAATGAGATGTGCAATTTATGCTTCTAGAATGCCTGAAGGTAGTACTTCAATGTTGGGCCTCTGTATGTGGCCAGGCTGTGTAAAAGTCTCACACATGTGGCATCACCATACTAGGGAAGAGTAGCAGAATGTGTTTTGGGGTGTAATTTTTGCTATACACATGCTATTTGTTAGAAATAGCTTATAAATTTACAACTTTGTTTAAAAAAAAAAAATGTGCTTTCCATTTTTTTTCCCCACATTTTCCAAAAACTTCTGGGAAAAAAAAAATGAACCATTCAAAAGACTCATTATGCCTTACAGATTATACGCTGGGGTGTTAGCTTTCCAAAATTGGGTTATTTTGTGGGCAATTCCATTGTCCTGGTGCTCCAGGGCCTTCAAAAGTCTAATAGGTGGTTGAGAAAAGAGATGTGTCATATATGCTCGTAGAATGTCTGAAGGTGCTACTTCAATGTTGGGCCTTTGTATGTGGTCAGGCTGTGTAAAAGTCTCACACATGTGGTATTGACAAACTCGGGGAGAGTAGCAGAATGCATTTTGGGGTGCAATTTGTTGTATGCATATGCTCTGTGAGAGAAATAACCTGTTAATATGACAATTTTGTAAAAAAAAATGAATATAAAAAAAATCTTAATTTTGCAAAGAATTGTGGGAAAAAATTACAACTTAAATAAAACTCACCATGCTACTTACTTAATACATTGGAATGTCTACTTTCTAAAAAGGGGTTATTTGGGGGGTATTTGTACTTTGCTGACTTGTTAGTGTCTCAAGAAATGAGATAGGCCTTCAGTACATCATGTGTGATCAATTTTCAGTGATTGGCACCATAGTTTGTAGACTAAGGCTGGGTTCACACTGGTGCGACACGACAGCCGTCCTACTTTGGATCCGACTTTGCCCTGCGACATGAAACCGGCATATGTCCGACTTTCAATGAACGGGGATCCGACTTGGATCCCCGCCAATGTGTTTGGTATGAATCTTTAGGGGGAACTCCGCGCCAAATTTTAAATAAAAAACCGGCATGGGTTCCCCCTCCAAGAGCATACCAGGCTCTTGGGTCTGGTATGGACCTTGAGGGGAAACCCCTACGCCGAGAAAACGGCGTGGGGGGGTCCCCCCCAATCCATACCAGACCCTTATCCGAGCACGCAGCCCGGCCGGACAGGAATGGGGGTGGGGACGAGCGAGCGCCCCCCCCCTCCTGAACCGTACCAGGCCGCATGCCCTCAACATGGGGGGGGTTGGTGCCTTGGGGGAGGAGGGCGCACTGCGGCCCCCCACCCCAAAGCACCTTGTCCCCATGTTGATGAGGACAAGGGCCTCTTCCCGACAACCCTGGCCGTTGGTTGTCGGGGTCTGCGGGCGGAGGGCTTATCGGAATCCGGGAGCCCCCTTTAATAAGGGGGCCCCCAGATCCCGGCCCCCCACCCTATGTGAATGAGTATGGGGTACATGGCACCCCTACCCATTCACCTAGGGAAAAGTGTCAATAAAAAAAAAAAAAAAAAAAAAAAAAACACAGTACACAGGTTTCAAGATTAATTTATTAGGCAGCTCCGGGATCTTCTTCCGACTTCGGGGGGGTCTTCTTCCGACTTCTCCCGGTGTTCCGCCTCTTCTCCAGGGCCCCGCCGCTATCTTCTTCCAGCTCTTTTGCCAGCAGGGGGTCCCGGTCTGCTGCCGCTGTCTTTTCACCGCTGTCTCGTCGCTTCTTCTCTTCATCTCTTCTTCCGATGTTGACACGACGCTCTCTGGGGCTGGAATGCTCTCTGTGCGCTCTGCTATGGCTTATATAGGCGGTGACCCCGCCCCCTTATGCCGTCACAGTCCCTGGGCACGCTGGGACTGGGACGGCATAAGGGGGCGTGGTCATCGGGTGATAACCACACCCCCTAAAACGTCACAGTCCCAGCATGCCCAGGGACTGTGACGGCATAAGGGGGCGGGGTCACCGCCTATATAAGTCAGAGCGGAGCGCCCAGAGTGCATTCCAGCCCCAGAGAGCGTCGTGTCAACATCAGGAGAAGAGGGCAGAAGGCAGAAGATTGAAGACCGGGCTCCTCCGCTATAGCAAAAGAGCAGAAAATAGCGGAGGAGCCCGGCAGAAGATCCGGAGAGCGCGGAGAAGAACCGGAGAGACCCCCGAAGAGAAGAAGGCAGCAGACCGGGCTCCTCTGCTATAGCAAAAGAGCGGCAAAAGAGCAGAAGATAGCATAGGAGCCCGGCAGAAGACCCAGAGAGCGCGGAGAAGAACCGGAGAGACCCCCGAAGTCGGAAGAAGACCCCCGGAGCTGTCTAATAAATTACTTTAAAAATCTGTGTAGTGTTTTTTTTTAATTGACACTTTTGTCCTAGGTGAATGGGTAGTGGTACGATGTACCCCATACTCATTCACATAGGGTGGGGGGCCGGGATCTGGGGGCCCCCTTATTAAAGGGGGCTTCCGGATTCCGATAAGCCCCCCGCCCGCAGACCCCGACAACCAACGGCCAGGGTTGTCGGGAAGAGGCCCTTGTCCTCATCAACATGGGGACAAGGAGCTTTGGGGTGGGGGGGGGCCGCAGCGCGCCCCCCTCTCCCCCAAGGCACCAACCCCCCATGTTGAGGGCATGCGGCCTGGTACGGTTCAGGAAGGGGGGGCGCTCGCTCGTCCCCACCCCCATTCCTGTCCGGCCGGGCTGCGTGCTCGGCTAAGGGTCTGCTATGGATTGGGGGGACCCCCACGCCGTTTTTTCGGCGTAGGGGGTTCCCCTCAAGGTCCATACCAGACCTAAGGGCCTGGTATGCTCTCGGGGGGGAACCCATGCCGGTTTATTTAAAATTTGGCGCGGAGTTCCCCCTCAAGATCATCTGAGCACAAGTCGCGTGCCGAAGTCGGATCATGCAAGACGGCGATCCGACTTCAATGATAGTCAATAGGCTGAAGTAGGATCAAAGTCGGATCAAAGTAGTACAGGGAGCATTTCTAAAGTCGGAACGACTTGTGTCGGACCAGTTAGGACGGCTCCCATAGGGAAACATTGGATTTCACACGTCATGCGACATGAGCTCCCAATGTCGGAGCGTTTGTCGGACCAGTGTGAACCCAGCCTAACTTTCACAAAAGACCAAATAATATACATTCATTTGGGTTATTTTTACCAAAGATATGTAGCAGTATAAATTTTGGCCAAAATGTATGAAGCAAAATTACTAATTTGCAAAATGTTATGACAGAAACAAAGAAAAAGGCATTTTTTCCACAAAATTTATGGTCTTTTAGGCTGGGTTCACACTGCTGCGGTGCGGGAACGCAGCGAATTTACTGCGGGTTCCCGCATCGCACCAACTCGCACGGCAGTTCACACTGCCATATGCGAACTGCTGGGGAGTGTCATACAATGTTAATGACACCCCCAGTTCAGCCCGCATATCGCACTGCGAACTGACAATTCGGACATGTATCGGATCGCATAGGTGTGAACACCCATGCGATCCGATTCTGGTCCGAACAAAAAAAAGGGTCCTGTGCGAGTTTGGACCGAATGCAGTGCGATATCAGCCATACTATCTGTATGGCTGATATCACACAGCACAGACATCGCATGTGATGTGAACAGCTGTGCGCTGCGAATCACATACGATGTCTGCCACCGCAGCAGTGTGAACCCAGCCTTAATTTATAGCAAAAATAAAAAAAAACACTAGTGATTAAATACCACCAAAAGAAAGCTCTATTAGTGTGAAAAAAAGGACACACATTTCATATGGGTACAGCATTGCATGACTTAGTAATTGTCATTCAAAGTGTGAGAGCGCTGAAAGCTGAAAATTGGTCTGGGCAGAAAGGGGGGGTGCAAGTGCCCTGTATTGAGGTGGTTAAGGGCTGTTTAAAAAATAAATAAATAAATAAAAATCAATCACACGCCCAAACTTCCAAAAACATCAGTTTA
This sequence comes from Lithobates septentrionalis, assembly GCA_037952835.1. NCBI lineage: Eukaryota > Metazoa > Chordata > Amphibia > Anura > Ranidae > Lithobates > Lithobates septentrionalis. The sequence continues at coordinate 4,682,392 of JBBDGP010000218.1, read as the reverse complement.
TCAGCTTCAGTGGGCACGAGGCAGCAAATCTTCTTCTGCCCTTGTTTTAACTTAGGATAGTAAAACTGTTTTTTTCCTGCCAGCAAATGCGTTATACAGCCCACTTCTTTTCTTGTCTGGTCATTAGCCTAGTCTTATGGCATGCACAGCTTTCTCTCTCACACTCTCATGAGAGTTTGCCAGGAAGGGAGAGGAGGGGGGGTGGGGGGGTGAGTCATAAGAGGGCCAATGAGAGCTGCAGAGCTGCCTCTGTGTGAATCCAGGAAGTTAACAGGCAGCAGCTTCAGCTGCCCACAGTTAAAATGGTTGCAGCCAGACTCATTGGTTGGAGGGAAGCTTCAGAATGGCAAAGATGTTATTACAAATGATGTGAGCAGACTGCAGTTCCTCTAGAGGAAACTTTAGATGCAGCATGTCAAACTGGTGTTCTTTGGGCCACATGTGACCCTCTTACGAATTTGGGACCCTCAGCCAGTTTAGGGATTTAACCTGAATTAGGCCTAGCTGTCTTCCAGTTGATACGTTACACTTCTGCAGGGAATACTTTAAAAAATAAAAAAAAGCCATTTTACTTTCTGAAAGATAAAATGTTGTAACTTTTAGTCCAGGGGTAGGCAACCCGCGGCATATAAAGCCTATTTTGCTGGCACTTGACTCCCCCCCCCCCCCCCCCATCAGCAGAGCAGTGCAGGTAAGTGTCAGTGAGACATGAATGCATTCCCTAGTCAGAGTTCCCCACACCGCACCTGCACTGAGGAGGAGGCACTGTGCCCCCCCACATTGTAAAAGATGGGAAACATTGTTTGGTTCTCTAACTTTGCTTTAGCTGCGATTGTCAGCTTTTGTGATGGGGAAGAGATTGGGTGCAGTTCTGCTAGGGGAGGGCGGTCCCTGTTTCCAGGAGGGGGAGGACTGTCATTGGCCACTGCTAAAGCCAATCACAGTCCCGCTAGCCCCATCTACATTACACACATACATACACACATACACATATATACACACACACACACAACTATCTGCAGTGGGCAGGCCCTTTCAAAAAGCAGAAAAAACATCTGACTGAAGCAAGGCCTGATCAAATCTAAGCACAATCCGGGCGCAATTAAAAAAAAAAAAAAAAAAAAAAGAAGAGGATAGGAGCCAGCAAAAAATCCAGCTTCTACATTTTCAGTTCTCCTCGCAGCAGCCATAACACACAGAACTGTGACCACAATTCACATGACAGAGCACAGGGGAAGCTAGGTCTCACTTCCCTGCACAGTGAACACCAGTCTCATAAGTTTGCAGAAGGAAGCATTGCCATTAATGATTACAGCTGTGTTAGACCACTGTAAGACATGGAGATAACATCAATGACAGGGTATGGCTGGCCCAGTAGCCCAGGTCTTGTAGTCCTCAAGGTCTTCAGGACTTGTGCAGTCCTGCCAGATACATTTTATATCTCTTGTTGCCAGACTCTGCCTTCCATTTTGCAATCAAAATTAATTTACCATGCTGGACATTACAATCAGGGGCAAGACAGGATGAAAAGGACATTTGTCTAATCCAGTGGTCTCCAAACTGCGGCCCTTTGCTTGCCATCATCCAGCCTTTGAGGCACTATTCTCACTAATATGAGACACTATTGTGTCTCGTATTATATATAATAATATAACATAATATATATAATAATATAATATAACTGACAACAATGGGGCACCATTTCTCTCATTGACACCAACAATGGGCCTCCCAATAATGGGGTACTATTCCTCCATCCCATACCAAATGTGGCAATGTTTACTCCCACTGATGCAAGGAAAATTTCCACTCCTGCTGGCAACATTCCGGCCCCCCTAAAGTCTGAAGGACAATAAACTGGCCCATTTGTTTAGAAAGTTTGAAGACCCCTGGTCTAATCACAAGAGCAACATTCATACACCCATATTATTTCTACAAGATGGTAGTCATGCCACAGATTGAAATTCAGATGGAGAAAGATGGCCAACCAATGTAGTGCACATGCTGATCTATTGAATTTGGTTATTTACGGCTACCAAGACTAAATGCTGGTTTTGTTACAATTACAACCTTAACCTCCTTACCTTTCTCTTGCTATCCCCAGAGTGGTCCTGGAACCATAAACCATTCTGCCAGTTTAAGCTGGACTACTGCTGTTTAGGAGAAGAGGTCTATAGACCTCTTCAAAAGACAGGCATCAAAAAAAAAAAAAAAAAAAAAAAAAAAAAAAAAAAGATAACCTGGCAATTCTATAGAGGTCATGCTCAATGGCCTCAACCAGCTGCAGGGATCAGTACGAAATCCACACACTAGGAGAACAGTGATGCTTATGGTTACCTTCACATAATGGAACTGCATACTATCTGCAACCTGAACTGATCGGTTCATCTGTTCCCCAGAGGATCACGTACAATCTGAGCCATTTCAATACATTTGTTTACATTTTGTAAATTATCATCAGGCACATGTGACCTGCCCACTAAATCTAAAAATTGCCCAACACAATTTAATATCAGGAAATAGACAGTAGCTAGTTAATGGCTTCAAAAGGAACTGAACTGGGTGGTTTCCAAACCTAAAGTTGACTGTGCATGAATTATTGTGAAGCACTCACTAATAAATGCTACCCCTTTTACACATACAGCTTGAAAGCCATTATTTGGTTTTAAGCACAGGGAGTGGGAGAAGCAATAAGAGAGACGGCACAGAGAAAATATTATTTGTAATAACGTCTCGAATGTTGAAATTGGCTGAGGTCTATATTTTTGCAACTGCTTCAGGCAGTGTACAACGTGATCTTTAATAACATGCTGATCCTACAAATACAATGTAAAGGCAGCGACAGGACCTCCCCCCTTTTCCTGTCTCGTTCAGAGGTTACTAAAGGGACACCGCAGCTTGAATTTTGTGACTATGAAGATTTAATAAAAAACGCAGATGACACCAGTAACATGAAAACAGAAATTACACGTTTCAGAGCTAAAAGCGATTCAGCCTTAAACAAATATTTTACATACATAACAGTTAATAAGGAACATTATCAGCCACCAATAAAGAAAACTAATAAAATGCACATTTGACATATACATTGCAAATTTAACTTAAGACCGGGGGGGCTGGAGTTTTGCACACTCTCCTAGAAAGCATTTCCTCCAGGCAGCAACGTTTTGGCAGAAAAAAGACTGACGCTTGTAAAAACGTCCAAGACCCCTTTCTCAATGGGACCGCGCTGCATTAGCAGTAAAGCGCCGCTAGTGGGGCGCCTACAACCCCTGCTAGCGGCTGAACAAAGGGTTAAAAAGGGGTTAAAAACGCCCGTGTTGCGGCTCTCCCCATTCATTTCAATGGGCAGGGCATTTTGGGAGCAGCAAACCGCCCCAAAGATGCTGACTTTTTTTTCCCCGTCCCACGAGCGCATCGGCCCCCCCCCCCCCCCATCACACTGAGGCATGAGGCGCGCTTTTCAGGCGCTTTACATGTGCTATTTTTAGCCCTAAATGCCTGAAAAGCGCCTTCAGTGTGAAAGGGGTCTAAAGCTTTTACAAGCCTTTAGGCGCGCTTACAGGCATCAGCAGACTGGGAGTTAATTTCATTGGCCAGAATAAATGATTTGGAATGAATGAAAGCTCAAGCAATAAATGCGCCTAGAGTTTAGATGCTCCTAGATTGTAAGCTCCTACGAGCAGGGCCCTCTGATTCCTCCTGTATTGAACTTGTACTGTCTGCCCTAATGTTGTAAAGGGCTGCGTAAACTGTTAGCGCTATATAAATCCTGTATTATTATTATTATAATAATAATAAATGCATTTAGCAGCGTCAAGCGTTTGACAAAACTCTGCTGCCCCTGGACACGTTGGCTAACATGCAGTGGAGTTTAGAGGCAGGAAAAAAAAAAAAAGCCAGACGCCCCTAGGACAGCTGTAAAAACGTCCAGTGTGCATGAGGCCAAAGTAGATCCAAAGAGATGTCGAATATGAATATGAATATATATATATATATATATATATATATATATATATATATATATATATATATATATATATATATATATATATATATATATATATATATACATACATACACACATACATATACATACATACATATACACACATACATATATATACACACATACATATATACACACATACATATACATACACACACAGTGCCTTGCGAAAGTATTCGGCCCCCTTGAACTTTTCAACCTTTTGCCACATTTCAGGCTTCAAACATAAAGATATAAAATTTTTATTTTTTGTGAAGAATCACCAACAAGTGGGACACAATTGTGAAGTGGAATGAAATCTTTTGGATTTTTGAAACTTTTTTAACTAATAAAAAAATGAAAAGTGGGGCGTGCAAAATTATTCGGCCCCCTTGCGTTAATACTTTGTAGAGCCACCTTTTGCTGCGATTACAGCTGCAAGTCGCTTGGGGTATGTCTCTATCAGTTTTACACATCGAGAGACTGAAATTCTTGCCCATTCATCCTTGCAAAACAGCTCGAGCTCAGTGAGGTTGGATGGAGAGCGTTTGTGAACAGCAGTTTTCAGCTCTTTCCACAGATTCTCGATTGGATTCAGGTCTGGACTTTGACTTGGCCATTCTAACACCTGGATACGTTTATTTGTGAACCATTCCTTTGTAGATTTTGCTGTATGTTTGGGATCATTGTCTTGTTGGAAGATAAATCTCCGTCCCAGTTTCAGGTCTTTTGCAGACTCCAACAGGTTTTCATCCAGAATGGTCCTGTATTTGGCTGCATCCATCTTCCCCTCAATTTTAACCATCTTCCCTGTCCCTGCTGAAGAAAAGCAGGCCCAAACCATGATGCTGCCACCACCATGTTTGGCAGTGGGGATGGTGTGTTGAGTGTGATGAGCTGTGTTGCTTTTACGCCAAACATATCGTTTTGCATTGTGGCCAAAAAGTTTGATTTTGGTTTCATCGGACCAGAGCACCTTCTTCCACATGTTTGGTGTGTCTCCCAGGTGGCTTGTGGCAAACTTTAGACGAGACTTTTTATGGATATCTTTGAGAAATGGCTTTCTTCTTGCCACTCTTCCATAAAGGCCAGATTTGTGCAGTGTACGACTGATTGTTGTCCTATGGGCAGACTCTCCCACCTCAGCTGTAGTTCTCTGCAGTTCATCCAGAGTGATCATGGGCCTCTTGGCTGCATCTCTGATCAGTCTTCTCCTTGTCTGAGCTGAAAGTTTAGAGGGACAGCCAGGTCTTGGTAGAATTGCAGTGGTCTGATACTCCTTCCATTTCAAAATGATCGCTTGCACAGTGCTCCTTGGGATGTTTAAAGCTTGGGAAATCTTTTTGTATCCAAATCCGGCTTTAAACTTCTCCACAACAGTATTACGGACCTGCCTGGTGTGTTCCTTGGGCTTCATGATGCTCTCTGCGCTTTCAACAGAACCCTGAGACTATCACAGAGCAGGTGCTTTAATACAGAGACTTGATTACACACAGGTGGATTCTATTTATCACCATCAGTCATTTAGGACAACATTGGATCATTCAGAGATCCTCGCTGAACTTCTGGAGTGAGTTTTCTGCACTGAAAGTAAAGGGGCCGAATAATTTTGCACGCAACACTTTTCAGTTTTTTATTTGCTAAAAAAGTTTAAAATATCCAATAGATTTCGTTCCACTTCACAATTGTGTCCCACTTGTTGGTGATTCTTCAAAAAAAATTAAAAAGCTTTATGTTTGAAGCCTGAAATGTGGCAAAAGGTTGAAAAGTTCAAGGGGGCCGAATACTTTTGCAAGGCACTGGAGAGAGAGAGAGAGAGAGAGAGAGAGAGAGAGAGAGAGAGAGAGAGAGAGAGAGAGAGAGAGAGAGAGAGAGAGAGAGAGAGAGAGAGAGAGAGAGAGAGAGAGAGAGAGAGAGAGAGAGAGAGAGAGATTATATATATATATAATATATATATAGAGAGAGAGAGATATAGAGATATATAGAGATATAGAGATATATAGAGATTTAGATATATATAGAGATTTAGATATATATAGAGATATATAGAGATTTAGATATATATAGAGATATATAGAGATTTAGATATATATAGAGATTTAGAGATTTAGATATATATAGAGATTTAGATATATATATATATATATATATATAGAGAGAGATTTAGATATATATATAGAGATTTAGATATATATATATATATATATAGAGATTTAGATATATATAGAGATATAGAGATTTAGATATATATAGAGATATAGAGATATAGAGATATATAGAGATATAGAGATATAGAGATATATATATAGAGATATATATATATATATATATATATATATATATAGGAATATATCTATAGATATATAGATATAGATATACACACACACACATATCTATATCTAGATCTATAGATCTAGATCTATATATATCTATATCTATACACACATACATACATATCTATATACACACACATATATACATACACAGCTCATAAGATTAGAATATCAAAAAGTTAATTTCAGTAATTCAAAAAGTGAAACTCATTTTTTACAGATGTGTTACACAGTGATGTATTTTAAGCATTTTGTTTTAAATTTTGATTATGGCTTACAGCTAATAAAAACCCAAAATTCAAGACCAATAAAAAAAAAAAAAAAAAAAAAAAAAAAAAAAAGGTTTTAATACAGAAATCTTGGCTTACTGAAAAGTATGTCCATGTACAGTACAAAGTATGCACTCAATATAAAAGGTCAGAGCTCCTTTTGCGTGAATTTTTGCATTACTGCAGTGTGGCATGGAGGTGATCAGCCTGTGGCACGGCTGAGGTATTATGGAAGCCCAGGTTGCTTTGATAACAGCCTTCAGCTTGTCTGCATTGTTGGGTCTGGGGTCTTTAATCTTCCTCTTGACAATACTCCACAAAGTCTCTATGGGGTTTAGGTCAGCCGGGTTTGCTGGCTGATCAAGCACAGGGATACCATTATCTTTAAACCAGGTACAGACAAGGCAGCCCCTGGGTTACAAACATCCAACTTGCATAAGACTCCTACTTACAAATGGAGGGAGACAACAGGAAGCTAGAGAAAATCAAGCCCTAGGAAGGAAAATTCACTCCTTCCCCAGTTATCATGGGGAAAAGGTGTCTCCACTGATGCTTCATCACCAATCCTGGTTTCCTCAAGGACCCAAAATTTTCAAAATCCATTTTCATTGGGACAGAAAGTGAGGTGAAATCTTCTAAACAGGGGCACAGACAGCAAAACAAATGTTACAGGGGTGTCAACCCTTCCCTATGCTATCCAAAAACAAAAATATTTTTGGCAGTAGCTACACTTATAAAATGTACCTGTTCCAACGTACATACAAATTCAACTTAACAAACCTACAGACCCCATCTTGTTTGTAACCCAGGGATGGCCTGTATTGGTACTTTTGTCGGTGTAGGTAGGTGCAAAGTTCTGCTGGAAAAGGAAATCAGCATCTCCATAAAGCTGGTCAGCAGAGGGATGCATTTAGTGCTCTAGAATTTCCTGGTAGAGGGCTGTGCTGATATTGGTCTTGATAAAACACAGTGGACCAACACAGCAGATGACATGGCTCCCCAAATAATCACTGACTGTGGAAAATTTTACATTTAATTTGGAAATCAAGGTCCTAAAGTCTGGAGGAAGAGTGGAGAGGCACAGAATCCAAGTTGCATGAGGTCCAGTGTGAAGTTTCCACAGCCAGTGATGATACAATACATGTTCAATGATGTTCCATTTTCTTGTACAATTTTGCTTTAGTTACCAAAAACCATATGAGGTCAAAACTAAACAACTTTCAATTGTATCCAATTAGGCAGGCCCTTGCACTACATACAACACCAACAGAAAAATCTGCACTGTGCGGTGGGCCTAGGTAAAAATTGTTGTGCTTCCGTTGAGGTGCTAATGAGTGGATACCGCATGCACAGACACTTATTGGTATATTACAGAACAGAGGGGATGATTTTATATGAAATATGAGAGCAGGAGGAGGGGCGGGGGGCGCGCTGACACACAGACAGGCAGAGAGGGGAGGGGGGAGGAGGACAGAGCAGACAGCCACAGCGGAGCTACGGATGTGGGAGGCAAACGGACCACGGTGTCAGGGCACAGCAGCCCTGATCCATCGTGGTCAGTTTACAGGGGGGGAGGGGCATAGCCAGGCAGAATCAGACAGGAATTACAGGGGGCCAAAATACACAGCACAAGCTCTGGGCTGTATAGCATGCTTTAAAAAGGAACAGAATTTTATTTTTATTTTTTGGGGGTTAACAAACACTTTAATGAATACATAAATATAATAAAATAGAGGGGAATCTTACAAATATAAATAATAATTTCTCTTAATCTTATAAGTTCACAAATGAAAAGATTTGCAGCTCCCATGTGTATGGGTCCTGTGCTGTGGTAAGGTCCATAGGAAGAAAAAGCTGAACAGGCAGGGAGATCAAATATGTAGATGGAGACGCTGTGGTCCGTAGCACTGCCGAGGTATTACAGGTGGAATGACTTGTCTTCCACACCGAGAGCTGGATTATTTAGAAGAATATATATATGGGTATATAGGTATATAGGTTTTGTTTTAATGCAGATAGAGAGAAAACATAATAGTGCTTTTACACCAAGTGACTTCCCTCAACCAAAAACCTGCTGCATTTTCAGATGCCTGGGGATGCTATTAAGTCCTCTTTCACACTGGAGGCGTTTTTCAGGCGCTCGAACGCTAAAAATAGTACCTGAAAATGCCTCATCTGCAGTCCAAGTGTGAAAGCCTGAGTGCTTTCACACTGGGGCGCTGTGCTGGCAGGAAGTTAAAAGCCCTTTCACGCTAGCACAGCTCTGTGTTAGCGGTAAAGCGCCGCTAGTTTTAATGCCGCTTTACAGTTTTAGATGGGCACCGCTGCCAAAGCGATTCAGCAGCGGCACTTTTCGGGCGCATTTCACACTGGGGCTGCAGGGGAGGCATTTTTTAGGCGCTTTTACAGGCGCTATTTTTATCCCTTTAGCGCCCGAAAAACGCCTCCAGGGTAAAGGGGTCTTAAAAAAGTCCTGCATGCAGCAGCTTTGGGGCACTTTAGGAGCGGTGTATATACCGCTCTTAAAGCGCCGCTGCCCATTAAAATCAATGGGTAGCGCCGCCGAAGCCCCTCGGCAGCAGCGTTTGCGGGCACTTTTAACCCTTTATTCGGCTGCTAGCGAGGGTTAAAAGCGCCCCGCTAGCAGCCAAAAAGCACCTCTAAGACAATGGTTAAGTGCCGATAAAACTAGCAGTGCTGTCAGTGTGAAAAGGCTCTAAGAATGAATGGCAGCCCGACACATCTGCAAAGGAGCAGCGCAGTTTGACTGCAGTTGCGGGCAAGGGGTGGGATTTACATGTTCCGCACAAGTGTGAACCTAGCCTTAAAAACTAACCGGCATGGAGTATGTACGAAAAAGATATACGCCTATGTACTATATATATTAGGCCCTGTTCACATTTGGGCGTAATGGAAATGTGGGCAGATACTTGCGTTTTTTGGCAAACAAGCTAAAACATGCAGTGCGCAGCCACCCCCCCCCCCCCCCCCAACACGGGAAGCAGTAGTGTGAAAATGTACTTGGCACTGCCAAATATGGTACATGAGCTTTTTTGTGCACTTTTGGAGCGGAGGGAGGTCTATTTAAATGCATGGTGCCACACCAAAAATGCCCTACAAAAACATGAAAAAAACAAATCACAGAAGCATCGCTCAGGCTTTCAAACGGCCTTACTCATCTTCACCAGTACTTAGCAGTTTCTAAAAAAATAATCCAGCTCTCAGTGCAGGAGACAAATCATTCCACCTGTCATACCTCAGCAGCACTGGTGATCACAGCGTCTCCCACCTACATATTCAATCTCTTTGCCTCTTTTGCTTCCTCTTCTATGGACCCTGTGAGTGCACCCACTTTTTGTTCAAACTTTTTTTAATTTTTATTATTTATTTTTAAGGCTGGTTCACATCAATTGTGGTATGGAAGCACATGTGGGGACACCACTGATTAACAGCACTCTCATGCATCTTGCAAAAGCTGGTGCATTGTAGCCAACAAAATGCATGGTACCACAGTACCATGCAGTTTGGTGTGGCGCAACTTCGAAAGTCGCGCCTGACACTTTTTGCAAAAACGTGCTCACTCTGACATACCAAGACGGTGTGAACCGGTTCTTAGAGGTCCATCCACACTAAAACACAGCTGTTTAGTGTGCGGGCAGCAGCTGTTTGGGCTGCAGAGCCATGTGGCAAGGGGCGGTGTGATGGACATTTTATCACATCACACAGCTCCCTTTTTTTTTTCCGTTGCACAAAGTGTCACTTCATTAACGTCAGCGCATTAATGTTTGAATGGCTCTGTATGTAACCACACAGCAGCATGGTGACACGCATTCTATGCCAGACAGGTTATGTGCTGCTATCCAGTGAGGTGTAACAATGCAGGAGCTTAAAGAGACACTAGTCAAGAGTGACAAGGGTCAATCTGGGCAAAACAGATTAAGAGGCAGGATCTGGGTTATTAGTGAACAGATGGGTTATTTAGCACAAGTAACAAAAAACGGGCTACATGCCTCTGCTTGCAATGCTAGGGTACAATTTTTAAAAGCAACCAAGACCACATTTAGGCTTCTTAAAAAGAACATTGTATGGATGTACAATGTAAAATAAGTGTGGTGGCTGAGAGCCACAGCTGTAGGGTATTTTTGCATAACTGAAAATGTTGTGCACGTGTTTGAACAGATTTTTTAAAAGTGTAAAAACTTTAGGTTTTGAAAAATACTCACAGACCTGGGCAAGTGAACACCAGTGATTACATGTGCAGTTCGTTCCTATGGGCAAGAATAGGCTGCAGATGTGCAGCGGAGCTTCCCCTCGGGTCTACAGCGACTGCACTTGCAGTGCACAGTGGATTTGCCTTTAAACCCCCCCACTGTGTATAATTACCTTGCAAGAGTGCTTCAATCATGGGGGAAACACAGATGTGATTGGAGTTCACGGGCAGTAGTAAGGAGGCTCAATACCTGAAGTGATCAAGATGATTGGAGTTCACGGCAGCTTATAAGGAGAAGGAATATTTTAGGGAGCGTTTCAGAGGATTTATCATTTTCAAAGGCTTTTTTAAAAAGCCTATAAAAAAAAAAAAAAAAAAAAAAAGTGAGAGCACGAGGATTATGAACAATGCACTTATCGGTGGATGATTGAGGAGAGATCGATTATATATATATATATATATATATATATATATATATATATATATATATATATATATATATATATATATATATATATATATATATATATATATATATATATATATAATATATATGGACTGGTACAATATATTTCTAATATTGTTTGATTTATATAAGGACATCATATGAAAAATTGCACACATCACTTTATAACTATATTGTTTGATTTATTTAAGGACACTTTGGAAAATTTGTATATTGCACTTTAGTATTGTTTACATATATGCACCTTATATCCCTCCGGGGATATTCTTAATTTTATTTCAATTCAAGAAGTGTGGTTAGTGCTGGCAGCTCCATTAGATCTATATAGCGGGTCACAAGGTTTATATTTACATTTCAGGCTGCAGATGTGGCTCCCAGCGTCACAAACATATTTTACAAGTGACTCTACCCATAAAGTGTTCTTTACAAACAAAAACACATTTGGGATAGGGTAGGAGAAACTATGTGCAAAGCTTTAAAACAGTTTTAAAGCAGTAATAAACCCAAAAGGAAGCATTATGTTGCAGCTTACCAATTCTTAGATGTGATGGCTGCACATTTGTTTTCTTTCTTAGGTTTTCATCTGGTGATCCAGCCAGCAAATCTGTTTTTCAAAAGCACAGGCTCTCCAGCAGAACGTATCAGTTTACATGGATGAGACAAATGATTTAACACAGACGGGTGTAAAAAAAAAAGCATCAGCTTCTATTTACTTGTGTAAAACTTTATTCCAAAATCTAAAAAACGGTATGCCGTGACTGAGCTTGGCTTCAATTTATTAGTGCATTTAAATATGCTCATACATTAACATTCTCTCTCTATTCCCCCCCCCTCCACGCCCCCCCCCGTTACTGGGCAGATCACTATGTGAAAACAGATGGAAAAAAGCCAAAAGAAAACAAAATGCAGCCACCACATCTATTTGGCAAGTTGCAATAGATTACACTTTTGGTTTTGGGTTTAATAGCGCATAATGGTACGTGGAAAAAGCTCTGCAAATAGATAAAAAGCTGTCTGGGTGTGACCAAGGTTTAATCTTATGAAGCCACAAGTTTTCAGTCACCTCAGCCCAAGCGTTATCTATGTACTTGCAATGCTACACGGATACATTTTTATTGGCATAAAAAGGAGCTTTATACAACACAGCAATAAGACCTCATGCACACTGGGTGTTTTCCCAGCTCCTCTGAATGCCTTTGCTTCTGGCAAGAAAAAGCAGCTGGGGGAAAAAAAAAAAAAAAAAAAAGTGCCCGATTTTTAAGCACTCATTTTAGAGGTGCGCCGAAACTGAAAATGCAGGGTGCACTTAGCCGAAAATGACAGTTTATATAAAAATCTAAATGTTTTTTAAATACAATTTATTTAAATTAATATGAATTTATTGTTGGCCATTATTGGCACCTTTAGTGCAAGAAAAGCTCAAGAAAAAAGCAGTCTGCAGTCTGACCATCTCTTGTATCATGTCTGCAGTCTGACCAACAAGAGATACAAGAGATGGCCAGAGAGGGCAGGCCCGATACAAGAGATGGCCAGAGAGGGCAGGCCCGATACAAGAGATGGCCAGAGAGGGCAGGCCCGATACAAGAGATGGCCAGAGAGGGCAGGCCCGATACAAGAGATGGCCAGAGAGGGCAGACATGGTACAGGAAATGGTCAGAGACTGCAGACATGATACAATGAAATCAATGCCGCCTCACCAGTGCCCATCAGATGCAGCCTCACTCTGTCACAGAGCTGGATTTGAATCAAAGAGCAGCCCCTGTAACAATGTCCTGCCTCCTAGACCTGCTCCTATGAGACACGGCATAATGATTCAATTTCCCGGCATTGGATCAGTGTGCGTCTATCACAAGAGCCGGTCTAGGAAGCTGAACAGTTACAGCGGCTGCCCGGTGATTCAAATCCAGCTCTGTGAAACAGCGCAAGATCGCCGCTCTGCATGACAATTACAAGGAGAGGAGGAGGGAGGGGAGGACTGACAGGGGCGCTCCAGGATGACACGTATGGCACCCGGGGCGGACCGCCCCCTTTTCGGTTACATTATCTGCACTTTTTTTTTACTTTCGGAAACAATTTTTGGCCTATATGTTTCCGCGCACCTCAAACTCATTCATTCCATTGGCCAGAATATTAATTTCTTTCTTGTAACTCAACACACCATAATGAAGAGCAAGAATAAATTAAACAGCAAACTAAAGGCACACAATGTACGCTTTCATGGGTTGTATGATCAACTCCACACACAGCACAGATAGGAAACAGAGCTGTGTTGTGAATAGACAAGCTGTGTGCTGAGCTCCTACCCGTCACAAATTTATCTCACGTGTCAAAAAACTTCTTGGAAGCGACTCATGCTAATAACAGAGGACCAAAGCACCAGAGAAACCACACTTACAGCTTTATAGAGAGACGTAAAACACTACCAATATATGCGCTTAGTTCAGATTTCATGAGGTTTACAACCACTTTAACCACCTGAAGATTTACCCCCCTTCATGAGCAGGCCATTTTTTGCAATACGGCACTGCAGAGGCAGAAGGTTTATCTTAATGCAGCCCCCTCATTACTTACCTGATCCCCATCTCTCTCCAGCAATGTCCGAGTGCCTTAGCCTTCCAGGACTCTCCTCTTGATTGGCTGAGACACAGCAGCAGTGTCATTGGCTTCGTCAGCTGTCAAAGTCAGTTAGCCAATCGGGGGAGAGGGGGGGTGGGGCCAGGTCGAGGCTCTGAATGGGCACACGGAGCTGTGACTCGGCTCGGGTGTCCCCATAGCAAGCTGCTTGCTGTGGGGGCACTCGACAGGAGGGAGGGGCCAAGAGCACCAAAGAGGGACCCGAGAAGAGGAGGGCTGCTCTGTGCAAAACCAAATGAACAGAGGAGACAAGTATAACAACATGTTTGTTATTTTTATTTCAAGCAAGACTTTACAATGACTTTAAAAGCAGAAGTCCAGCCTGAGCTTGTCTGGCTGGGCTTCTCCTATGGGTCACAGGAGTGCAAGTAGTTTTGACTGACAGGTAGCAGCTCTCAGCTCAGCTGAGAGAACCGAGCCATCGGCAATGTTCGATCGTTCGGTTCTCAGTGCAAAGGCGGCAGGGGACTGATGCTGCATCCCCCCGAGGCAAGTATGATTAGGGAAAATAAATTAATAAAAACTGAAAAAATAAATTTCCACATAATTTTTTGGCCAATATGTATTCTGCTACTTATTTCTGGTAAATAAAAATTCCAATAAGCATATATTGGTTTGCGCAAAAAAAGTCTACAAACTATGGGATATTTTTATTATTTACTAAAAATGGCAGCGATCAGCCACTTATAGCTGGACTGCGATATTGCAGTGGACATTGAAACTTAACACTTTTTGGGGGCCAGTAACAGTGATCGGTATTAAAAAGATGCACTGTAAATACACTGGCTGGGAAGACGTTATCAGGGGCGAACAAAGGGTTAAATATGTGCCTAACCAGTGTTTATGTGAACTGTGCGAGGTGCTTTTACTAGGGGAAGGAATTGAATGTATTCCCTGCTTTGCAGCACACAAAATCCATCCCTTCTCTCCTGTCAGAACGGCCATCTGCGTTGTTTATATTGGCAGATTGCAGTTCTGTGCCTGGAGATCAGCGGGTGCCGGAGGACATGAAGTACCCTGCACCCGCTGATCAGCATGCACATCCCCTACCCAGAAGTGTCGGATCACATATGATGCGACGCACAGCTGCCATCCTGTAGCAGTAAAACTGCTATAGGGCAGACAAAGCGGTTAAAATGAGCTTGTGCAGTTGACTCCATAAGAGATTCTATTGGACCAGGAAATGGATTGGCTCCTATTCATGTATGGTGTCCAAATGTGCATGTTCAATATCACTAAATTAAATTACTTTCCCTTTTTATCGGGAGATGACAGCACAAGATTTGGGTATGTATAGCGCTTTTAAAGCGGTAGTAAACCCGCTGACACTTTTTTTTTTTTGTATACACCTGTAAGGTAAAAGGCATAATGAGCTAGTATGCACCGCATACTAGCCCATTATGAAATACTTACCTTAGAACGAGGCATCGGTATCTTACCTGGTCCACGCCGAGGTTGCTGACATGTTGCCTCGGCGTGTCTTCTGGGTATCGCGGCTCCAGCGCTGGAGTGTCTGGAGCCGTGATGTCGTTACTCCCGCGCATGTGCATTGGGGATTTTTTTCCGGCAAGGTCCGGCTTCTGCCGGGCTTGCAGCCGAGAATCCCCTGTGCGCATGCGCCGCTGCAGTCAGCGGCTCATTGCAAGGGGGAATATCTCCTAAACCGTACAGATTTAGGAGATATTTTTTTTACCTACAGGTAAGCCTTATTATAGGCTTACCTGTAGGTAAAAGTTAACATTTAGGCTGGGTTCACACTGGTCCGACAAACGCTCCGACATTGGGAGCTCATGTCGCATGACGTGTGAAATCCAATGTTTCCCTATGGGAGCCGTCCTAACTGGTCCGACACAAGTCGTTTCCGACTTTAGAAATGCTCCCTGTACTACTTTGGTCCGACTTTGATCCTACTTCAGCCTATTGACTATCATTGAAGTCGGATCAAAGTCGGATCGCCGTCTCGCATGATCCGACTTCGGCACGCGACTTGTGCTCCGATGATCTTGAGGGGGAACTCCGCACCAAATTTTAAATAAAAACCCGGCATGGGTTCCCTCCCAAGAGCATACCAGGCCCTTAGGTCTGGTATGGACCTTGAGGGGAACCCCTACGCCGAAAAAACGGCGTGGGGGTCTCCCCCAATCCATACCAGACCCTTATCCGAGCACGCAGCCCGGCCGGTCAGGAATGGGGGTGGGGGCGAGCGCCCCCCTCCTGAACCGTACCAGGTCGCATGCCCTCAACATGGGGGGGTTGGTGCCCTGGGGGAGGGGGCGCACTGCGGCCCCCCCACCCCAAAGCACCTTGTCCCCATGTTGATGAGGACAAGGGCCTCTTCCCGACAACCCTGGCCGTTGGTTGTCGGGGTCTGCGGGCGGGGGGCTTATCGGAATTCGGGAGCCCCCTTTAATAAGGGGGCCCCCAGATCCCGGCCCCCCACCCTATGTGAATGAGTATGGGGTACATCGTACCCCTACCCATTCACCTAGGGAAAGTGTCAATTAAAAAAAAAAAAAAAACACTACACAGATTTTTAAAGTAATTTATTAGACCGCTCCGGGGGTCTTCTTCCGACTTCGGGGGTCTCTCCGGTTCTTCTCCACGCTCTCCGTATCTTCTGCCGGGCTCATCCGCTCTCTTCTGCTCTTTTGCCGCTCTTTTGCTATAGCGGAGGAGCCAGGTCTTCAGCTTTCTGCCCGCTTCTTCTGATGTTGACACGACGCTCTCTCCGGCTGGAATGCTCTCTGTGCGCTCTGCTATGGCTTATATAGGCGGTGACCCCGCCCCCTTATGCCGTCACAGTCCCTGGGCATGCTGGGACTGTGACGGCATAAGGGGGCGGGGTCACCGCCTATATAAGCCATAGCAGAGCGCATAGAGAGCATTCCAGCCGGAGAGAGCATCGTGTCAACATCAGAAGAAGAGGGCAGAAAGCAGAAGACTGAAGACTGAAGACCTGGCTCCTCCGCTATAGCAAAAGAGCGGCAAAAGAGCAGAAGAGAGCGGAGGAGCCCGGCAGAAGATACGGAGAGCGTGGAGAAGAACCGGAGAGACCCCCGAAGTCGGAAGAAGACCCCCGGAGCTGTCTAATAAATTACTTTAAAAATCTGTGTAGTGTTTTTTTTTTTAATTGACACTTTCCCTAGGTGAATGGGTAGGGGTACGATGTACCCCATACTCACATAGGGTGGGGGGCCGGGATCTGGGGGCCCCCTTATTAAAGGGGGCTCCCGGATTCCGATAAGCCCCCCGCCCGCAGACCCCGACAACCAACGGCCAGGGTTGTCGGGAAGAGGCCCTTGTCCTCATCAACATGGGGACAAGGTGCTTTGGGGTGGGGGGGGCCGCAGTGCGCCCCCTCCCCCAAGGCACCAACCCCCCCATGTTGAGGGCATGCGACCTGGTACGGTTCAGGAGGGGGGGGCGCTCGCTCGTCCCCACCCCCATTCCTGTCCGGCCGGGCTGTGTGCTCGGATAAGGGTCTGGTATGGATTGGGGGGGACCCCCACGCCGTTTTTTCGGCGTAGGGGGTTCCCCTTAAGGTCCATACCAGACCCAAGGGCCTGGTATGCTCTTGGAGGGGGAACCCATGCCGGTTTTTTATTTAAAATTTGGCGCGGAGTTGCCCCTAAAGATTCATACCAAACACAGTGCCGGGCATTGGCGGGGATCTAAGTCGGATCCCCGTTCATTGAAAGTCGGACATATGCCGGCTTCATGTCGCAGGGCAAAGTCGGATCCAAAAGTAGGACGGCTGTCGTGTCGCACCAGTGTGAACCCAGCCTCAGACTATACAACGGCTTTAAGAGGGAAGAGCGGTCTACATCTGCTTAGAGGGGTGAGGGGCAAAAGGATAAGAAAACCGAGTGAATGTTTCACAACCTTTTAAGCTTTTTTTTTTTTTTTTTTATAAAAAAGAAGGAGTCACAACCTCTTTAACAGACCATGATAGATTGCCATTTTCAATGTACACTGTATCTGATTGACATGATTCTCAGTCTATGATGAACCATAACATTACATTATCACAAGTGAAATCCTATCCTCATCATTGGCATGATATCCAAGTTTGCAGTGAATATAAACAAGAAATTTAAAATGGCATTTGAGGGGATATAAATATTATATTCCCAAATTAATTGTGCACGGCTATTAATAAATTGTGAATGGCGTGATAAATGTTACCAAACGTCCCCAGGAATGAGCGATAACTGGCAGTTTGCATATAACAGGCCATCATCAGTGCAGACTGTTCAGCAGCTGCTTATGACAGAAGAGAGATCTGTCTGCCAAACAGGTCATGAATATTCAAGGAAGAGGGCAAGAATAACAATGAGGACTGTAAAGTCTGCAGCTGCCACACCAACCACAAACACTGGACGATAAATTCAAACATATAAAACTGTTGGATGGGCAAAAAGTACTGACAGTTATACCGATGAAACAAAAAAATAGCAACATTTTAACTGACTTCTTGAGATAATTCTGAGGCATTACCAAAGCAGTATAAAATGGGACCACCTGTGAATCACAGATAAGGCCAATTTACTTTGCAATGCTAATGAGCTGCCATCTATTATTTCAGCCTAAGGAGCAATTATGCATGTAATCATGACAACTTGGTCACAATAATAATAACAGTAATCACTGTCACAGTACCCTGTGATGATTCAAATACAAAAATCTCAACTTGCACAGAATAATTTTTGATGTACCGTTTCAGAGTCAATTTATTCGAACTGTGACACCGTTGGAGAGCCACCCTTCAGGAGATATTTCCTATCACGTCTAAGAGTATTCATTTAAGCTTGCTTGTAAAACTCCAAGTTAACTATGAAACGCTATACAGCTTCCAACGTGATGTAATGAGGACCTAGCATCAGATTTTGTTTTTATGTTAAGTAATGCGTTAAAAACCAGGTATTTACTAACTGTAATAGAGATCAAAGACCCCTCAATTTTGCTCTAAAGGCCAAATTCATAAATTATAAATGCACATATTTTTGCAAAAAGAAAATGCATTTATTATGGATTTCCTGCAGGAGCCTACAAAGCATTGCACCTGTAGCCAGTGGATCACGGGGGCAATGTCGTCAGGCTCCTGCAGACAAGCCCTACAGCCTTCAGCTAGTACCTCTGTATGGGACTGTCAGTTTAAAAGCTGCAGGACTTGTGAATGAATTACAAGTGAGCTCAATCAGCACCCGCACAGTTCATTGTGAACAAGCCGTCTGCCGCAGTGGAAGATGGGACTTGCAGCTCTCTCATTCAGATTGTTGTTGGTGTGAGGACATGTGCTGCAGCACGTTACACCCTAAAAACTCTCCAAAAGGTGAACTTATCCTCCTTAATCTGTTTTCCCTCCTGGTTAGGGTAATTAATTAATATATATATATATATATATATATATATATATATATATATATATACATACACATATATATATATATATATATATATATATATATATATATATATATATATATATATATATATATATATATATATATATATATATATATATATACACATATATATATATACACACACATATATATATATATATATATACACATACATATATATATATATATACACACACATACACATACATATATATATATATATATATACACATATACACATACACACATACATACATATACATATACACATACATACACACACACACACACACACACACATATACACATATATATATATATATATATATATATATATATACACACACATATATATACATACACACACACCTATCTATACACACACACACACACACACACACACACACACACACATTTAGGGTAAGGACAGGGAAGTTTTGTATAAAACTTTTCATACTTAAAAAAAAAAAAAGTCACAAGTGTAAATGTGCAGTTGCATGCGTTTTTCATCACTGGATGAGTGCAGGTAACTAATGAGAGATTTCTATATGTCATCTTCACACAAGAATGCCAACATTGTATGTTCCAGAAATGTGCATTGCTTTGTAGAATCCTTCCAGATCTGTACAGTAAATGGAACTTTGCCTCTGCGCAGGGGATTCTAGTACTATGGCTCTTTTTACACCATGGTGTTCCGACTCACTGCCATTCCTAATCGCACACAAATCGTACCAGTACGGTGGCAGAGTGGCTCTCCTGTGCCGGATCGCATACCTAGTGATCCGGCACTTCTGGGTAGGGGGATGCACACTATGGCTGTGCTTAGACATCCCAAGTCGATCAGCGGGTTCCAGCCAATGGATGTCCGCCAGCACCTGCTGATCAGTGAGGGGGAGACACAGAACAGAGGCAGAGCTCTGTTCAGTCAGCAGGGATG
Source organism: Lithobates septentrionalis (assembly GCA_037952835.1). NCBI lineage: Eukaryota > Metazoa > Chordata > Amphibia > Anura > Ranidae > Lithobates > Lithobates septentrionalis. The sequence goes on along the minus strand of JBBDGP010000218.1, from coordinate 4,662,150 downwards.
TGGTGGATTTTGTTTCCCTGCAAAGCAGTGAATAAAAATTCAGCAACATCTTAGTAAAAACCGTACATAGTAAACAAAAACACTAGTTAAGCAAACATTTAACCCTTTGATCGCCCTAGATGTTTAAAGCAGAAGTAAACCCATCCATTTAACCATTTCAAATAAGTTACATTTCTGGCACGTGCCGGGAATGTAACCATCCCATTGGTTGTGCTCTCAACCAGACTGTCAAACCATCCAATGGCTGGTGTCATAACTGATCACATCTGCAGCATCATGGCAGTTGTAGATTAAACAGAGGCCAAGATGGCAACTTCCTTGGCTGAAAATGATAGGAGGGTTTACTTCCACTTTAACCCCTTCCCCGATGGTGTCATTAGTACAGGGACAGTGCATATGTGTAGCACTGAGTGTTCCCACAAAGTGTCAGACTGTCCGCCGCAATATTGCAGTCTCGCTATAAGTCGCTGATCACTACCATTACTAGTATAGAATAAAAAAATTGGAATAAATAAATTATATATACACACACACACAGATACACATACGTATGTATTCGTTTGTAGACACGAACTATTGCGAAAACCCAAAATAAGATTTTGCTAAAAAAAAATATGTAGCAGAATACACATTAAAAAAAAAATTAATAAAAACATTTTTTGCCAATCAGAAATGTTTATTGTAGAAAACAAATACATATCAAAAATTGGACAAAGTAATATATAGACCGCATCGGTACATAGTAGAAACAAATGAAAAAAAATATGTTTTCCCACAAAGGGTATCGTTTAATAAAACAACATGTATGTAGTCAGGATACATACATGCATCAGCTAGAAACATTCAAGACATCAATAAAAGGTTATGTAGTATGTCCCAGAACATAAAAATAAATAGAAAAAAAATGCACATGACCTCCATTTAACACAGATATGAAAAGGAATACCATCCTCTAAATCAGGGGTAGGCAACATGGGGCCCTCCAGCTGTTGTGGAACTACATTTACCATGAGGCATTGCAAGGCTGGCAGTTACAATTACACCCAGAGGCATGATGGGACTTTTAGTTCTGCAACAACTGGTGGGCCCCAGGTTGCCTACCCCTGCTCTAAACTGATCAAACATCTACATTTAGCCATGGATGCCACAGAGTAAAATTTGAAAGGAACATTTCTGTGTTAGCAAGTTAATTTCTGAGGAATGAGCATTATGTTAACTTGTTCTACCCACGGTCTCCTGGTGGGCACCCAAAAGGAACAATCCAGTGACGAGCAATACATTTGCAGGCCACATAGAATAGACATAAAACTGCAATACAAGCATATGGAGCGATAGAGTCTTCCTCCAAAGGTGCCCAACAAAGACAACGGGATCCTCGAGTTTTAACATTTATACTTGCGATATTGCGTCAATACCCTCATTCCAGTAAGGGTCGGTTCACACTAGGACGACTTGGGATCCGACTTGTAAGCCCTCAAGTCGCCCCAAGAAGAGATTTACATTACAGTTAATGGGAGCGTCTTAATTGACACTACTGAAGTCGCTTCGACTTCAGAGCGTACTACTTGGATCCGACTTCTAGGCGACTTGTACCATTCAATTCAATGGAAGTCGCCTCCAAGTCGGATCTCCATCTATACTGAAGCGACTTTACAGTTAAAAAAAATTAGTTTGCCCAGGCAAACACCTCCCTCCTAGAGAGCTGATTATTCTGTGATTGGCCACAGCCAAAGTCGCCTGTCCCGGAGGCGACTTGAAGTCGCGTTGTAAATTGATTAAAGTCGCCGTGCAAAGTCGCGCTGAAGTCGTGTTGCCCCTGTGTGAATCGAGCCTAACAAGAGCTCCATGATCTCGCTCACATTTGGGACATATAGGTGTATTCCTACGCCCCCATCTATGTAGTTGGAATGAAGTCCTATATACCCTATGTAGTAGATAGAGATGAGAGTTTTTGAAAGGCCGATAATGAAACAAAAAAAAGGACAGAAGACAAGCAGAGCTCCCATTTTCTCCATAAAGTTCTTCTCCCACCCCTTCCTGCATGGTAAAGCAGAGGCATACTGAAGCGCAGAAAGGAGAATGGAGTAGCTTCTAGAAATCAGACCTTTTTTGTCCGTCACCAGAAGAACATCCTGTATCATAGGTTGATCAATTAAACATAATTTATAAAAGCGGGATTGGAAATGGAGAGCATTGTAAGCATTTATAAAATCGGGTTCAAGAAAGAGCGAACTGATTGTAATGCAATGACCTAAATTTATGAAGAAATTAGTTTTTTTATTTTATTGGACAGGTTATATAGGTGAAATATAACTCAAAAAATAAACCCGGTTGTGACAAAAAACAGTCCTCTGTACTGAGACATCTGGGGTCTATTAGACCCCACATCTCTCCTCTGCCCTTAAAGCGGTAGTAAAACCATCCACTTAAGTTTCCCCCATACTATTCATTCCAAAATAGTCAAGTTGCTCTGTTTAGATCGCTTCCTACCTCCTTCCTTTCTGTGGAATCGGTCCTGTATTGATTAATGACATCATTGGCGCATGCGCATTTAGTCCCATTTTTCTGGCAAGCTCTTTGTGCCAGAAAAATTGTGTTTTCATGCTGGAGCTGTGTCATTCCCTTTGCCTGGCGTCAGACCTGACATCACTTCCGCCCAATGGTCTTAAAAAGGGGATTTAAAAAAAAATAAATAAATAAAAAAAAAAAAAAAAAAAAGTTATTATTATTATTGCATTTAAAGCGTAAATGTGAGATCTGAGGTCTTTTTGACCCCAGATCTCACATTAAAGAGGTCCTTTCATGCTTTTTTTCTATTACGAGGGATGTTTACATTCCTTGTAATAGAAATAAAAGTGACCCAAAATGTATTTATTAAAAAGGACAGTTTAAAAATAAAAAAAGTAAAAAATAGAAAAAAAAATAATTCCAAGTGCCTTGTCCCACCGAGCTCACGCGCAGGAATGAAAGCATACGCAAGTCGTGCCCGCATATGAAAACTGTGTTCAAACCACATGTGAGGTATCGCTGCGATTGTTAAAGTGAGAGCAATAATTCTAGCACTAGACCTCCTCTGTAACTCAAAACTGGTAACCTGTAGACATTTTTAAATGTCGCCAATGAAGATTTTTAAGTGGCAAAGTTTGTCACCATTCCACGAGCGGGCGCAATTTTGAAGCATGACATGTTGTGTATCTATTTAATCGGCGTAACATTATCTTTCACAGTATAGAAAAAAAAAAATAGGCTAACTTTACTGTTTTTTTTTTTAATTATTAAAAAAATAAGATCATTGTATTTCTTCCAAAAATATTGCGCTTGCAAGACCGCTGCACAAATACGGTGTGACAAAGTATTGCAACAAATATATATATAAAAAAATGTTTGAGGGTTCCGAGTAATTCTCTAGCAAATAAAAATGATTTTAACTTGTAAAACAACAAATCTCAAAAAGAGGCTGGGTCCTTAAGTGGTTAAACCAGTAATGGTTTCTTTACAACTGGCAAAACAGGAAGTTTCTTAGACCATAGAGATGATCGGGGCCGTTGCAGTCCCCAATCAGCTCTATGGTCAGTCGGCAGAGGTCCATCCCAGCACTTGTAAAAGCAATCCAGCGATTTCTTTTACATGAAAGTGTAGCTGTAGTTTATCATTCCGGTATAGCCACTGAAAGTCAGGCAACTTACGGGTAGGTTTCCTGGCAGTAAGTGGTTAAGTTTACAATGAACGGTCTTATGGACCCTGATCCTAGAAGAGCTCATTGCTACCCTTAAAAAGTGTTAGTTCACCTTCACAGAAAAAAATAAACAAAAAAAAAAGGTGAACCAGCACTGTACATGTGAAAAGTCACAAAAAATTTAAAGGGGAATAATTTTGATGAGCTTTTGTCACATTGGAAACGTGCCTTCTGGCACGGGAAAAGCACGTGTGTGAAAATGGCCCTTTCTCAAGATGGCTGCCTTCCCATAGACACAGTGTGGAAAAAGGCATAGTTAATCAGCGTGGAAATGCAACCTACAACCAATACTGGTGACTAATCCTTTGTCCTTTTGAGCAAATTTTCACGATACAGGTACTCCTTAAAGAGAAACTCCTCCCGCAAGTTAAGTAGATCACATAGATAATGGCAGGAGAGCAATTGTTTTCCTAAACTCACCAATTATAAACTCATAAAGTGATCACCTGCTTAAACAATATAAAATTCTCTGCAGTAATTAAAGGTCAGCTGCTAGGTTTGGGAATGATTGGAAAAGCAGGTGTAATTACCAAATGCTGAAGTTTAAGTTAGGCAGACTTTAATCCCTGCCCGAGGGGTCTTGTGTGAAATACCTCCGCAGCTTGCAGAACAAAGATACTGTGTAATTCCACCATAATTAGGCAAATTAAAAAACAGCTAAAAAAAAAGCTTTAATATTTTCATTAACCAAACGTATTAAATTCAAGCAGATGACATTTTCCTAAGAAGGGTGGGTCAGCCATTGCAGGTGCATATTTGGGGAACCTGTCCTTCCAAATAAAAATACTTCACAAGAAAGCATTCATTAACTACTCCCACACACAAGGAGTGCAGGCTTTATATTTGTTCTAATTACTCTTTGAAGAATTTAAAATGCAAAGATGAATTACATACTAGACTTACGTCCAACAGAAGAGTCATGCCAGCGCTGTAATGCAACACAATGGCAGTCTAATGTGTGTATATGAACTATTTTTTCATTGTATAAATGAAAGTTTGTAGTTTCATTTTAAACGTTTTTATTATGTTTTCACAAGTTTAAACAACAGATGCACAGTAATATCATATGTGGAAATAAAATATTTGACGGAATACAAAATAGAAATGAAGTTTCATTAGTAATAAACATTAAAATAAGCTGTAAAAAAAATTAGTAGATACAAAGTTACTTGTAACATATATGACTGAAACTAGGATACTTCTTATTTCAGAAATGAGTATGGAGAATAGAAATAATTCAATAGAATATTGTACCTATGGTATTGAGTGAAGAGCCAGGTAGTTAAAATAATATGTATGAGATGGTACATTAGGAGTGTTACAGGGTAATCGAGACAAAGAAAATTGAGTACTGTCCGTGATACTTTTTTATTTGCACTAACCTATCATTTTTCATGGACAAGCTTTCAGGGGGTGTCCTTCATCAAGGTCCAAGCAGTACTTGCCTTGAAGAAGGGGACACACCCCGAAAGCTCGTCCATGAAAAATTATATGTTAGTGCAAATAAATAAAAAGTATCATGAACAGTACTCAATTTTCTCTGTCACAATTGCACTAATACGGCTTCAATAACCTCAGGGGCAATCGAGAGAAATAGGTAAGTTTTCCAGGGCCAAGTTCCTGCAAATTGGCTTCGCATTATCTGGAAATATGAGTAATATTTCAGATTATCCCACAAGACTCCTTTTAGAGTAAAAATAACTAGTATAAAGAGAAAGGGAAGTTTAGATAATGTTATAAAGAGACATTGGGATGTGAACTGGGGTATGTCACCAGAGGGGGTCAGTAGACTCGGGAGGTAAAAAAAACGAATCAATGAATTAAATCACATGACCGATTATAGATCTTAAGCCCTTAAGGCACCTTTCACACTGGGGTGTCGGCGGTAAAGTGACGCTATTTTTATTTTTTACCGTTTTTTATCGTCATATTTGTGGGGGTATTCAGCCGCTAGTGGGGCTCTTTTAACCCCCGCTAGCGGCAGGAAAAGGGTTAAAAGCACCCGCAAAGCCGGCGGTATAGCCGCGCTGCCGCATTGATTTCAATGGGCAGAAGCGATTGAGGAGCGGTATACACACCGCTCCTTCACCACTCCAAAGATGCTGCTAGCAGGATTTTTTTTACCGTCCTGCCAGAGCACCGCTCCAGTGTGAAAGCCCTCGAGCTTTCACACTGAAGAAACAGGGGCAGCTCTTTGCAGGCGCTATTTTTAGCGCTGTAGCGCCTGCAGAGCGCCCCAGTGTGAAAGGGGTCTTAGGGAGTAGTAAAGAGGTGTGAGGTAATGTTCAATCCATGGTGTCCACAGGGCTTCGAATTTAGATATATTATCAAGATAGATAGCTTCTGTTTTAGCATTGATTAGGGACTGGGTAACTCCGTTTGACTAATGATATATCAAGTGAATCAGTTTTCCAAGCTTATGCTATAACCCATTTTGCTGCTGTTGTTACAAAAAGCATGAATTAAAATTGGCGATTTGACAAGGCATAAGGTTTACTATTCAGGAGTGCAATAGGTGCGCCAGGCAGTAATATAACTTTGAATATTGTGGAAAGAATATCAAATATTTCTGACCAAATGGATCTGACAATATTAAATTCCCACCAGATATGTACCAGAGTACCCGGAGTAGAGCAGCCACGAAAGCAATGGGAAGGATATTGTGGCGAGAAATTAGAAATTCTGTCTGGGACTAAGTACCATCTTGTGAGTACCTTATAATTGGTTTTCGAGAGTCTCTACATCTCGGGGAGGCAGACTTTGTTGTTTGCCAGATTTGAGACCAATTTATGTCTGCAGATTGTAATTGGAGATCTTTTTCCCCCATTTGATAGTATAGGTTGGGGGCGTAGAGATAATGTGTAATAGGTAAAAACAGGTGTATAGGTTGGAAATGAGACCACGTTTTTGTGGATCTGATTTACAGGCTTGTTCAAATATAGTGACGCTTGGTGATTTCGTATCAGAGAGTGCATTGTTGTGAAAAGTTTTTTTGAAGATATCTGAAAGGTTTCTGTATGTGGGAGATCATAGTTTCCATGATGAGTAGGAAATGGTGCAATAAGAGAAGATTTATAGAAATGATGTGTAGGTCAAACCAGCTCTTGACCATGCCGAGAATGAGTTTGGGGAGGAACAAGCCAGGTAGAATGAGGGATTATGGAGGAAGGAGAGAAGAGGATTACATTCTAGATTGTAGGCCAAATCGGGTTTTTAACCTATCCCAAATGGATAGGCCGTGTTTGGTAATAAGATGCGTTACTGTTGAGTTTGTAGTTCTGTTTCCCAGATAAAAAAAACTGGGGCACATCTTCACTTATACTCATCTATAAATGGCACCCACAGAAAAAGTGATATTCTCCTGATCCAGCTGCTTACAGTCAACTCAGGAAAAATCCTATACCTGAGGCACTTGCTCACCTCTCCACTAGATTCACTAACCAATTACTTTTCAGGCAACTGATAAATTGTCCCATGTTTCCCTTGAAAATAAGTCAGTGACAAGAGCCTTCTACATCTCCCTAGAGAGCAACAGTAGGGCACCCACCCTGCTATTGTTAATAGACACCAAACCCTGACAAAGAATGGTACCAGAACCATGCTTTTTGGAGGTAAAGTCCAGTCAACCTTTTTACTGCCTAAAGCAAAATTAAGCCGGCCATAGTCAGTTCGGATCCTGACCGGTTCAGAAGGAATCAGCCAAGATTCAAACCTTGTATGAACAGGCCAAATGTACCCAAGTTGAGCGATTAACTTGGTTACAACCAGCCTGTCTGATTTTTTTTTTTTTTTATGCGATTAGTACCAGCGGCTAAGCCACTAGCAATAATCACTTTGTGTTCTCCCAGCTAGTACAGCTCCCTGTGCCAGGAAACACATTAAATTCTGAAGCAAGCTTTTTGATATTACAGGACATGGTTTTCCAACATTTAACAATTTCCATTTACACCTCTGAGCAGTTTTCTCACCATTCACAATGCACCACAAGCATTTCTCAGGTGGCTTAGAAACACAGTGAGGAAAATAATCAAAACTGGAGCAGCCAGAATCTGGAGCAGTTGTAAACGGTAATCAATCAGCTTCTATCGTCAGCTTTGTTCAGTGAGGGTCCTTGCAGACAGGAGTGCTCTGCTCAGCAGGGAATCAGTAAACAGATCTCCTGCTGAACTGGAGCGGATCAGGACAGATGTCAGTTTTGTAATATCTGCACCTGTTCAGTTTTTGTCCATATTTTTGACAGAGGACGGTTGATACTCATGTTGAACCTTTGGACTTCCGGATGTAAACAAACTTCTGACCATTTACATTAGACTACCTCAGCTCTGCCCTGTTTAGGTCAGGAAAAACAGTGACACATTGCTGACAGGGCTGTGTTTCTGTGGATGAAAGGAGACTTGTTCATAACACCAGCTGGGAGCGCGCATGCAAAAGGTGGTCCCATGGGACCCTGTATGTAAACAGAGCCATCCAAAGACAGGAACCTGGGAAAAGGGAATTTGCAGAGGAGATACTGAAAACATCCACAGGCCTAAAAGAAAAGTAGACATGCAAAAATGCTATGTGCCGAGGTCTGCAGTACTATTTTTTTTTAATATTATGATGCATTTTCTACAAGTCATCCCTATGAACAATTTCTCTTGCTATAAACCTCACTAAAGATACGGCAAGTAGGATTTAACCACACTAAGCCACTGGGGTGCAAATGTGGCTCCAAAAGTAAAAAGTCTTTATTTTACTAAACTGGAAAACTACCGAATTGGGCTAGACAAATTCCACAAGCCAAGAACAGCATATGTCCTGAATTAAATCTGGCTGTTTGTTTTTTTTTATATACACCTTTTCTTTTGTGATCAATGGTTGCATGTTGCCTGGCTCCTTGACTTTCCGAGACATTCATTCACCCAAACTGAGCGCAGCCAAAATGTATATATTTACAACAGTTCGCTCAGTTCCCAAATATAGGCTCTGCTTGCTGTAGGAAAATGTGCATTTCAAATACCAAAACACATAGCAGCCCAATATCCTAAGCTGAATACATACAGGCTACATATTCCACAAACCTCCCGAATGACTAAAGCTGTGTTCTAGTTGACTACAGCTACAGACTGCTATTTATTTTATCCCCCCACTAGGTCATGACAGAAATATCTCCTGTGAGATTGTGCTCAGTGTGTGGAAACAGATCCAGCCTTTAACAGCTATGTTCAGATCAGTAGCATCTTGCTAGGCTTCAGGGAGGCTGTCATAGTATGGCACAGCTAAGACTCTATTATCAATTACAGTATCAGTAGCACAAAGGAAAAAAAAAAAAACAAAAAAAAAAAAAAAAAAACAGAGCCCTCAGCTGTGCCTTTTAAAACATTTGTAGGGATTATACATAAAGAACAAATGCAGGCAAATATATTAAAATACTATTTGATTCATCATTATACCAAACCTCTTGAAATAAAATTTTCACTTTAGCAAGCTTAAAGTGAGATTAAAGGTTTAAAAAAAAAAAAAAAAAAAGATAGAATATTTGATTTAAAAAGAGTAAACACAGTTGGTTTATAAAAAATGGCTTCACCCAAACACTAACCATGAGTGAAAGAAAAGTTTGTGTTATTCATATTCTCTGAAAAATGGCCAAGAAATCAAATACAGGGTATGTAAAGTTATGAGCACAACTGCGCACACGCACACACACACACACACACAATATCCTACTTACACGCTCTGTGCAGTGGTTTCACACAGAGCAGCCCTGATCCTCCTCTTCTCAAGTCCCTTGCCGGCTAGCTTGGCTCTTACCAGAGCAAGCAGCTTGCAAATGGGGGGCACCCAAGCAGGCTCGCTCCCGTGCCGTGGCTCTGCGTGTCCATTCACACAGTTGGGCTGGGCCCCCACCCCCTCTCTCTGATTGGCTCACTGGCTGATTGACAGCAGCGGGAGCCATTGGCTGTATCAGTCCTCAGAGAGCTGAGACTCTTGTGCACATCGCAGGATCAAGATGAATCTCAGATAAGTATTGGGGGGGCAGCTGCACAGAGAAGGATTTTTTATCTTCATGGAGAGAATGCATGAAGGTAAAAATCCTTGAGCCTTTAGAAGCACTTTAAAGTGTTATAAAACCCAAAAATGTTGTATATAGCAGCTTACCATTCAATAGATCTGGTGGCGGTATTAGGTTTTTGTTTTTTTTTAGGCTTTCCCTCCTGTTTTCACCTGATCTGGCCAGTAACACAACTTCTGTATTAGAGTCTCCCCACTCTGGATGAATCTGCACAGGGGGCACCTTTGGACAGCAGCATTGTCAGTCTGGGGGGGGGGGGGGGGGGGGGGAGATGGTAGATTTAAATACAAAAATTGAAGCTACACTCTTGCTAATAATTTATAAGTAGTTACAGCAAACTTTTTTCCCTTGGCGATAAAGGGTTTACATAAATGAATAAAAGCTAAACGTAAGCACCCCTGTGTTAAATGATTTGTCTCATCTCTGTAACTGATACATTCTGCTGGAGATCTTGTTCTTTTGAAAAAGAAGATCACCAGGTGAAAATAGAAGAAAGCCTAAAAAAGAAAATTGACTGCAGCCATCACTTCAAGAAGTGGTAAGCTGCATATATTAAAACGTATGCTATTGGGTTTGAGGCCAGGGTTACACCACAGCAGGGGGTCTGGTGCATCCCTGTTATCTGTTTCAGGTGTGAATTGGGTCCGACTTTTTGCCTGAATTCGCACCTGAACTGGACCCAAAAGACGCACAGGATCCTTTTCCAGTGCTGACTGCGGCCGCCCTGGAGCTAGCTCTCCATTGAGAGCCGTTCACAGTCTTCAGTCATGTGAATTGGATACAGGGAAACGCGCATCCAGTTCGTATAAGTGTGAACCCAGCCCAATATCACTTTAAAGCAGAACCCCAAGGAAAAAAAATTAGGTTAGTGAGCTGTCTGATAGGGCTGTGAAAAATCTCAGGACTGTATTTGGTTGAATGCACACACTTTGGAAGCTACAACTGTACCTATATATGAACGGAAAATGTGGGATTTAGATGTCTACATGAAGTTTAGCATTAGGGCTTGTTCACACAATATCTGTTGAGCTGCACTGCATAGATCAATGGGGGCTCAATACAAGGGCACATAGAAACAAATTAAATTTCATTATGTGACACTTCAATAAAACTTAACTACTTCCCGCCTAAGGTACATCATATGACGTCCTTGACTTTGCAGAGGTATATCTGAATGATGCCGGCAGCTACAGGCATCATTCAGATAGATATCGGCTTTCAGCAGGCAATTCCCTACACCACAAGAGTGATCATAGCGGCTGTTCTGCCGCTTAATTATCCTTACAGGCGGTGAGAGGGGAACCCCCCCCCACCGCGCGCGCGCTTCTACCGAGTCACCGCTTCCATCGGTGAGTGGGAGACAGGATCTGCTGCCCCGGATGGGGATCATAGAGATTTCCGGCAGACCAGATGGTCGCCGGAGTCTCTATGATCGTTCGGAGGTCGGGCGCAATATTATGTCACGCCCGGAAGCCCTTTTTTATTTCAGGCTTCCCAGCCTAGAGGTGAGATGTGGGGGTCTTACTGACCCCATATCTCACTGTAAAGAGGACCGATCATGACATATTCCTATTACAAGGGATGTTTACATTCCTTGTAATAGGAATAAAAGTGATTTTTTTTTTTAAAGTGTCAAACTAAAAAAAAAAAAAAAAAAAAAAAAAAAACTAAGTCGCCCCTGTCTCCGTGCGCTCGCATGCAGAAGCGAACGCATAAGCAAGTCCCACCCACATATGAAAACTGTTCAAACCAGACATGTGAGGTATCGCCGCAAACGTTAGAGCGAGAGCAATAATTCTAGCCCTAGACCTCCTCTAACTCAGAACATGTAACCAGTAAAACATTTTTAGAACTTCGCCTATGGGGATTTTTAAGTACCAAAGTTTGGCGCCATTCCATGAGCCTGTGCAATTTTGAAGCGTGACATGTTAGGTATCCATTTACTCAGCGTAACTTCATCGTTCACATTATGCAAAAAAAAAAAAAAAAAAAACTGGGCTTACTTTAATTTTTTTGTTTTTTTAAAGCATGAAATTTTTCCAAAAACGTGTTCGAAAAATTGCTGCACAAATACATTGTGAGATAAAAAGTTGCAATAACCGCCATTGTATTTTCTAGGGTCTTTGCAAAAAAAAAAAAAAAAAAAAAACACAACAATGTTTGGGGGTTCCATGTAATTTTCTAGCAAAAAGATGAGGTTTACATGTAGGAGAGAAATGTCAGAATTGGCCTGGATGGGAAGTGGTTAAAATATAAAACAAAACAAAAAACCCACACAGTATACACCAGCGCACGTGTCTTATAGCAGGGGCACTTTACTGTAGTGGTTACCTTGTCCAAAATGTGCCGATTTTCTCAGGAGGGCTTTAGAGTGATACTATAGACTTTTTTTTTTTTTTTTTTTTTTTTTTAAACAACAACACCTCACAAACAAACCACGTCATACTTGCCTACTCTTCTCGGATCCCTCACCAATGCTTCTGGCCCCTCCCTCCTGAGTGCCCCCCAGAGCAAGCAGCTTGCAATGGGGGCACCCAAGCAGGCTCACTCCTGAGTAGATATTTGCCTGTCCGTTTACACACACACACACAGTTGAAACTCGCCCCCTCTCTCTTGATTGGCTCAGTGGCTGTGATTGACAGCAGCGGGAACCAATTGCTCCCACTGCTATCTCAGTCAATGAGGAGAGTGTCCCAGGACAGCCAAGGCATTCACGCACATCGCGGGATCTAAATAGGGCTCAGATAAGTATTTGGGTGAGCTGCTGCATACAGGTTGTTTACCTGAATGCATGAAGGTATAATTAAAAAAAAAAAAAAAAAAAAAAAAACCACCAAGAGCCTTTAAAACCACTTTAACCACTTGTCCACCAGGGCAATCATGTATTTTATGAAATCAGAGATCTGGAGAATAAAATAAAATACTATATTTGTGTAGCTTTTAACAAACATTTTCAGGAAGAATTATACTAGAATAAATTTTAGAGAAAACACCATCATGCCCAATTTTTTTGTAAAATATATAAAAATTAAAAAAAAAGGGGGGTTGCATTGCATTAATGGTTAGCAAAATATGTCAAGTCTTAACATTGTGCATGCCCATGAAATTGCAAAAAAACTGGTAAAAAAATAAAATAATAATAAATAATATTATTATTATTATTAATAATAATAATAATAATAATAATAATGTACCCAAAATGCTCCATAGGTGACACTTTAAAAGGCCTTCACAGGTTTTCAGTTTAGAGTTAACTGTCAATTATAGCCCTAGAATTATTCCTACCAATACAAACAATAAGTTTGACAATCCAATATTTGCTTAGATGAAAATGTATTTCCATGTTGTGATTACTACCTGTCTGCTGGTCATCTCTCACATAACTTCCTGGATTCTCCGCATGCTTTGCAGCTTCACCTCTGCTCATTTCTTTGGTTTGATTTCTAAAGACTATGGTACTTTGACGCCTGCAAGATGCGATTCCTGTACAGACTCTGCCTGATAATACACTTTTCTTCCTAGCTCAGCTATATTTTAGAAGTTAAGCTGTGTGAAACGTGCAACACAACAGTAGCTACTCACAGGGAATATTGAATGTGTCACTACATTCAACTAAAAGCCATGGAATTATTCAAAAAAGTAAGCTTTCAAACTTAAAGATCATTCAGATTAATAGGATTAGGCTGAAAACGATGTCACATTTTAAACCATAGGAGATAATTATTTCTAGTTAACATATAGAAACATGCTTACGTTGTAATGTGGCTTTGTACCCCACTGCAAGTTCACCTATTTGAAAAGTATTTTAAAACATCTAAAAAAAAAAAAAAAAAAAAAGTTATTATACTGTCCCTCCATTTAGTAAGTGCCAGAATTAAGAATTGCAAACACAGACATGCCGGAAAACTGGAGACAAAATATCAAAAGCCATTCCTTGCAGCTCTACATAAGGAAACATAAGATAAGATGTGGAACACACTTCCAGGGCAACAGTCAATTTTCAGTACAAACCTGCCAGACAGCCATAAAGAACGTTGTAATATTGGTAAATATGAGCTGGCAGTTATAAGAGTGTGCTGGTCATCATAGCAAGCCATTTTATAGGTAAACTGTCATTAAACACATTCTTTTATTTTGTTTAATGCAAGGATGCAGCCTACTAGTTTAACTAAGCTTAACAACTTCAACAGAGCACAAGAAAAAGAAAAAAGAAAAAGAAGAAAAAAAAAAAAAAAAAAGGTACACATTACAGCTGAATTGGGGGGGGACACAACAAGCAAAATTAAAAAGCTAATCTGTCCAATGGCACTGAGTCAAAGCATTTATACTGCAGACACGGGGCAAGATACATCACATTTGCTGTCCTGGGGGGGGCTTGTATTTATTATACAGAACAGAGGATGTGATGAGAGAACAGTTCCCTCTCTCCCTTAAAGCCTCAATCAAAGCTTAACACGCTTAATGCGGGGCAAGCACAAGCACAATAAGCAGCCTGCAGGATACTCGGCTATTTAAACAGTCTCTGCTGTTGTGTTTTGTAGAGTGTCAGGGTTTAAATCCCCTACAGAAGTTTCTTCTTGACGACAATCAACATGAAGACACTGATCCCTGGGAATCCAGACTTCATTAGTACTTCAGAGAAGGGCTTGTTTTCTTAAATGATCCCAGGAAAACCCAACAGATGCAGACAGCCTATGTTCAAACAGACATCTGAATCCCATCACCTTTGTGAAGGAAATAAGATGAGACTAAAGGAGAGCAGAGGACTCCACACAGGACTGGTGTTATCTATGCAAAAATGTATTTGCAGAATGCACACATACACACACACACAGCCAATATTAAATAGATGTTAGGCAAAACTGACAGGGGGGGGGGGGGGGGGGGGCACCACACCCTAATGCATTTTTTCCAGTCATCTACATCCATTTAAAGCAGATTGTATGTATGTGCACAGCTGATATGTCTTTGTGTAGAAACCAGCTGCTCTCTGCACTTACCTTCATCTCTCACTGACAGCCAAATGAACACAGACTTTTTTATTCATGATTGATCTGCTTGCATACAAGCATGTTATAAATTCTTACAGATACAGGTGGACCAAGCAGGTGTTGATCTCACCCAATAAGCATGGTTGTCATAAAACCACATTTTCCATCTCTGTCTTGAAATATACAAGCGAATATCTGGCCTAAAAAGTTAAAGGCCAAGTTCACCTTTTACAAAAAAAATAAAATAAAATGCACATCTGTTTGCATTTGCAGGTAATAAAAAAAAGTGCATTTTTTTTACTCTGCAGCGGGTAAAGCATCGCTCCTGCTAATCACCAACTTACAGAGTAAAAATGCCTGGATCCTTTAGACTCTCAGTATACAGTCTTCCCATACCACCAATACAGGCAAACAGTTACCGAATGGCAGGAAGAATCAATGGGCTATAAGAGTGCTCTCACCAGCGCTCCCTCCCAGTTCATTGAGAACTACAAGCCGTCAGCCACAGAAGTCGACGGTAATTAGAGCCCTTTCACACTGGGGCGGTTTGCAGGCGCTATTGCGCTAATAATAGCGCCTGCAAACCGACCCGAAAGTGCCGCTGCTTGCATTCCAGTGTGAAAGCCCCGAGGGTTTTAACACTGGAGCGATGCGCTGGCAGGACGGTAAAAAAAGTCCTGCCAGCAGCATCTTCGGAGCGGGACGGCGCGGCTATACCGCCAACAAAGCGCCTCTGCAGAGGCGCTTTGCGGTGGTATTTAACCCTTTCTCGGGCGCTAGCGGGGGGTAAAACCGCCCCGCTAGCGGCCGCATACCGACGGTAAAACACCGCTAATAATAGCGGCGTTTTACCGCCGACGCCGCCCCCCCACCCCAGTGTGAAAGGGCTCTTATAGTTCATTCATTCAAAGAAAACTCAAAAGTATGACGTGGCGGTGCTGCACAGCCATGCTGTTTTTAAATTATGACAGTGGGGTCGGCGAGAAGATTGCCTGTCTGCAGTCACAGGGAGGAAGGATTGAGGGGGAGAGGAGGCAGGAGCTAGAACTGACTAGACTTAACACACACACACCCCGGTGCTTCTACCGACTCACCGCTGCGATTGGCCAGTCGGAGAGCGGATCCGCCAGCCCCAGATGTTGATCATAGAGATTTCCGGCGGACCAGATGGTCGCCAGAGTCTCTATGTTCGTCAGAGGCCGGGCACGATGTTATGACGTCACGCCCAGCCTCTGCATTCAAAAAAAACGGGGCTGGGAAGCCGTGATCTTTTTTTTATTCTAGGCTTCCCAGCCTAGAGGTGAGATGGGGGGGGGGTCTCATTGACCCCATATTTCACTGTAAAGAGGCATGTCATGTCATGTCATATTCCTATTACAAGGGATGTTTACATTCCTTGTAATAGGAATAAAAGTGATCAAAAAAAAAATAAATAAATAAAATTTATTTTTAAGTGCCCCTGTCCCCATGTGCTCGCACGCAGAAGCGAACGCATACACAAGTCCCGCCCATATAGGAAAACTGTGTTCAAACCACACATGTGAGGTGTCGCCGCGAACTTAGAGTGAGAGCAATAATTCTAGCCCTAGACCTCCTCTGTAACTCAAAACATGTAAAGAGTAAATATTTTTAAAGCGTCACCTATGTGTATTTAAGTACCAAAGTTTGGCGCCATTCCACGAGTGTGTGCAATTTTGAAGCGTGACAGGTTAGGTATCCATTTACTCGGCGCAACTTCATCTTTCACATTATGCAAAAAAATGGGGCTAACTTTACTGTTTGTTTTTTTTTTGTTTTTTTAAGCATGAAACTTTTTTTTTTTTCAAAAAAAAAAATGCGTTTGAAAAATTGCTGCGCAAAATACTGTGCGAGATAAAAAAGATGCAATGACCGCCATTGTATTCTCTAGGGTCTTTGCTAAAAAAAATAATCTAGCATAAAAATGATGATTTTTACATGTAGGAGCGAAGTGTTAGAATTGGCCTGGATGCAAAGTGGTTAATTGTGAAAGGATGTTCAAGGTCATGCTAAAGACAAACTCTATAACATGGTCTCATTCCTAACACTGCTATACATTTGACACCATTACTGTTGTAAAACAGAACAGAAGGCAGTATGCCATTTTATACCATTTTTGCTGAGATCGTAAAAAGGTAAAAACCCTTCTTTGGGTCAGGTGACCTGAATGAGTGAAGGATTCAGGATCTGTGTCATTACTAAGTCACACATTTAAAGTGATTGCAAAGGCTCTTTTTTTTTTTTTTGTTAAAATCAACAATACCTGCTCTGTGCAGTGGATTTGCCCAGATCCCCCTCTTCCCGAGTCCCTCTTCGGCTCTCCTGGCCCTTCCCTCCTGTTGTGTGCCTCCACAGCAAGCACCAAGGCAGAGCTCCCTGTATCCATTCAGACACAGAGCAGTAGGCAGCACCCCCCCCCCTTTTCTCTTCCGATTGGCTCACTGACTGCCAGCAGCAGGAGCCAATGATGCCACACTGCTGTCTCAGCCAATGGGGGGGGGGGGGGGGGTCCCCGGCAGCTAAGACAATCCTACATCAAATCGCTGGATTTAGAAGGGGCTCAAGTTAAGTATTAAGGGGGCTGCTGCACACACAAGGCTTTTTATCTATATGCATAAAATGCATTAAGAAAATCTTGTGCCTTTACATCACTTTAAAAAGGAGACCCTTTGTAGACTGCACTCAATACATAAATCAGATTTAACAAACGGTGGGAAAAAAAAAAAAAAAAACACTTTCATCTGACCAGCATAAAATTGCCACCCTTATTAATTTATACTTTATTATTATTAGCTAAATATTCAGATACCCATATAAAGCAGAGATTATATATATATATATATATATATATATATATATATATATATATATATATATATATATATATATATATATATATATAAAATATATAGTAAATGTACAGTCTACAAAATGTGCAGCGCAACCGTACAATGTTCTTCTCCCTGCTCTGAACATATTTCAGTGGGAACAGCTATAAATAACCATAGGTAACACCTGGAAACATACATGGGAATCCTAGACAAAGCTGAAAGGAAGCCAAAAGGAACCTGGCCTATTTCTTCTAATTAGCTTCCATCTAGTTATAGACTACTCAGTACAAGACACATGGAGATCAATGGCATCCAATTAGCTCCGACCATTGAGTTCAGCAAAGACTCCTGGGAAACTCAATTGTGCCTAACTGTAGATATAGCAAGTATAGCCAACAATATTGCAGCTCTGAAAGTATAATCTGTAGAACTCAAAGACTGGCGCAGACAGATTTTGAGGCGGATGTCATGCTTTCTAAAAGTAGTGCAGCATGTGCCAAATTCATGTTCCTGTCTAGAACCTATACCTGAATTCTATTATTAGTGCAACTTTAAGAAAAAATGCAAGACAAATTTGCCATTGCCAGTTTCTCCCCCTGTATGCGGAAAGAGTTGGTATTATTTAGCTCTACTTATAGGATATACAAACGGCCTATTAATTCTGAATTGGGCACATTAACTGCACCGCAATGTAGAGGTGCACATTTTAGAACTGCCTGAGTTTGGTGCACAAGTCACTGTCCGAACCAAAAAGGTCCGAATATGTTGCCTGAATTTGGCTCAATACATTAACAGAAGAGATTAACACCAGAAAAATGATGTCACTGCTTCATTAAATCCCCCCCCCCCCCATGACACAATCCAGTGCAACACTACTTGTAGATGGTTAGCAGCTGGAGGTAACAAGTGCTCGCAATGCTATAGTAACTGAGGCCACAGGGGATAAGAGTCTCACTGTTTAGTAGGAAGTGGATGGAAGGCGCGTGATCAGACGCTTACATCAAGAAATGTATGGTTTATTTATGTAAAAGAATACAGACATATAGTCATATACCGTATATACTCGAGTATAAGTCGTTCCAAGTATAAGTCGAGGCCCTAATTTACCACAAAAAAAAAAAAAAATGGGAAAAACTTATTGACCCGAGTATAAGACGAGGGTGAGAAATGCACAGCTACTGTAAGTGGAAAAGAGGGTCAACAATGCCCATTTGCAGCCTCACTGTGCCCATTTGCAGCCATAGGTCCCCTGAACTTCAAACTCGGTAGTTAAGGGTTCCTAGATGCCCCCTAGCTGCAGCCAAAATTTGGGGTCTCTGAACCCAAAGGGCCCCAAAATGACATTGCTGCAGATGGACACAGTTGACCGAATTTGGGGCCCCGTATCTTGGGGCCACTTAGTGCCAAGAACCCCAAATTTGGTGTGCAAACCCAGTGGAACTAGCACCATAAAATATCCAAAGCTAGGGTTTCTAGCACCAAGTGGCCCCGAGATACAGGGCCCCAAAAATCGGTTCAAAAAATGTCAAGCACTTTTCTGTAGCACAGAATGACATTTTCTGAACCGGCTTTGGGGCACTGTATCTCGGGGCCACTTGGTGCTAGGAAATCCATCTTTGGATATGTTATGGTACCAGTTCCATTGAATTTGCACACTAAATTTGGGGTTCCTAGCATTAAGTGGCCCTGAGATACAGGGCCCCAAAGTCGGTTCAGAAAATGTCAAGCACTTTTCTGCTGCAGAGAATGACATCTTCGGAACCAATTTTGGGGCCCCGTATCTCGGGGCCACTTAGTGCTAGGAACTCCATCTTTGGATATGTTGTGATACCAGTTCCCATGGGTTTGCATACCAAATTTGGGGTTCCTAGCACCAAGTGGCCCTGAGATACGCGGCCCCAAAGTCGGTTCGGAAAATGAAATTTTTTGCTGCAGAAAAGTGCTTGACTCCAGTATAAGTCGAGGGGGGCACTTTCAGCACATAAAAATGTGCTGAAAAACTCGACTTTATACTCGAGTATATACGGTAGATATAAAATCATACAAATACTACATAATATAGAGATGGGTTATTCCCGCGCTATCATATATGAAATCGGCTAAAAATAGAAAAGCTGCATGCACTGTTAAAGGTAAACACCTGACCTTGTGAATAAATCTAAAAAAATGGATAGTGCTGCGCTAATCCTAGACATTTATCAAAAAAATATAATCAATGGTATACATATAAAACTTGGATGCGTGACTATTGTAAGAATCAGATAAGCGTAAGGTGGTATTGGTGGGATGGTTAGAATGATGGTAAATGCAATATAAATACCCCCTGAGATCTTTAGCAGGGGTCTATATCCAGCATAAGGGGGCGGCGATAGTATTGAGTGGGATCAATAGAAAAACAATATAAAACAATACTAATATAAAATAATAAAGCATGAGTGACTGCCAATAATATATATAGTGCATAACAATTGGGAGTAAATGCATCCACAGTGGGGGGTACACAATACTAGTTAGTGCAAATATAAAGTGCAGCGTGAGAAGCCTATTAAGGCAGTGAGGTAGTAGTGAACTGCTAATTCATACAGTGCATAATGTGCAAAAACTGCCTTAAAAGAAAAATGAATAATAAAGTGTCTCAAATCCTTGTAAAGGATTGGCAGGGAAAAGTCTTATAAAACCAAAACACAAAAGTCCATAAAATTCAACAAAATGTGACAACGTCCTGGCATGCACACGTTGCAGTTAAAGTGCTCAAGTGTATCACATCCAGTGCTTCTTCGTGTAACAACACTCAGGTTAGGTAGTGGCCCCTTACCTTTAGGTAATAGGGCAACAGCATGTAGCCAAAATGACTCTTTAGAATCCGCCTATGGGCTCCAGCGCGTCCCTCACCAACCTACGTCCTGGGATGGGGTTCCCTCAGGTATAATGCCGGGGCGGGGGGTATAAGAGATGATAGGCAAAAGAAAAAGGCCAATAGTGTAATCCCGTTTTAGGTAGATTGAACCTCTTTTATTAAAAGTATATAGGTACTCACATTAAAAAATGAACAACAGCGAATGTAGTCCGACGAGCAGCGAGCTCGTGTGCCTCTGTAGTGAATGCAGCCTGTCTCGTCCCTACGCGTGACGTCACACCACACGTGACTTCATCAACATCTTCAATGACAAAGGCCTAGAACTATTGGGATTCGTCTCATGGGTCCCATAAAAAAATATAGCATATTTGTTTGGAGGAGGTTTCACTGCTCCATCTCTGATATCATCAATCCGTGCTGGCCAGATGAAAGGATATCCTCACTGGCCAGCACGGATTGATGATATCAGAGATGGAGCAGTGAAACCTCCTCCAAACAAATATGCTATATTTTTTTATGGGACCCATGAGACGAATCCCAATAGTTCTAGGCCTTTGTCATTGAAGATGTTGATGAAGTCACGTGTGGTGTGACGTCACGCGTAGGGACGAGACAGGCTGCATTCACTACAGAGGCACACGAGCTCGCTGCTCGTCGGACTACATTCGCTGTTGTTCATTTTTTAATGTGAGTACCTATATACTTTTAATAAAAGAGGTTCAATCTACCTAAAACGGGATTACACTATTGGCCTTTTTCTTTTGCCTATCATCTCTTATACCCCCCGCCCCGGCATTATACCTGAGGGAACCCCATCCCAGGACGTAGGTTGGTGAGGGACGCGCTGGAGCCCATAGGCGGATTCTAAAGAGTCATTTTGGCTACATGCTGTTGCCCTATTACCTAAAGGTAAGGGGCCACTACCTAACCTGAGTGTTGTTACACGAAGAAGCACTGGATGTGATACACTTGAGCACTTTAACTGCAACGTGTGCATGCCAGGACGTTGTCACATTTTGTTGAATTTTATGGACTTTTGTGTTTTGGTTTTATAAGACTTTTCCCTGCCAATCCTTTACAAGGATTTGAGACACTTTATTATTCATTTTTCTTTTAAGGCAGTTTTTGCACATTATGCACTGTATGAATTAGCAGTTCACTACTACCTCACTGCCTTAATAGGCTTCTCACGCTGCACTTTATATTTGCACTAACTAGTATTGTGTACCCCCCACTGTGGATGCATTTACTCCCAATTGTTATGCACTATATATATTATTGGCAGTCACTCATGCTTTATTATTTTATATTAGTATTGTTTTATATTGTTTTTCTATTGATCCCACTCAATACTATCGCCGCCCCCTTATGCTGGATATAGACCCCTGCTAAAGATCTCAGGGGGTTTTTATATTGCATTTACCATCATTCTAACCATCCCACCCTCTAATTAATACCACCTTACGCTTATCTGATTTTTACAATAGTCACGCATCCAAGTTTTATATATATACCATTGATTATATTTTTTTGATAAATGTCTAGGATTAGCGCAGCACTATCCATTTTTTAGATTTATAAATACTACATAATATTATACTACATAATATTATAAAAAAAGGAAAAACCGGTAACAAAATAAGTACTAGGAAGTTAAAATTGGGGTGTGCCCATATTGAGACAGATGTTTAAGAAAGGCTTACGCGTTTCAAGGAAAACCTCTTCATCAGAGCCAGGAGAACTGGAGCACAGTTTGTATGGGCCGGTAGGCCGACATGTGTACATGGGGAGAGGTGGTGTGGCTAGTAGGAGGATGTGTCCTGTGATGGACAATTGATTATAACACATCCTCCTACTAGCCACACCACCTCTCCCCATGTACACATGTCGGCCTAGAAGCACAACAGCAATTCCACAAACTGTCACCTGATTGTGGTTGCCTCAAGCACAGTGAAATACCTTCTTTGAGGTTGGTAGTAGCAATCAAGCAAATCATCTTCCTCTAGATAGTGGGCAGGGCTAGCAGGACTGTGAATGGCTTTGGCCGTGGCCAGAGTCCTCCTCCTCCTGGAAACAGGGACCATCCCCTAGCAGAACTGCACCCAATCTTACCCATCACAAGAGCCGACGATCGCAGTTACAACAAAGTTAGATAACCAATCAATGTTTCCCATTGTTTACAGTGCAGGTGCAGCATGGGGAATTGTGAGATTGGAATGCATTAGCATCTCACTGACACTTCCCTGCTGTTGGGGAGGGAGTCGGGTGCCGGCAAGTGGCTTTGCGTGCTGCTTTCGGCACCAGTGCCAGGGGTTGCCTACCCCTGGTCTAACCTTTGTGTAATATAAGCCAACAGTTATTGTGAGCACAACATTTTTTTAACCCCATTTTATTTATTTAAAGTTTAATTTTAATGTGATGGGAAAGAGTGTAGGGAGTCTTTCAGCCATCGCAGGATAGTGCTATTTGTTGTTTTGGATTGTAGTAGGTTGTTTTCTATTTTCTTAGGAGGTGGTAATGTAGTAGCATTAGCCAATCCTTCCATCCCAGGGGACAAAAGCACTTCAAAGAAGCAAAAAAGAATTTACAATACCCAAGAGTGCTCTAAAGCAGTTTGGTTTGCAGAATAGCAGAATTATTCAGTATACCACAAATCCTTATTTTATTGCATTTACCCCAGAGATCTGTACCATTATAAAAGTCATGTTTAAAAAGAAAAACTTTAGTGACAAAATGAAGTCCCAATAGATTTCATTCAATCAGCAGGGTTTTTTTTTTTTTTTAAGAGAGCACACACCACAACACACACCTCACAGTTCCCTGCATCAACACTCACAAAGTGGATGCAAGGATCTCTTCTGCTGAGCTTTTACATTCTGACAGCGGGTGCTCCTACCCAACAGAATACACAGATCAGCACTGCAGCCACTGACTGCAAGCACACCGAATGCTGATTTTCCCACATAACTGTTCAACAGAAGCTGGTCATCGTTCGAGGGGATTATACATGTACCAAAATTTGTCCGGTTCCTGCTGACTTTGGCTAGGTGTTGCAAACAAACCTTTCTTTGTGGAGTTGATGGAAGTGCTGCAGAAAGTAAATCACCAGCAAATGCTTAACTGCCTTGCCATCATGGGAGCAATAACTAAAACCAGATATTTACTCAGCAAAATGTTGCCAGTGACAGGATCACAAGTATGACATGGCGGTGAGGTGTGAATGCATCTTTCAGCTCCCATGAACTGTACATCTGAAGACAAAGGGTTGCAGTTCACCTATTTGCTGCAAGACAAGTTTTAATAAGGGGTGACGAAGCAAAGTAACGAAACACCTGACATTTATAAATCAATGTTAATGTAAAATTAGTGCAAGATGGCACATAATCTAAACAGATAGCCACAAAAGCTTTGGACACTTCATCTATAGCAAAGATGTATGCACGTATGTTTTTTTCACACTTATGCAAAGAAAAGTATGTCACAATCACCATGCAGCATATGAAACCACCATCAGAAATCTGACAATTTCGCAGACTGGGCCTATAGATCAAAAGTATTTCAGGTTAGAGACAAATCTAGATTGTTTAGCTATTCTTCATCTAAAAGACTGAAATAGAAGAAAGGCTTTGATTTCTCACTTGCAGAGACCCCCCTCAAGTCATGTTCGTTAACACTTTCATACTAGAGTTCACAGCCCGGGGAGGGTACCAGTGGCAAAAGCGGACTTCATTTTTATAAGCCTCTTAATCAAACAGCTTAAGCTGCCACCCATGCATGATGTGTTCACCACAATGAGAAATCTGCTGTTAATAACTGAGTACCCTAGTGTCTGTGAGATTTACTGTCGACTTGCACAATCTCCCTGATCATTTAATGGATTTCATCATGACAATTATTTCAGCTTGCTGAAGAATATCCAAAAAAAAAAAAAAAAAAAAAAATGTAACAAATGACACCCCATGGCGTGGAAACAAAAAACCCCACCACTAAGCAAATGGAACACACTTTAGTTTGGTTATAGATTTGCCATTTTAAATGCCTCTAGTTAAAAATGTATCTGAAATCTATTAGGGGTGCACTTAATGGGTTTTTTTGGTGACAAAACCGATACCGAAAATGACCGTTTTTAAAACATATTTTTATATAAAAATGTATTTTTTTTATTTTAATGAAAACGTATACATTTTTATACAAGACATTGCTAATAGTATTAGCAAAATTTCCATGAGGAGCATCTCTAGCAGACGCGGTACAGGCGATGGTCAGAGACTGCAGACGCGGTACAGGCGATGGGCAGAGACTGCAGACGCGGTACAGGCGATGGGCAGAGACTGCAGACGCGGTACAGGCGATGGGCAGAGACTGCAGACGCGGTACAGGCGATGGGCAGAGACTGCAGACGCGGTACAGGCGATGGTCAGAGACTGCAGACACGGTACAGGCGATGGTCAGAGACTGCAGACACGGTACAGGCGATGGTCAGAGACTGCAGACGCGGTACAGGCGATGGGCAGAGACTGCAGACGCGGTACAGGCGATGGGCAGAGACTGCAGACGCGGTACAGGCGATGGGCAGAGACTGCAGACGCGGTACAGGCGATGGGCAGAGACTGCAGACGCGGTACAGGCGATGGGCAGAGACTGCAGACGCGGTACAGGCGATGGTCAGAGACTGCAGACACGGTACAGGCGATGGTCAGAGACTGCAGACACGGTACAGGCGATGGTCAGAGACTGCAGACACGGTACAGGCGATGGTCAGAGACTGCAGACACGGTACAGGCGATGGTCAGAGACTGCAGACACGGTACAGGCGATGGTCAGAGACTGCAGACACGGTACAGGCGATGGTCAGAGACTGCGGACACGGTAAAGAAGATCAATGCAGCCTCACCAGCGTCCATCAAATGCAGCCTGCCAATGCCCGTAATTTGCAGCCTGCCAGTGCCCATCATGCACCCTGCCATAGTATGTCAGACAGTGTTAGGTTTGTAGTTAGGGCTGGGAGATTTTCTTTAAAAAAAAAAAAAAAACACTCGATTCACGATTCGAATAGAGTTTTTTTTTTTTTTTTTCTTTGGAAACCGCGCCAGTCCTGAGCTTTTAGGCGAGGCCGAAGACTAGGCCGAAGCCGCGGCCTCACCTAAAAACTCCTTGCCCGCAGCTCCTCAGGACCGGCGCGGTGTCAGCGCCGGTCCTGAGGCGCTGCGGGCATGAGTTTTTAGGCGAGGCAGCGGCTTCGGCCTAGTCTGCGGCGCCCGGCCTCGCCTAAAAAAACTCATGCCTACAACGCCTCAGGACCGGCGCTGATACCGCACCGGTCCTGAGGACCTGCGGGCAAGGAGTTTTTAGGTGAGGCCGCGGCTTCGGCCTAGTCAGCAAGGTCGGACGCCGCAGACTAGGCCTCAGGACCGGCGGGGTGAAAAAAAAAAAAAAATCGATTCGATTTGACCTCTCAACTCGATTCAAGATTTAAATCGATTTTTTCCCCATCCCTATTTGTAGTGTTATGCAGTGTTAACAAGAAGCCAAGAACAGTGCTCTATCTATGGAGGAAAGCTGTCAGCACACTGCGCTAAGGAACGACTTGTCGGTATGATCAGCGGGAGGAGCATTATCAGTGCGCAGCGCCGCGGGGGTTAAGAGTGCAGGACTTGTTGTTTGACATGCTGTTAGAAACAGTGAGCCCGCGCCGTGAAGCTAACAGCTTTCCTCCATAGAGCACCGTTTTGCTTTCTGCCTTTCAGCCGCCTCTTCGAGGGAGGGGAGGAGAGAAGAGAGGAAAGGACTAGACGGTGGCGCTCCAGAACGACACCCCTGTACTGGGCGGCACCACGAGCAGGATCCGCCCCATTTTCAGCTCTATTATCGGCGCGTTTTCTCTTTCGGCAAAAGTGGCGAAAACATCATTTTCGGCCTGTATGTCTCGGCGGCCGAAATTTCGGTGCATCCCTAAAATCTATTTTCTCTCTAGATTAATACCCTACAACACAAATCAACCTGAGGGTAGGAGTTGCAGGCATTGGGGGCCAATAAGACTCTAGCATTGCATAGAGACAAACATTTTGGAAGGTAGGAGAGGAAAGCACAATGGAAAGAGCTAGGTTGTCATCGCAGCTCGGCCAGTCAAACAGCGGAAGCTTGCGAACCTGGGTAGATGGAAGCACTGTCACTGGAGGGCTACGTTCTAAGGCAAGTCTTAATGTGTTAATATGCAATGCATACTAGCAGGTTTTATTTTTTTGGGGGCTGTTTACTACTTTAAGATCAAGGTAGTCAATCATCTCTATATCCCTTTTCAGTCTCAAGCACATCTGGAACATGGAGTATTTTGATGTGAAATTTCACTTCATCATTGAAATTGTTGATGCCACCGATATAGTGAAAAACAAAAAAAAAAAAAAATGTTTGTGTACTTAGTGGTAGTGAACTCTGTACTACCACTTGTACCTATAGGTAAGCCTATAAGGCTTACCTGTAGGTACAGTCAATATTTCCTAAACCTGCAGTTTAGGAGATATTCCAAGTGCATGCAGTCGATTACATAATCGGCGTATCTGCTCTGAAGGTCCAGCTTACAGTGCCAGAGCCCATGCCGGAAAGAGCAACTCCTGAGCGCATGCGCAGGAGTGACGTCATTGCGCCTCTGGCCACTCATGTAGCCAGAGGCCGCTAACCCAAAAGGAAGACCGGGGAATGATGTCAGCCGTCTCAGTGACATTGCGGTGCGGGAGGGCTTTGTTATAATGGTTAGTTTCTCATAATGTGTGGGTATGCGATGCATACTAGCACATGATATTGCGTTGCAGGAATTTTCTCTTTTTTTTTTTTTTTAAGCCCCAGCAGTTTACAATCACTTTAAATAATATCAATGTATGAAATTAAGCAGCAGCCGCATGTTATATTCCTTTACACACTGCCCAATAGTCTGAAGTGCTTTGGCTCTCAAGCTTATTCACTATTAAATGTAAAATCATTTTCTGAGTGTGCACAAGTGCATTACAAGAAAAAATAAAGCACCACATTGGAGCAATTTCTGGCATTTTTGGTTTGGCAGTTTATTAGTTGGGCATTTTTCAAACAGATTGGACTCTGCATTTGACTGTACTGGGACACCAAAATCAATTTTCAGTTCAGCACGTAAACTAAATCTAAACCGTAGATATGTGTGACCAAAGTGCAGAGTCCAGTAATGGTTCATTTATTCCTGCCATGGTAGCTCGCCTCTTTCCAATGCTTAACTGTGGTTTAAACCTGCAGTTTCAAACCACAAAATGACCTAGAACAAGACCAAGACCATCTCCAAAAGGGTAATCTACGGACTCCCCATAATTTAAAGACTTCAAAACTGCGCACTTTTACCCCCTTCCCGCACAGGCCAATTTCCAGCGCTGTCACACTTTGAATGACACCTGTGCGGTCATGCAACACTGTACCCATAAGAAATAATTTTTTTCACTTAGATCTTTATTTTGGTGGTATTTAATCACCATTGGGTTTTGTTTTTTTTCGCTATATAAAACAAAAAAATTTAAAAAGAAAAAAAACAAACTTGTTTCTGTTATAATAATTTGCAAACAAATAACCTTTCTTCATAGCTTTAGGTCAAAATGTATTCTGCTATATTTCTTTGCTGAAAAAACCCAAATCAGTGTATATTAGTCTGTAGGAAAGTTTTAAATGATAGACAGAATAGCAACCAAAAATCCAGAATACACAAAACAATTGCTATAAATTAAAGGGATTCTAAAGTCTCAGGAAAAAATAAATAAAACACAACCACCAACAAACATGTTATATTTATACTTACCTGCTATATGCAGTGGTTTTGTACAGAGCAGCCCTGATCCTCCTCTTCTCAGGTCCCTCTTTGCTGCTCCTGGGCCCTCCCTGCTATGGAGTGCACCCCATAGTCTGCAGCTTCCCGTGGGGGCAATGGAGCAGAGTTACAGCTCCATGTGTCCATTCAGACACAGAGCCCCACCCCAGCCCCCTCTCTCCCGATTGGCTGACAGATTTTGATTGACAGCCGTGGGAGCCAATGGCGCTGCTGCTGTCTCAGCCAATCAGGAGGCGAGTCCCAGACAGCTTAGACATTCGTGGACATCGCTGGAGAGAGATGGGGCTCAGGTAAGCAATTAGGGGGGTGCTGCGGTGGCTGCTACACAAAAAGGTTTTTTATCTTAATGCATAGAATGCATTAAGATAAAAAACGTTCTTCTTTTACAACTCCTTTAAGTTGCAGGTCAGTGAGTAAAAAGTATTTGATCCCCAAGCAAAAACATGACTTAGTACTTGGCGGAGAAACCCTTGTTGGCAAGCACAAAGGCAAGACACTTTTTCTTGTAGTTGGTGGCCAGGTTTGCACACGTCTCAGGAGGGATTTCGGTACACTCTTCTTTACAGATCTTCTCTAAATCCTTAAGGTTTCTTGGCTGTCTCTTGGAAACTCGAAGTTTCAGCTTCCTCCATAAATTTTCTATAGGATTAAGGTCTGGAGACTGAGTAGGCCACTCCATGACCTTAATGTGTTTCTTCTTGAGACACTCGTTTGTTGCCTTGGCAGTACGTTTTGGGTCATTGTCAAGCTGGAAGACCCATTTTCAGATTTCTGGTGTTGTGCAGTTATTGATCACATGGTAACGGCAGTAGGCCGGTACACTTATCTGTTATTTGCTGGATCCCATGGACACAGCAGGCGACAGGTCATGCTGAAGCTTGGCCCAAAGGGTTCGCGTGAGGTGCGATTCTGAGAGGAACTCCTATGACCTCCAGCAAGGATAATAGGGCTCCTGACGGTCATTTTACAATAGCCCGGGCAGGAAGTAGTTACTATTTGCCTGTAGACAGCATACACTTTCATTTTATAACAGCAGCATTGTAATAACAATGCAAATGGTTATTCTTGACCCACTAGAAAGCTTACTTGAAAGATCCTTTCATGTTGCGAGTTCTGCCTGTCTGCTAGCCATCTCTTTCCATCACTTCCTGGAGTCCCTGCATGCTTGGCAGCTTCTCCTCTGTCATTTACATTCCATTTCTAAAGACTACATATACCATGATACCTTGCTGCCTGTAAGCCAGGGCTTGACAAATTTGCTTGGAATCTAGGAGCCAGCTAAAAAAGTTAGGAGCCAGGTTTTTTTAAACGACCGACAAAGCTTTATTTTCAATATAAAAAATAACTAATCTTAAATTTACACAGAAAAAGACCGCCCCGCTAGAGGCCCGAATAGCGTCACTAAAACTAGGGTAAAGCAGCGCTAAAAATAGCGCCGCTTTACCGCCAACGCCCCCCGCGGCTCGGTGTGAAAGGGCTCTAAGGGTCCGATCAGGTCCGCCTGAAAAACAGACAGGCGAACCTGATCAGACAGCCCGTGTGAAAGGGGCCAAGCAGGGAGATAACAAATAAATTAATTTTAATTAGGAAAAAAATAAATAAACAGTTTTTATATAAATATAAATAAATAAAATCTATTACGAAAAAAAAAAAAAAGGCTATCCCCACATTCACTTCCTTCTCTTCTCCACTTTGGGAAGGAGATGGGCAGTGAAAACAGGCAGGTATTTCGCATTAGCATTGCATTAGCATTGCTGGTTGCAATACCAACGGCCACCACAAGATGGCGCCAGATTTCAGAAGGACTCCAGAACTACCGAAGAAGGCCGCAAAGCCGGGGCCTCAATTACCGGCCGGCGCGGCCCGACGCGATCGCACGGGGGGGGGGGGGTCTATGTCCGCACAGAGACAGGACACCCCCAGCTGTGCTGCCCCAGGCGCCAGGTCGCTAATTCTAGTCGCAAATGCGACCTGGCGCCCGGGTTTTGTCGAGCCCTGCTGTAAGCAGTGATTTTTGTTCACCTCCACCTCCTGAAACTCCTCTCAGCACCTCTGTAGTTCAGAAGACAGGCTCAGTGAAATGTGTGACAGCAGTGCCTACTCACAGAACTCAAGAAAATAAATGTGTGGGGATCTCAATAAACTTACAAAAATTGTTCATGTTAATAGGTGTAGACTAGAAATAGTTCAAATACAATATGGAAATATATGATGTTACATTTGACCATAGATATGCTATCAAATCCAACTTCAGCTGCAGCACACAGAAGTATCTGAGTAAATAATGCATTTTATGTAGAGCAATGGAGAAGTGTGAATGAGCTCTGAGTAAGGAGTACTAAAGATTAGCATTATTACAGATTTAATTTGCTAGAAGGATTTAATTTGCCAGGGTGATTCAGTTGACCTAACGCCTCTGTTTCACAAGCCAAGATACCCTTTTACCAACATCATCAATCACACAAAACAATGGACTGGAGCCAATGAAAGGTTGTGCAGACATCTCCATTTCCTAGGACAGCATCAGTGACAGATCCTTGGTAAAGCTTACCACATTGATCTTTGCGGTAAGCAAAGAGGAGATGCCATTGTTGAGCCCAGGATATCAAGTGACTCACACATGTCAACCTACTTAACTGTACTAGACACCATCCTTACATCTGTTAGTAAAAGAACAAGCCAAGTGCCAACGGGCCTCCAGACTGCTGACATATAACTGCAACATTATGCTGACGTAATGAAATGCTTGGCATTCACTACACAGAAAACTTAAGGTAATACAGTGCCTTGCAAAAGTATTCACCCCCTTGGCATTTTTTGCATTTTGTTGCCTCACAGCCTGGAATTAACATGGATTGTTTGAGGATTTGCATCATATAATTTACAGAACATGCCTACAACTTTGGAAGATTTTTTTTTTTTATTTATTGTGAAACAAACAACAAATAGGACAAAATAACAGAAAAAGTCAATGTGCATAACTATTCACCCCCCTAAAGTCAATACTTTTATAGAGCCACCTTTTGCAGCTATCACAGCTCCAAGTCACTTATGATAAGTCTCTATGAGCTTGCCACATCTTACCACTGGGATTTTTGCCCATTCCTCCTTGCAACACTGCTCCAGCTCCTTCAAATTGGATGATTTGCACTTGTGAACAGCAATCTTTAAAGAGGAGGGCGCATAAAAAAAAAAAAATAAATAAAATTAAAAGTTAGCAGCTACAAATACTGCAGCTGCTGACTTTTAATTGGACACTTACCTGTCCCAGGGTCCGGCGATGCGGGAGATCGAAGCCCCGCTCATCTCCCCCTCCGTTCAGCGGCGCCAGCATTGAAACTGTGGGCGCCGGGCTGTGGCTTCACAGCCTGGCACCCACTGCACATGCGTGAGCGGCGCTGCGCGCCGTGATTGGCCGCTCAGTCACCTGGGACCTGTAATGGGTCCCAGATGATTGACAGGAGGGAGGGAGCAGAGCCGAGCCCTTCCTGTGCCGAGGGGGAAGTGATGTCACCAGCCCAGGCACTGGAAGAGGCAGACTACGAGGGACCCCCTAGCAACAGGCATTTATAGAGGTAAGTAAAAAAAAAAAAAATTCCAAATTTTTTTTTATTTTTTTTTTTTTTTTTTTTTTTTTTTTTAGGAACAGTCATGAATTTTTTTTTTTTTTTTTTTTTTTTTAGGGTGGAACACCACTTTAAGTCTGACCACAAATTTTCTATTGGATTGAGGTCTGGGCTTTGACTAGGCCATGCCAACACATTTAAATGTTTCCCCTTAAACCACTCAAGTGTTGCTTTAGCAGTGTGTTTGGGGTCATTGTCCTGCTGGAAGGTGAACCTCCATCCTAGCCTCAAATCACACACAGAGTAGTACAGATTTTGCTCAAGAATATCCCTGTATTTAGCACCATCCATCTTTCCCTCAACTCTGACCAATTTCCCAGTTCCACCTGCTGAAAAACATCCCCACAGCATGATGCTGCCACCACCATGTTTCACTGTGGGGATGGTGTTCTTTGGGTGATGTGTTGGGTTTGCGCCAGACATAGCTTTTTCTTTGATGGCCAAAAAGTTACATTTTAGTCTCATCAGACCAGAGCACCTTCCTCCATACATTTTGGGAGTCTCCCACATGCCTTTTCGCAAACTCTAAACGTGCCATTTTGTTTTTTGCTGAAAGTAATGGCTTTCTTCTGGCCACTCTGCCATAAAGCCCAACTCTATGGAGCGTACGGCTTATTGTCGTCCTATGTACAGATACTCCAGTCTCTGCTGTGGAATTCTGCAGCTCCTCCAGGGTTACCTTAGGTCTCTGTGCTGCCTCTCTGATTAATATGTATACCGATTTCTTCTTTACAGGGCTAGATAGGTTAGTGCTAGATCGTGGATGTCTGTAGATGCAGGGATATTAGTGTTAGGATAGACTTACACGTTAATATTCTACTTTAGGCATATATGTCTAGTAATATTTGTAATTCACAAGAGTATCCAAGGTGGACACAGCTTTAAACCTGTACACATTAACAAAGGGATCATTCATTGTATATTTCTTACAGCTTCATTGCTTAACCTAGACAATATGTCAGCTTGAGCTACAGTACTGGGTACACGTTACACCCTAAAAGCGGGTGGAACATGTTCCCAAAGGCGAAATGATCTACTCTCATGCCCTTGTTACCTTTTCCAGGATTCATTTGACAGTAAAGGTATTGTTCCGTTTCCTATACAGAAATACATATAAAAATGTTGGCGGTCACAAAACAACTTTAAGTAATGTCAACCTACCAGGAGGCACTCTCAGCAACCCCTATGTTACCATAGGACACAATAGTGAAGTAGGGGTTGGTGGGCTGAACCACTAAGTGCAGTGGGGAAGCAGTGCGATTTTCTAAAAAGGATTTAGGCCATAACTTCTCAGAGTGGCATTCAGGGGCATGGGCAAAGGGAAAGGCAGGTATTTACCATTTTCTTTCCTTTGGTTCAAAATTTGAATCAATACATTTCTTTGGAAGGTATTATGCAAAAAAGTTAGCCAATATAAAAGGGTATTACTAAACACCAAACTTTATGTACCTTTTTCTTCCCAGTCAAGGCTACAAAAGGAAAAAATACAAACTAAGCAATAAATGTTAAGTGGAAGACCCTTTTACACTCTGTTCCTCAGGCCCCTCCTCTAATGAAGTGAAATGGCTCTGTCTGGTCACAATGGAAACCTCTACACATTCTGTCAGTACAGATTACAGCTGACTTCATAGGGCAAGTCTGTGCCCAGACTTGTCACTCATGTCACACATAAGCTGTGTGGACCCAAGATGGAGAGATGTTACAGCTTTCCCAAAAGAGATTTTCAGCAAAAAGAGGTGGAAGGTGAACACAGTAAGTAGGATTTGCTCAAAGTATATAATGACCGAGCAGTAAAAGGTTATTATAATTCAAAAGGCATGGGAAATCAATTAGAATATTAGGGATTGTATTTATTTCAGTATTTCTGATGGAGAAATACATTTCAACATTTTCATTAACACTACTTAATAAAAGCAAGGTACAAAGATGAAGCATAGTGGTGCATAATGGATTTCCCTTAAAGCTACTTTTCATTAAAAAAAAAAAAAAAAAAATTGTAAACCCAGCCTGTAAAAAAGATTAAAGTAGAACTATAGGCAATTTTTTCCCCAATTTGGATAGAGCAAGGGAGGGTTCTAATCCCTGTCAATTTTTTTTTTCGCCATCTGTGTCCCATTGCTGAGATTTCCCTTCACTTCCTGTCCCATAGCCAAACAGAAAGTGAGGAAATCCTTCCAAATTAAAAAAGGAATTCCTTGGGGACCCCCCAGGTCACCAGAACTAGCCTGTGGAAAATTTCCTCTCTAGTATTTATCTGGGAACAACCCAAAATGTGGGAATTTCTTTACTTTTACAGATAACAGGACATAAAAGTGAATGAATCTCCCCAATTGGAACACAGACAGCAATAAAAACGATCAGGTGTTCTAATCCCTCTCCACTCTAAATAAAAGGCAACATTTCTTTTTTTTGTTTTGGTTACTTACATGTCCCACCACCCATACCTTTGTTCTCTCACAAAGCTAAAAGGAGTCCAGGAATCTGTCTCTGGGACCCACTAGTTGCGTAGCGGACAGAGTGGAAACACAAAAGTTCAGTGGGTGATGTAACAATCTAATACACTCAAAACGTAAGCTAGAGCGAGGACTAGAGGCACAGACATCAGGACTTGTGACAAAGTCACTTTACAGGTTTTTTTTTTAAACTTTAAAGTGGGAATAAAATACTATGTATGAGTTTTACCTATAGGTACGCTAAATGTCTCCTAAACGTGCACCGTTTAGGAGATATTTACTTTGGATGCTGCTGGTGAAGTCACAGGAGCAAACAGCATACCTATACCTTCAGAGCCGTGCTGTAAACCGCTACTCCCGCAGGAGTGACATCATAGCCAGCTAAGCCAATCCGATAGCCGAAGCGGGTGAAGATGGAAAGGCTTTCAGCGGTGATAGCGCACCGCTGGAGGGCTTAGTTTTCAGGCATGTCTGTCATAATTTGCTAGTATGATTCAAACTGCCCGGGGCCGATTTTTTTTATTTTTTTTTTGTGTATGTGGTTTACTACTGCTTTAAACGTAAAATATGAGAAAACCCCTCTATATGTTATGTGTTCTCTGCAAAATCATGTGCATTTCCAATTTTCACAAAAAGGTGAGCAAAGCCTTAAAGCCAAAAAAAAAAAAAAAACCACGACAGCATCCCCGGAGGTGCAATGAGGCAGTATTATTGAAGTTGAGAATGTTCACATGTGAGGATTCACTTTAATTATCCCACCACATGTAAATGAAATAAGTTCGTAGGGATCTGTCATTTTTTGAATGACAGATCGGAGGTAGCCTGATGTAAATGGATACAAGTCAATTCACATCTAGCTGCCTATAGCAGTTATAGTGCCACTGTGTAAATGCAGACACAAACAAACTAAACATGTACGGATCTAAAAAAAAAAAAAAAAAAAAAAAAAAAAAAAAAAATTAAATTTATACTGTTCACCTGATTCAGCAGAACATCTATTTATGGATCCACTGGTGAACGGAGCAGAGCGACTATGAATGAGCCCTCACCAAATAGTTTAGGATCCTTGACATTTGGCAGGTGAATAAAACAATTATGACTATTTCATCTGTAATTCTCTACATCCCGACAATCTCAGATTACAAACATATCTAGTAGTAGTCATTCAATAACTTTTCAACATTTTTTAAATGCAGAGACTATTCTTTTATATAGTATATTTTAATGTGAACGTAGCTCTTGCTACCTAAACTGTCCTATCCGCTCCTCCTTGTCACCCCTTCCCATACTCAACTCCAGGACTTTTCCAGAGCCCTCCCATTCTCTGGAACTTCATTCTCCGATCCATTTGCACCTTCATTTTAGATAGTAAACTCCCATGAACAAGGCCTTCCTAATACTCTTGCCGTGAAACAATTAGCCTAGGTTCACATTAAAGCGATTTGGCATGCGACTTGACATGTCAAAAACGCATGCCAATCCAATCGGTGTGACACCGCACCAATTCCCAAAAGTAGTTTCGGTACTACTTTTGGCGACTTTGGGGTGTGATTTGTATAGACATCTGTGCAGGAACTCACACAGATGTCTGTCAAATCGCCTCCCAAAGTTGGACTGCATTGCTGGGTTGAAATTGTGAGAGTTCAGCTGAAGTCGCACAATTTCAAACCCGCTTAGGGCTTAGATTGGGACATTTTCCAGGCATATTTATTGTGCCTAAACCCAGCATTTTATGTCCCTTGGTTCGTGTCTGTACCACAACTGTGTATAGATGACCATAAAAAGTAAACTACAGTTTATAAACTGTATGTGTGTATGCACTGGTCTATTTAACATTTACTGCTTCCTGAATTCACATTCAGTTTAACATCCAGAGGTGGCAAAAACTTTCATTATTCAATTTAGCAGGGAAGGGCAAGGATCAAGAGCTGCTAGTAGCAAGTAAACACCTATAAATTCAGCATGCATAAAAAATAATCCTTTGAGATTAGCAAACGTTTCAAAGGCAACTCTACAGAGAAGTCTTGCAGAACAACCTTCAGAAGATTAACATGACATAACATATTTCTGCCTTTCAGATATTATGGATTCCACTGAGAATTAATATGGAAGTCCATTTGAGATTCCACTATGGAGTTCTCAGAATTTACAGCCCCTTTAAAAATGTACTTGCAGTTGAGAGGCAAGTCATAGATTATGTGAAAAATAACTTGATTCCCTAACAGTCAGTGTTGATCGGGGAATCCCTCCCATGGAGCGGCACAGGGAGCCGTCCCTGCTAGGAGAGCACAATGATGATTGCCAGTGGCTATAGCCGCTGGCAAAAAAAAAAAAAAAAATATCACATGCTAAAAAATCTGACATGCTGGCTGACAATTAGTGGATTGACTTGAGTACAAAAAACCGCCCATACATGGATCGAATCTTGGCCAGTCCCTGCTGAACCGGCTGAGATTTGATCCATCTTAGGCTGGCTAGAGTCACCACTCCACTGTGTAATTAAAAACACTAGAGGCTGCTCCTGTATGTAGAAGTACATATGTGGCTCTCAACTATGCTTGGCAATGGAGGATCTGTCGGAGAAAGCGGTGAATGTACAGGCAATGCAGCATCACACATAACCTAGGCACTGCTGTCAGCATTCCTGCCAACACATCACTGTGCAAAACAGATGTTTTTCTAAATGCTTGCAAGTATGTAACCACTTTTACACATCCTTTAAGAACCATGTTCAGGGAAGAGGGGGGGGGGGGGGGAGTGCACCTATTTAGACTCTGGTAGTGTGGCTTAGGCAAGCCATACATGGTCGAATTCCGAACGGATATTCTTTTCAAAATCAGAAATTTAGTGTGATTTTTATCCGATGATGCCACCATTGATTTTCAAAATTCAACCAAGACTTCAATTTCACCTCATATTGCTACAGAAAAGAATTTGTGGCAGGGAAACTTCTTTTCTTTCCGGGAATTTCCTTTCTTGCACTCATGTGCATTCCTTTTGCTATTACAATGCTCGCATGATTCTCACATCATTAAAATTAGAAAATCGTTCGTTTTTCAAAAAAAATTTCCAATATGCCCGATTACAAAAAAAAAAAAAAAAAAAAAAAAAAATCGGCTGTTGCAGTAGCCCACTAATAGTACTAAATTAAAACTAAATTCTTAGATAAGATTTTCGAAAGAAAATTATTTCGAAATTTGACCCGAGTATGGCCAGCCTTAGCAGATGAGGGTGGCTGGGACACTGCAGTTTACTGTGGCCTGAAAAATTGATTTGGGCAGATACAGGGGGAAGTGGATTACTTTATATATAAGGACAGTGATGGTGAACCTTGGCACTCGAGATGTTTTGGAACTACATTTCCCATGATGTTCAAATGCACTGCAGAGTATCATGAGAAATGTAGTTCCAAAATATCTGGAGTGCCAAGGTTCGCAATCACTGTATTAGGATCTTCTTTATGTCCAATGCCCTTTACAGAAGGCCCTTGCAGCAGTTCTAACTATTCCTCCCATATTTAAAATATTAGGCATGCCAACATTTAAAAGAACACTTTAGTCTGTGCACACAGATTATCTTGGGCAGTAGATAATAGTAAAAAACTTGAAATTAATGGAATCGCTGGGAAGAGCGCACATTTCCTCTTGCGCTCTGCATATCTTTTAGAAAAGTTTATAGAAAATTCATATTTAAAAGCTTTTCTGTGACCAATTCATGTAAGATAAATTGACACAATTAGAAGAGAGGACATATTTCACCTCATTAAATATTGATGAATGCAGTGTTTATTACTTTGTGGTTTGAACTATTGATGGAAGCATGTCCCTGCTCCACTTGCAAAATTGCATCCTTTAAAGAACAGAGAGTCTCTATTTAGACAGATAACTTCAAAGCCTCTTAAACACTGACCTTGTAGATAACCCTCATCTGATTAAAGTTCTAGTTTCCATACACTGACATGGCGCTAACACGTGACCATCAAATCCATATTTGATAGGATGCATCAAAACAGGGACATTTAAAAAGGAATGAGGGTATTATTATTTATCTCGCCTCAAATGAAACTCCTAGCCATTAAAACTAAAGCACATTTTGTGTAGGCCAAGAAAGATCAAAAAAAAAAAAAAAAAAGAAAACAAATAAGGAAGAGGACATAAGATACCAACTATTAGGAACTAAAAAGATTTAGGTTCCATGCACACTGGCTTAAAAAACATTGCATCTACAGTTTTGTGTTCTGCCTGTGGAATCAGCTCAATGGTATCCTATGGTTCCATGCACATTAGGACCTTACGAGGTATAATTTTGAGCTTAACGTTTAGATGCAGAGAAAAAAAAAAAAAAAAAACACAAACACATACACACAACCCTTAGGCCCCTTTCACACTGGGGCGGTAGGGGGCGTCGGCGGTAAAACAGCGCTATTTGTAGCGCCGTTTTACCGCGGTATTCGGCCGCTAGCGGTGCGGTTTTAACCCCCCGCTGGCGGACGAAAAAGGGTTAAAACCCCTCGTACAGCGTGGCTATAGCCGCGGTATTACCGCGGTATAGCCGCGCTGTCCCATTGATTTCAATGGGCAGGAGCGGTGAATACACCGCTCCAAAGATGCAGCTTGCAGGACTTTTTTTTACTGTCCTACCAGCGCACCGCTTCAGTGTGTATGTATAATATATATATATATATATATATATATATATATATATATATATATATATATATATATATATATATATATATATATATATATATATATATATATATATATATATATATATATATATATATATATATATACACATACACACACACACACACACACACACACTAAAACCTAGTCATTTCTATTTGCTTATCTCAACTGTACACTTAAAATTGCACTACAGCTTTTCTTACACTTTACATGGTTCATTTGGGCCAGCTTGGCCCAACGAACCATTTCCCTCATTACCATGAGAGGCTGCTGGATGTGCGATATAAACTGTATGTAGCTGCAGCTACATACATCATACGGGTTCAAGCCAAGACTTCAAGTCTCATACAATAGAGTACCTGATCGGTGCTCAGTCATTCAGAGAAAGCAATATATTCTAGCAATTAATACAAACCTTCTGATTGGCTGAGTCAGAGTTTGTGACATCAGCCCGCCTCTCTGACTCAGCCAGAGGAAGCTTTGCAGTTATTGCAAGAATACATCACTTTCTCTGAATGGCTGAGTGCCGCTATGATAGACTCCATTGTGTTCTGGAACTGGAAGTCCCGCTCGAACCCAAAACACAGTGCAGTATGCTGCAAGTAGGCTCAGCTACTCTATCTATCTATAATACATCCAGAAACCTCACGTTAGTGGGTGGAATGGTTCATTTGGGCCATCTTGTCCCAACAGACTATGTATAGTGTAAGAAAAGCCAATGTTCAGCAAGTTGTTTTTTCCCAATGCAGTGTGACAGAACACATTTGTATCTTGAAAGAACAGGCATCAACAAAGCGGAGTTCTACCCAAAAATGGATCTTCTGCTTTTCGGAATCCTCCCTCCCTCCGGTGTCACATTTGGCACCTTTCAGGGGGGAGGGGGGGCAGATACCTGTATAATCCAGGTGTTTGCTCCCACTTCCAGGCATAGATAACCGCAGTATCTGTGGATATCTATGCCATGTCCGGTGCCTCCTCCGCGCCCCCCCCCCCCCCCCCTGCTGTCTTCTGGGAGACGCAGCAGGGATCAGTGGGATCGCACAGCTCACGCATGCGCAGTAGGGAACCAGGCTGTGAAGCTGCAATGCTTCACTTTCCCGATT
Source organism: Lithobates septentrionalis (assembly GCA_037952835.1). Classification (NCBI taxonomy): domain Eukaryota; kingdom Metazoa; phylum Chordata; class Amphibia; order Anura; family Ranidae; genus Lithobates; species Lithobates septentrionalis. Next base: position 4,621,952 of record JBBDGP010000218.1, on the reverse strand, counting down.
CCCTTACCGAAGATGGCGGCACCTCCACCCAAGAGCCGAGGGACAGATCGGCTTCAGGTGCCAACATCGTGGGCGCCCTGGACAGGTAAGTGTCCATATTTTAAAAGTCAGCAGCTGCAGTATTTGCAGCTGCTGACTTTTAAAAAAAATAAATAAATAAAATTCAGCAGAACTCCTCTTTAACCACTTCAGCCCCGGAATGATTTACCCCCTTCCTTGACCAGAGCACTTTCTGCGATTCAGCACTGCGTCACTTTAACTGACAATTGCACGGTCGTGCGACGTTGTACCCAAAACTGACGTCCTTTTTTTCCCACAAATAGAGCTTTCTTTTGGTGGTATTTGATCGAAAAAAAAAAAAAAAAAAAAAAAAGACAAAAAAGGCCATTTATGTTTTACATATCTATAGACAAACGTTTTGCCTCTCATTTCTATTTTAAACTGAACGGGTTATTTTACATTGTCATTGTTCACCAATCAAGTCATAAGCAAAGCTGCAGCTGAATTGTTTGCAAGCAATGTACTCTGGGGCATCAGCTTTATCAAATGAGTTAAAGTAGATAGTAGACAGTCGTCCACTCCCCCCCCCCAGTCAAATTTTTTTTATATGTAAGCTCAGAAATGCTTAACCTGTGGTTCACAATTTAGTGAAGCTGTCCGATTTTCTTTCCCCCCCCCCCCCCCATCATTGTTTTGATCATTCATGTGCGAACTGGCAGTTTGCAGTGCGATATGCAAGATGAAATGCGTGCGTTGATTGACACTCCCAGCAGTTAGTATGGCAGTGTGAACTGCCGTGCGAGTCGGGTGCGATGCGGGAACCCGCAGTGGATTAGCAGGGTTCCCGCATTGCACAAGTGTGAACCGAGCCTTAAACTGAACTCTTTAAAGAGAATGTAAACCCTCACATATATCCAGTGAAGTGAACAGCCTCAGATGATACACAGATTAAACAAATCTCCATACATAAGTTTTACATGTATATTAGGTTGTCCTTAACTAGCTATATTCTTTAGAAAGTACACACCTTGTTAAAAGATTTTCTTCCTGTTCAGCACTGGAAGTGAAGGCGGACCTTCAGTCATTTTTCCATCTTTCCATCTATTAAATCTTTTGCCCTTGTTGTTTTAACTTTGGATAGTAAATTTTTTTTCTGCCAGTAAATACTTTATACAGCCCACTTCCTGTTTGTCTGGTCATTAGCCTAGGCTTATAACATGCACAGCGCTCTCTCTCACTCCTGTGAAAGTTTGCTAGGAGGGGGGAGTCATAAGAGGGCCAATGTGAGCTGCAGAGCTGAAGGTGGTTTGTGTCTGTGTAAATCCAGGAAGTGAACAGGAAGCAGCTTCAGCTGCCCACAGTTAAAATGATTCCAGCCAGATTTAGTGGAGGGAGATTTCTGCAGCATATTTGGCAAATACAGAATGACGGTATATATAAAAAATATGCAAAGTGGTTGGAGGGAAGCTTCAGAATGGCAAAGATGATTTTATTACAAAATTATGTGAGCAGACTGCAGTTCTTCTTGAAGTCTGGGCATACACACTGACAGCTGATTGGAGGAAAGACACACACCCCTCTCCACATAGGCAGAGACTTGCAGAGCTGCGCTGTCAATAGACAAGCTCTCTGCTAATTTATTTATATTTTCAGGCGCCTCTGGTCCGGTCACATGAGCCGGCTCCCCTGTGATAGCCAGCAGTAGCTTCAGGAGAGGAGGGAGTGCCATTAACAAATGATCCATAGTAAGTGTATGGGTGACATCACTGCTCAGGCATAATGATCCATAGTAAGTGTATGGGTGACATCACTGCTCTGGCATCGAGCAATCTTCTCCTCTCCCCTGCAGCTGATGCAGGATGACACAGGAGAGATCACATGACCAGACCAGTCTGAAAATAGGCAAGTATACTAACCTGTGGAAGAAAGATCTGTATAGGAGAGGGAAGGGAGCAGTTTTAGGCTTAGTTAGATGTATGCTGGAACTCTACTTTAATGTATCTTTAAAATGGAGCTAGTGCTTTAAACTACTTGTAATTCCTGTACAACAGAACTCAAACTTGGAGAATACAGACCAACGCCAACAGCCAATCAAATTTTGCTGCATGCACCTGTGCTGTCAGGATGACAGAGCAGAGTGATGTCTATCATTGGTCTGGTTCTGCCCACTGATAGAACCACAAGGAATGCTTTGGTCAAGCATTCTTGACCAAACTTTACTGGCATCTACACTGGAGGTTGAAGAGCTGGCTATGTTGTCTGTTGGGGGTTTGTGGATCACAAAATTGGCTGCAAATAATAATTTGTCATAGTTCACATATAATCAGACACTGTACACGCTTGCTTGGAGTTCAGATTTCATAAGCATACACATAAATCCAAAAACAGTCCTTACATGCAGCTGACACTTTAAACCATAAACTAAGAGAATCACTATTTAACTGGTCATAACAAAAAAATAAAATATAAAAAATTCACAGCAAAGAAATCCCATGCTGTCCTTTTATAAGCTTTTAGCATGTGTAGCGGAATAAATCTGACCTCAATTTCTAACTAAAGGCTCCTGACAAACATAACTTTAATCATGGCAAAAAAAGTCAGAATTAACAGACAAGGAAATGCTGACCTGGGTACAAATACAGAACTCACATTCATTCCACACTAAGCTCTGCACAGAAACTGAATAGCAAGGTTTCCTCATTAACAGAAATGTAATTACCGTAGTTTGTCAAGGTGAATCCTAAAACAAACCAAGAACAGTCCCTCTTTACCAAGAGATCCTTAGCAAACATTGCCAAAATAATGTGGTAAAAAAACGAATCAAATGGCATCTACAAATTACATCTAATACTAGGGGGTTTTGGTTTTTTTTTTTTTTTTTGGTTTTTTTTGAATAGAGGACATGCAAATCTGTGCTTTTGGGAATCGCATTGGACCTGCGTACCAGTTTTACTAAATCTCCCGTGTCTGAGGAGTGATGAGGAGTTTCTCCAGTGATCAGGGTTTTCCTAAAGCCAGGTTTTTTGTGCTGAATGCAGAGAGCTTCCAGACGCAACACTGTAATCCCAACAAGCTCTCTGAACTGGGTGACATGGCTGTTTATATCCAAAAGGCATGGCAACTCTGTGTCACAGTATTAAAACAGTTGGTCCTGGTGGATTCTTCTAAATGTTTGTTTGCCAACTTATTGAGCATTCCATTTATTAAAAACAGACTATAACAAACAGAAATTCAAAGTATGACGACAAATCTTTATTTCTGACTGTAAAAACACTTTAATTCTAAGCATCAGTCAACCGAAAACCGACAATTTAGCTATGAATGCAATGCTGATGGGTTCAAATCACCATGTAGTAAGAATTCTATACCAAAAAAGTTTCCCCCACCACGTGTTTGGTATACAAGAAAACAGCATGATATTCAGCCCACCAGCATCTACAAATAATCAAAAATAATAGTAGGTATAAAAAAATTAAATAAATAAAAAAATAAAAAAAAATAAAAAATTTCATATACACCACTGAAAAAAAAAAAAAAAAAAAAAAAAACAGAAATCTGATCTATTACAGGATGTACAGACAACATTGCGCTCAGTGATAACAAAATGGTGATCACAATATAAAAGAAAACTTCAACATTTGTATAAGAGGAAATAACTTTTCCCAACTATATGTACTGAGGGAATTATGTAGGTTTCAACTACCGACTGTCAAGCTGATCAAGAAAGCAAGGGTCGCTTCACACTGTCCGGCTGCATTTTTTGCTAAAGCGCAGCCAACCTATGGATTTTGCGAAGGTAAGCTGCATTTTCCCATAGATTTCTATGAGGTCCTGCGGTTTTGGTAAGGTTAAGTAAGGGAAAGTAAGCAAGCGAGGATCAATAGAGTAGCGGAGTCAGCCAGGTATGGTACAGTGCATCCAGAAAGTAATCACAGCGCTTCACTTTTTTCCACATTTTGTTATGTCACAGCCTTATTCCAAAATGGATTAAATTCATTATTTTCCTCAAAATTCTACAAACAATAGCCCATAATGACATGAAAAGTTTGAAATCTTTGCAAATTAAAAAAAAAAACACACACCACGAAAAATAATCCCATGTACATAAGTATTCACAGCCTTTCCGCAATACCTTGTTGAAGCACCTTTGGCACCAATTACAGCTTCGAGTCTTTTTGAGCATGATGCTACAAGTGATAGGGCACGTCGGTGCACGGCCGTTTTTTTTAGATCTCTCCAGATGTTCAATCTGGTTCAAGTCTGGGCCACTCAAGGACATTCAGAGTTGTCCTGTAGCCACCCCTTGGTTATCTTGGCTGTGTGCTTAGGGTCGTTGTCCTGTTGGAAGATGAACCTTTGCCCAGTATGAGGTCCAGAGTGCCCTAGAGCAGGATTTCACCAAGGATGTCTTTGTACATTGCTGCATTCATCTTTCCCTCAATACTCACTAGTCTCCCAGTTCCTGCCACTTAAAAACATCCCCAGAGCATGATGCTGCTGCCACCACCACGCGTCATGGTCAGAGTCCTTCAGGTGCCTTTGGGCAAACTCCAGATGGGCAGTTGTGCTTTTTACCAAGGAGTGGCTTTTGTCTGGCCACCTTACCATACAGGCCTGATTGCTAGAGTGCTACAGAAATGCTTTTAGTTCTGGAAGGTTCTCCTTTCTCCAGAACTGGAGCTGTCAGGTGACCATTGGGTTCTTTTCCACCTCCCTGACTAAGGCCCTTCTCCCCTGATCACTTAGTTTGGCCACGAAGAGTCCTGGTGGTTCCAAACTTCGATTTACAGATGATTGAGGCCACTGTGCCCTTCAATGCTGCAGAAAGTTTTCTGTACCCTTCACCAGATCTGTGCCTCAGTACAATCCTATCTCGGGGGAACTATAGACCATTCCTTGGACTTCATGGTTTAGTTTGTGCTCTGACATGCACGGTTAACTGGGACCTTACTTAGACAGGTGTGTGCCTTTCCAATTCATGTCCAATCAACTGAATTTACCACAGGTGGACTCCAATCAAGTTGTAGAAACATCAAGGATGATCAGTGGAAAAAGGATGCACCTGAGCTAAATTTTGGCAAAGTTATGAAAACTTATGTACGTGATTTTTTTTTTACCCCCCCCCTCCCCCATTTTTAATAAATTTGTAAAGATTTCAAAACAAACTTCTTTCACATTGTCAATATGGGGTATTGTTTGTAGAATTGAGGAAAATCATCAATTTAAATTAATTTTGGAATAAGTCTGTAACATAACAAAATGTGGAAAAAGTTAAGCGCTGTGAATACTTTCCGGATGCACTGTTTATACATAATTACATTGGTCAAACCTACAGTTAGGTCCATATATATTTGGACACAGGCACAAATTTTCATACTTTTGGATTGTTTCGTTTTTATTTCATTCTGGTGGCATACAGAGCCAAAATGAATTTGAAGTGCAGATTTTGAGCTTTAATTCAAGGGGTTGAACATAAATATCAAGTACAAATTTTTGGAACCACAACCCCTATTTATAGACAGTCCCCCCCATTTTCTGGGGCTCAAATGTAATTGGACAAATGAATAGAATCATAAATAAAATATTTTAATATTTTGTTGAGAATCCTTTACTGGCAATGACTGCTTGAAGACTGGAACCCATGGACATTACCAAAGACTGGGGTTCCTCCTTTTCTGATGCTTTGCCGGGCTCTAACTGCAGCTGTCTTCAGTTGTTCTTTGTGGGTCTGTCTGTCTTTAGTTTTGCCTTCAGCAAGTGAAATGCATGCTCAATTGGGTTAAGATCAGGTGATTGACTCGGCCATTGCAGAATATTCAACTTCTTTTCCTTCAAAAGCTCCTGGGATGCTTTTGCAGTGTGTTTTGGATCATTGTCCATCTGTACTGTGAAGCGGCGTCCAATCAACTTTGCTGCATTTGGCTAAATCTGGGCTGACAGTATCTCTCTAAACTGCAGAATTCATCCAGCTGCTTCTGTCTTATCAATAAACACCAATGACCCAGTGCCACTGCATGACCATGCCATCACACTGCCTGAATCATGTTTTACAGATGACGTTGCGTGCTTTGGATCATGAGCTTTTTCTTCCCGTCATTCTGGTACAGATTCATCTGTCCCAAGAATGCTTTTCCAGAACCGGTCTGGCTTTTTTTAGATGTTTTTTGGCAAAGTCTAAAACGGCTTTTATATTCTTCGGGCTTATGAATGGTTTGCACCTTGTGGTGAACCCACCTCCTGCAGAGTGTCCCTCACTTGTCTGGATGTTGTGAATGGGTTTTTTCTTTACCAGAGAGGATCCTGCGATCAGCAACCACTGTTGTCTTACGTGGATTTCCAGGCCTTTTTATGTTGCTGAGCTCACCAGTGCGTTCTTCTTTCCTCAGAATGTACCAAACTGTTGATTTGGCCACTACTAATGTTGCTGCTATCTTTCAGATGAATGAGTTTTGTTTTTGAAACCTTTCAATGGCCTGTTTCATTTGCATAGACAGCTCCTTTGAATGCATGCAGGTTTGTAGCAATAGATTCCAAATGCAAATACCACACTTAGGGGTTGATTTAATAAAGGCAAATCCACTCTGCACTACAAGTGCACTGCAATTGCAGTCACTGTAGATCTGAGTTGAAGCGCTGCTGATTGTATCATCCAGTCATGTGCAAGCAAAAATGCTGTTTCTTATTTTCCTTGCATGTCCCCCTCAGATCTATAGCAACTGCACTTACAAGTGCACTTGTAGTGCAAAGTTGATTTGCCTTTAGTAAATAAACCCCTTAGAATCAACTCCAGACCTTTTACTTGCTTAAGACCTCTTTCACATTAAGGCGTTTTACAGGCGTTTTTGCGCCAAATAGCACCTGAAATGCGCCTTCTGCAGCTCCAGAGTGAAAGCCCGAGTGCTTTCACACTGGGGCAGTGCGCTTGCAGGACAGGAAAATAAGTCCTGCAAGCAGCATCTTTGGGGCGGTGCAGGAGCGGTGTATACACAACCCCTGCCCATTGAAATAAAACGGGCACCACTGCTGAAGCGCCTGCAAAACGCTTTTCAGGCACTATTAACCCTTTCCTCGGGCCACTAGCGGGGGGTTAAAAAAGCAGCCTGCTAGCAGCTGCATAGCGCCGCTAAAACTAGCACAGAGCCCCTCCACCGGCCTAGTGTGAAAGGGGTCTAACTGATGAAGAAATAAAAGGGAGTAGCACACACCTGGCCATGAAACAGCTTTTGATTCAAATTGTCCAATTACTTTTGGTCCCTTGAAAAAGGGGGATGGCTATTCTTAAGAGCTGTAAGTCCGAAAACCTTTCCTTTGATTTGGATGCACATTATCAAATGGTACATTATTAAAAGGTTCACATTAAACCTGAGCGTGCGCGGGGGGGGAGCTTGATTTTACATTTAAATTATTTAGTGACAAACTGATATTTTTTGGGTGGCATCCAGGTAACTGTGGCAATCCCCATTCTGCTGGCAGGAAGCGTGGCAAGTGACATCCCCATCTGGTGGCAGGCAGCGTGGCAAGTGACATCCCCATCTGGTGGCAGGCAGCGTGGCAAGTGACACGCTCAAGGCTTCCACTGATTCTGCATTATGGTGAGTTGAACTAATTTTATATTACAATGTAATGATAGAAATAATGCACTTCAATCATCCTGGCACCCTACCAACCATGGTGCCGGGATGACTGAAGCACTAATATCAGCCATTGCCCTGACAAATTGCCCGCGAAAAAATGCTTACCCCCCAGCTTCTCCATCTATCTTGGTCCCTAAAAAGGTGAAACAGTTTAATATAAAGGTAACGTTAATTATGCAAATCATTTTTAGTTTGATAGTGTGAAGGTGTTAGACCCTCTGTTATAACATTTTTTTTTTTTTTTTGCTTTCTTTCTGTGGAGAGCCTCATCTCTGACTATTGTCACCAAAACAGTAAGCAAGTGGAAATCCAAAGATTTAGAGTTGCCTCCAACAAGAGAAAGTTATACGATAGGGAAATTTGTTTCAGGGACAACTAAGAGGTGCATTCCTATCTATTTGGGATTTTTCCTCTCTCTGTTGCATGCCCGAGACAGCAAATGAAGATACATTTCCCCAACTGTACACAGACAGAAAAAAAAAAAAAATATATACATACCCATATATACTCGAGTATAAGCCAAGTTTTTCAGCACATTTTTTTATGCTGAAAGTGCCCCCCTCGGCTTATACTCGAGTCAAGCACTTTTCTGGTGCAAAGAATTACATTTTCCAAACCGATTTTGGGGCCCCGTATCTCGGGCCAACTTGGTGCTAGGAACCCCAAATTTGGTGTGCAAACTATAACATAGCCAAAGCTGGGGTTCCTAGCACCAAGTGGCCCCGAGATATGGGGCCCCAAAGTCGGTTCGGAAAATGTCATTCTCTGCTGCTGAAAAGTGCTTGACATTTACCGAACTGAGTTTGGGGCCCCATATCTCGGGGCCACTTGGTGCTAGGAACCCCAGCTTGGATGTGTTGTAGTGCTAGTTCCACTGGGTTTGCACACCAAATTTGGGGTTCATAGCACCAAGTGGCCCCAAGATACTTGGCCCCAAAGTCGGTCAACTGTGTCCATCTACAGCAATGTCATTTCGGTACCCTTTGGGTCCAGAGACCACAAATTTTGGCTGCTAGGGGGCATCTAGGAACCCTCAACTACCGAGTTTGAAGTTCGGGGGACCTATGGCTGCAAATGGGCACAGTGAGGCATGCAAATGGGCACAGTGAGGCATGCAAATGGGCACAGTGAGGCATGCAAATGGGCATTGTTGACCCTCTTTTCCACTTACAGTAGCTGCGCATTTCTCACCCTAGGCTTATACTCAAGTCAATAAGTTTTCCCAGTTTTTTTGTGGTAAAATTAGGTGCCTCGGCTTATATTCGAATATATACGGTACACTAACTAGCAGGTGTCTGTTGGCATCAAATGTATTATGGAATTTCTAATCACCTAAGAAAAGAAAGCTCAGCTCCATCCATCGTCTAGCTAAAGCACACAGATGGGATAAAAAGTGCAAATGAACTGAAAGACACAAGATTTGAACAAAGAAAATAACCATGCTTGGAATGTATCATAGCCAATCATCTTCAGCTGAAGCAGACTTTTGACAAACACATGCTGTGAAGCAATTTAGCTCCTCCCAGTAAAGCTGACAAGACACATTACAATATGACTGTACAATCTTATTTAGATCGATCAACGATGTAGTGCAAGGGCCTGCCTGATTGTTTAGGTAGGTCCTTATGTTACATAGTTCTGGCAAATCGAAAGTTGTTTGTATGGCCAGATTGTAATTTTGTACAGTGACCCATACTGACACATACTGACACATACTGACACATACTGACACATACTGACACATACTGACACATACTGGGCTAACCTATCAGCCATGACATCACAGATTTCCCAGCCACTCTTGCGGCTGTCAAAAAAAAGTCTTTCAAAAGCACACATCACAAGTGCACAATGCTGCCATAGCTGTGACTTCTAAAAACAGACCAAATTAACAGTTTCTGCTCTAACACAATGCCAGAACAGATCAATAATGTGCCATCCATCCCAACACTCTGAGTAATCAAACACTATAAACATTTCATTCTCCTGAAGTAGGGGCCCCTCTGCCAAGGGACAAATTCTCATCTGTATCTGACACCAAAACATGTACAATGCCAGCCTGCCACCGATCAAGGTCCTTTACACAGAACAGGAAAAACATGAAACAGACTTCAATAATTGCATAGAACATTACCTGAAATACTTTAACGGGAACCTCTCAAAATAATTAACCAGTGTTCGCTGACTGTTCCAGTGGTGCCCTGTGTTATTGACCCCGGGAAAGCAAAATGCTATGTACTGTTCTTCAAACTTAAAGTGATATTAAGCCCTCACATTTTGAAGCACTTCCAGCAGCTGATTTAATCAGTGAGTTTGCAGCGCCTCTCTCATTTAATCCTTGCCCATGTTCCAGTTTAACCAATGCCATTTATCACTAGCCCAGGTTTCCTGTTTCAGGGTAGATCCTTTCTCTTGCAGCATCCCTACACTGAGTGCACCAACCCAAACACAGGACCCACAGCCTGGGATGGTGAGACACTCCCCTACTACTCCCTCCCCCAAGCCAAGAGACTGGCTGGAAACTGCACTGTCCACTATTAACTCTTTCCTGTAAAGACCAGAAGTTCAGGGAAGCAGAACTGAGAGAGCAGGAGCCAGTAGCATTAAAAGTTGTACACCGCAAGTGCTGGGGTAAGAATTTTAGTAAACAGTTTACTGGAAAATGTTTATTTTTCTTGTGCTCAATGTGTTAAAAACACTGAGGGTTTAATATTACTTTGAACTAGAGCTGCACGATTCTGGCTAAAATGAGAATCATGATTTGTGTTTAGAATAAAGATCACAATTCTCACAGCGCAACATCATCTTTCACATTATACTAAAGAAAAAAAAATTGGGCTAACTATACGTTTTATTTTCTTTTTTTAATTCATTAAAGTTTTTTTTTTCTCAAACAAACTGCATTTGAAAGACCACTGCGCAAATACAGTGTGTGTATATATATATATATATATATATATATATATATATAAAACTCTAAATAATTTTCTAGCAAAAAATAGAAATTTTTAACTTGTAAGAAACAAGTGTCAGAAAAAAGGTTGTCTTTAAACTGACCTCATTCCTTTGATCTAAAAAGGACTAAGTGTTACAACATTTCTCTTTATCTCCCCTAAGCAATGTTGTGAGAAACACTTCTCAGGCTGCCTGTTTTTTTTTTTTTTTGTTTTGTTTTTTTGACAGCTGTCAGCTTGAGCAGAGAACTCTCTGCACTGAATAGAGGAAATGCTTTTAGGACCAGGAGGGAGGTAGAATCGTGATAACAATTCTTTAACGATTACTCGTGCAGTTCTACTTTGAACTAAAGCCAAAACTTTTTACTTTATTTTGTATAGAGTTTGTATAGATTTCTTGTTACTTCCTGCCTCATATCCAAACAGGAAATCCCTCCAAAAGCGAGGGACTCCCTGGCTGCCATTAGAACTAGTGTCCCCAATTGGAGTATTTCCCCTTATTCATGTTCTGACGACAACTCAGAATTTGCTCTCAGAGCAGTCACCAGGACAAATAAGGAGGGTGAATCTCTCTAATGGGGACACAGACAGCAATTACCAGCTCACAAGTGTTCTAATCCCACTCCAAGATTTGCCTTTAGATATACTTCAAACAGAAACAGCCATTATTTTAGAAAACCAAAATCCCCTCCCTTGTAAATACAGACACTGGGGGGGGGGGGGGGGGGGGGGGGGGACTAATAAAAAGTGTCTGAGTAAGTTATATCACAGCTGGTGCCTCTGCCTAAAAGCAGCCAATCAGCTTCTTTCATTTTCTTAAAGGATAAGTTCACCTCATCCAGGGTGTAACATGTTACTGTTTTTACATTTCTTTAGTAACTTCCTGTTTCTAGGCCTAGGCAAATGAGGACATACATCCCAGGAATCTTCAGAAAAGGAGGAGAGGAGGGCTTTTCTCAGCCAAGCTGCCCTTAGCTCAGGCATGCAGGTAGGAGGGTGTGCTTGGCTGAGAAAACCCCTCCTCCCTGAAGACTTCTGGGATGTATGACATCATTGGCCTAGGCCTGGAAACCAGAAAGTAACTGAAGTGTGTAAAAAAAAAATTAAATAAATAAAAAAAAGTTAAACAAGTAAATATGAAATACTTTCTATTTACTAATGCTAGCAGCATAAGGATTAGAGGGGGTGGGGGAGTTCCAAGTTATTTCTCAACAAAATAAAAGCATGGCAACATGTATGGATGGGGGGGGGTGGCTTTGAATATCAAAAATGAATTAAACAGCGTTTTTTGGTGGTCAGATGCAGCGACGTTCTGCTTCAATCCCTCCTTTGTGGTAGCAATGTATAAATTTAATTTGAAGAAAGTTTCGCACTCACCAGACAACACCGAAAGCTCCGTATCCGATGGGCCGATCAGGTTCGATATCCAGTTGTTGGGCATGATGAGCATGCTGATGATGATGATGAGCCTTCACCACCGCCGCCGCCTGCACCTGAGCGGGAGCCGCGGCTGCCGCCGGCCCCGGCGCCTGTCCCGGGGCGGGCGATGGAAAGTACGGCTGGGCCTGGCCGGGGTTGAGCATGGCCGCCGCTGCGGCGGCAGCCGCCGCAGCGGCCGATGAGGCGGAGGACGAGGCGACGTGCTGCTGCTGCACGGGGTGCACGGCGGCAGCGGAACCGGGGTGCAGGTGATGCTGGGGATGGAGGTGGTGATGATGGTGCAGGTGAGGAGGGGGCAGGTGGGCCAGGTGGTGGTGGTGGTGATGATGATGGTGATGAGCCCCAGCCGCCGCTGACGCGCCCCCGTTGTACGCCGCCATCATTTTTGCATTGGCAGCCGCGCCGCAAAGAGACATTCACAGAAAATGCCCTCCGGAAGCGATCGCTGGATGTGGTCACTGGGCCATACGCTCCGGGGAGGAGGCCACCATCCTACACAAATCCGGCGACAACAATATTAGAACACAACAATAAACAAAAAAAAGAAAAAAGTATCCGGCGCACAAGGATTCTACCCAACCCCCCCACCCCCCAAACACCACAGTGTCCTAAATCAATACTAGAACTCCATCATCCTCCTCCCCCAGGGACATGGGCTGCTTCCAGGGACACACTGCTCTCTGCTCTCACCCCCCCAGCCTGATCTGACCCACGATTCAGAAAGTAAAGGACAGCCTGGCCCTTCCATCCCACATCCTCCTCTAGCCTGGGAGAGAGCAGCTACAGGCCAGCCTCCCAGGAAGGACATATACACACACACACACAGGGGAACTACAGGAGCATGCAGGAGGAGGAGGAGGAGGATGGAGAGGAGGGAGGACAGACAGGACAAGCTGCCCAGGCCAGGCGCCTCTCCTCACCCTGACAACAATGAGGGGGAGGGGTGGGTCAGGTGAGCTGAGGGGAGCGCTCAATGGAGCCCCAACACCGGCCACACCATCCCCCCCGGACACACGCTCCTCTCCCCGGGATGGCGCTTCTCACACACAGCTCCACGTCCCAGGCCCGGCAACACCAACCACCACCCGAGAGAACGGCCGAGGTCAGCCACAACAATCCACAGACACGGCTCCGAGCCGCCACCGCCGCCGCTGCTGCTGCCGTCCGGACCAGTCACAGCCTGCCAAGCCAAAAAGCAGAGGCAGCGAGAGCCGCGGGTAGCCCAGCCACCTGACGTCTCGTCTGACTGACAGCCGCCGAGGCCAATCGCAAGCGAGAATCCCGCGGCCTGTCCAATCGTCGCTCGGAATAGAGAAGGCGGGCTTTGCTTGTGAGAGAAAAAGAAAAAAAAAAGACGATAAGGAGACGGCCAATTGGGTCGAAGGAGGAGGGAATTGACGGGAGATTCCCGGCGATTGGCGTGCATCGCGGCCAATCGTTTGGCGACTCCCGCGCTCTGGCTCCTCCCTCGGTGACCTACGTGTAGAGGTAAAGCTGTTAACCCTTGCGCGCCGCGAGGTTGCTGCCAGGACACTGCAGCTCAGTCTGGTGTGTGTACGCGTGCTGCCTCTCCACTGATGATGCAGCAGGGGGCAGAGCAGAGCATCAACTACAGCGAAACAAGAACGAATGTACATTCTGTCTGGGATTCACTCCTGTCTGTGACCCCACTGGGCAGATTTTTCTCACTTCCTGTCGTTGTGACCCCCCCTATAATAGAAATGAGCAGTGGTATCTTAAAACTTAATTTCAGCCCAACAAAATTTAGTTGCAAATAGAATAGGGGTGAGTTTCAAAGAGAAGCATGGCCAAAGCCTGTAGCTCAAAAGAGTGCGAGTACTCATGATCTTCTGTAACACCGCAGGCTCTGGAATTATCCCGACAATAGTGTTGGGTTTTGCCCTGATGCCTGACTGGCACGCATGCATGAGAGGTACCTCATCAATGGCCAAAAGTGAAAAACAAGACGGCGGCCATGATCTGTTCCACGTTAAAGAAAACTGAAGGCAAAACTTTTTTTTTTTTTTATTTAGAGTAGGGGAAGGTGATAACCCCTGTCAGTTTTTATTTTTATGGCCATCTATGAGATTTCCTCTCACTTCCTGTCCCACAGCCACATCAGGAAGTGAGAGGAAATTCTCCCAAATTGAGGGAATTCCTGGTTGTCACCAGAACTAGTGTCCCCAGAAGATTTCCCTCTTCTTCCTGTGTGGGTGACAACTTAAAATGTAGGATTTTCTTTCACTTTTGGGGATAATAGTCTCCAGGATAAATAGAGTGGGTGAATCTCCCTGACAGGGGGCGCAGACCACAATAAAAACCCCACAGGGGTTCTAATCTATCACTGCTCTATCACTGCAGCATTCACTATTGTTTTTTTCCAAGAGGTGATCAGCTGATTTTGTAAAAGCCATCTGATAGGCCCCAGATCTCTCCATAAAGAGTACCTCTCACATGCCTATCGCTGGCACAAGGGATATTTACATTTCTTGTGACAGCAATAAAAGCGATAAACAAAAAAAATAAATTTAAAGAAACAAAGTAAAAAAAAAATAATAAAAAAAAATGAAAGTGCCCCTGTGCACTCGTGGTTACGCGCAAAAGGCAAACGCGCGTATTGGTCCCGCACGCATACGTAAACGCCGCATACATGTGAGGTATCGCCGTGAATGTCAGAATGAGAGCAATAATTCTAGCACCAGACCTCCTGCGTAACTCTCCACTGGTGGTAACACGTAAAGGCTTTTAAAGCATCGCCTATGGAGATTTTTGAATACCGTAGTTTCGCACCATTCTTATTTAGTGCGCAATTATTGAAGCTTAACGTGTTACATATCTATTTACTCAGCTTAACAGCATCTTATATATTTTATACATAATTTGGGTATCATATTGCGTTTGTGTGCATTAAAATTCATTAAAGTGTTTTTGTTCTTATGTTTTAGATGTTTTTGTACACTGGGACCAATTGGTCCTGTCCCTGCGTGGGCAACTGCTGTATGTTTGATAAAAAAACTCAATAAAAAAAGATTTAAAAAAAAAATTCAATAAAGTGTATAATTTATAGGTAAAGTTGATCCAGGGAAAATCTGATTGGCTATCGGGGGATCAGGAAGGAATTTTTGCTGTAGGAAATTGGATCATGCTTTGCTGGGGTTTTCACCTTCCTCTGGATCAACTGTGGGTATAGGATTGTGTATATGGGATTGTATGATATTATTTTTTATTTTATTTATTTTTATGGTTGAACTAGATCAGGAATCTTTAAACTATGGCCCTCCAGCTGTTGTGGAACTACATATCCCAGGAGGCATTGTAAAACTCTGACATTCACAGACATGACAAGGCATGATGGGAATTGTAGTTCTTGAACAACTGGAGGGCCGTAGTTTGAAGACCCCTGAACTAGATGGACTTGTGTCTTTTTTCAACCTGACTAACTATGTAACTATCTGTATTTTTTTCCCCCCAAAAAAAAATGTGCATTCTAAAAACCGCCAATACCGCGTGACATAAAAAAACAAAAAAATTGCAAAATCCACCATTTTATTTTCTAGGGCCTCTGCTAAAAAAAAAAAAAAAAAGTAATTTTCTAGCAAAAAAAAAAGCTGATTTTTACATGTAAACAAAAAGTGTGAGAGAAGGCCTGGTCTTTAAGTGGTTAATTTGGGTACTGTGCTGCATAACAGAATAATTGTCAGTCATACTATCACAGCACTAATAACTCATAAACACCCTGCTAACAAAGGGTGATTTCAGGCTGGAACACAAGGGGTTAACTGGCTTATTAACATTTGAATTTCAAAGGGAAACTAAACCCATCGATTTAACAGTTTCCCTGAATGAGAGCTGTCACAGTTGCTTGTGCTGTCAACTAAGCTGTCAAGCTATCATATGGCTGGTGTCATAACTGATCATGTGCAGCACCATGGTAACTGCAGATCAAACAGAGGTACAGAGGGGGATTTACTAAAGGCAGGTTCACATATGTGCAAATTGGATGCGGGTTTTCCACATCCAATTCGCATGACATGCATGTGACATGCATCACACGACTCGCAATGAAGCTGGTTTACACATGTCCGGTCCGCATTCCAAAAGGGTCCTGTGTGTCTTTGGGTCCGGTTCAGGTGCGAATTCAGGCAAACATTTGGACCTGATTCGCACCTAAACCGGTGAACAGGGACGCACCGGACCCCATGCTGGGAACCGCGGCCGCAGACATTAAACCCAGCCTTAATACAGGAGCATGCAAAATCTAGTGCCGCTGTGCCTAGTAACCAATCAGCTTCTAGGTTTTAGGACCGGTTCACACTGGTGTGACATACGCTCCGACTTTGAGAGCACATGTCGTATGAGGTGTATAAATCAGTGGTTCACCATAAGAGCCGTCCTAACTAGGGCTGCCACCTGTCCGGGATTCACCCGGATAGTATGGGTTTTGAAACGTGTCCGGGTCTCTGCCCACCTGAGACATTATTCAGACCCGCCGGTGGCTCCCTGTGCGACGTGCAGAGGCGGCTCTCTAATTAGGCGGTCACCTTAGGTGACCTCACACTCCCAGGGGCCTCGCGGCCACCTAATTTGCCTGACGTGAGGGAGTGGGAGGGATTGTCCCCCAGTCAGTGTCCCCAGGGCCGTCTCTCTGACCGCTACTACTTTTACCCCTGCCAGGGGCGGACTGTTCGCTTCAGCACGGCACTGCCGGAGGTGACGTCCCAGGGTCAGTGGATGGATCCATATACTCCCCTCCCCTGACTCATCCTCTTCTGCCGGGCTCTGCAAATCTCCTGCCATGTGCAGAGCCCGGATAATGCCAGCAGCGGCCGTGCAGCTCTCACTCTGCCACTGCCAGATCAGGCGCCTGGCAATCATCGGGGAGACTGTCTGCCGCCTGAGCTTCAAGATACAGAATGATGTCACCCCCCTGCCAGCTTTTCAACCCCTGTCATCTTCACCCTCTTGCACCCGTCTGCCAGCTTTTCACCCCCTGTCATCTTCATCCCCCTGCACCCATCTGCCAGCTTCTCACCACCCCACCCCCTGTCATCTTCATCCCCCCTGCACCTGTAATTGTAATTGGTAATTGCATAGGGAAAATACTAGAAACTGTGAATACATATTTCATAGGAGTTCATAGGAAAGTCCTCCCTTCCCCCCATACAATATGCATACATACAGTCTTCACCCCCCCCCCCCATACAATATCCATACATACAGTGCTCACTCCCCCCATACAATATGCATACATACAGTCCTCACCCCCCCATACAAATATCCATGCATACAATCCTCACCCCCCCCCCCCAATACAATATCCATACATACAGTGCTAACTCCCCCTATACAATATGCATACATACAGTCCTTACTCCCCCCCCAAACAATATGCATACATACAGTCCTCACCCCCCCCCCTCCCATACAATATGCATACATACAGTCCTCACCCCCCCCCCCATACAATATGCATACATACAGTCCTCACCCCCCCCCCCCATACAATATCCATACATACAGTGCTCACTCCCCCCATACAATATGCATACATACAGTCCTCACTCCCCCCCCATACAATATGCATACATACAGTCCTCACCCCCCCCCCCCCATACATACAATATCCATACATACAGTCCTCACTCCCCCCCCCCCCATACATACAATATCCATACATACAGTCCTCACCCCCCCATACAATATCCATACATACAGTCCTCACCCCCCCCCAATACAATATCCATACATACAGTGCTCACTCCCCCTATACAATATGCATACATACAGTCCTTACTCCTCCCCCCCCCCCCATACAATATGCATAGATACAGTCCTCACCCCCCCCCCCCTCCCATACAATATGCATACATACAGTCCTCATCCCCCCCATACAATATGCATACATACAGTCCTCACTCCCCCCCCCCATACAATATGCATACATACAGTCCTCACTCCCCCCTCCCCATACAATATGCATACATACAGTCCTCACCCCCCCCCATACAATATGCATACATACAGTCCTCACCCCCCCCCATACAATATGCATACATAC
The DNA here is from genome assembly GCA_037952835.1 of Lithobates septentrionalis. Lineage (NCBI taxonomy): Eukaryota > Metazoa > Chordata > Amphibia > Anura > Ranidae > Lithobates > Lithobates septentrionalis. Next base: position 4,603,866 of record JBBDGP010000218.1, on the reverse strand, counting down.
AGTCCTTATCCCCCCATACAATATGCATACATACAGTCCTCACCCCCCCCCCATACAATATGCATACATACAGTCCTCACTCCCCCCTCCCTATACAATATGCATACATACAGTCCTCACCCCCCCATACAATATGCATACATACAGTCCTCATCCCCCCCATACAATATGCATACATACAGTCCTCATCCCCCCCATACAATATGCATACATACAGTCCTCATCCCCCCCATACAATATGCATACATACAGTCCTCACCCCCCCCCCATACAATATGCATACTGTACATACAGTCCTCACCCCCCCATACAATATGCATACATACAGTCCTCACTCCCCCCCCCATACAATATGCATACATACAGTCCTCACTATCCCCCATACAATATGCATACTGTACATACAGTCCTCATCCCCCCCCATACAATATGCATACTGTACATACAGTCCTCATTCCCCCCCATACAATATGCATACATACAGTCCTCATCACCCCCAAACAATGTGCATACTGTACATACAGTCCTCACTCCCTCCCCCATACAATATGCATACAGTCCTCATCCCCCCATACAATATGCACACATACAGTCCTCAACCCCCCCCCCATACAATATGCACACATACAGTCCTCACTCCCCCCCATACAATATGCATACATACAGTCCTCACTCCCCCCCCCATACAATATGCACACATGCAGTCCTCACTCCCCCCCCCCCCATACAATATGCATACATATAGTCCTCATCCCCCCCATACAATATGCATACATACAGTCCTCACTCCCCCCATACAATACGCATACATACAGTCCTCACCCCTCCCCCCCCATACAATATGCACACATGCAGTCCTCATCCCCCCATACAATATGCACACATGCAGTCCTCACTCCCCCCCCATACAATATGCATACATACAGTCCTCACTCCCCCCCCCCATACAATATGCACACATGCAGTCCTCACACCCCCCTTACAATATGCCTACATACAGTCCTCACTCCCCCCCCCATACAATATGCATATGTACAGTCCTCACCCCCCCCCCCCCATACAATATGCATACATACAGTCCTCATCCCCCCCATACAATACGCACACATGCAGTCCTCACTCCCCCCCCCCATACAATATACATACATACAGTCCTCGCTCCCCCCATACAATATGCATACATACAGTCCTCATCCCCCCCATACAATACGCACACATGCAGTCCTCACTCCCCCCCCCCCCCATACAATATACATACATACAGTCCTCACTCCCCCCATACAATATGCATACATACAGTCCTCATCCCCCCCCCCCATACAATATGCATACATACAGTCCTCATCCCGCCCATACAATATACATACATACAGTCCTCATCCCCCCCATACAATATACATACATACAGTCCTCATCCCCCCCATACAATATCCATACATACAGTCCTCACCCCCCCCCCCCATACAATATGCATACATACAGTCCTCACCCCCCCCCCCATACAATATGCATACATACAGTCCTCACTCCCCCCCCCCCCCATACAATATGCATACATACAGTCCTCACTCCCCCCCCCCCCATACTCAGTGGCGTATCCAGGGTATGGCACACATGGCAAGTGCCATAGGCGCAATATGAAATGGGCGCTGCTGAGTGGCTGGGCAGCAAGGCTTTGTCCTGCATAATTATGTTGCTTATATGTCAACTTGTGGCTGAATAGGACCTGCAGCAGTGTGAACATCCAGCACATCCAGGGATTGGCGAGGGAGCCAGCCGGATGTTCACTGTGCAGTTCCAATTAAAGACTACACCTGTCAGATCCAAGTTGTGATGTCGGTTTTGGGTGGGACTGCTACTCAGACCCGCCCCTCTGTCAAACAACCAGTGTAATGAAAGAGCCGACTCACATGTAATGCTCCTCCCCCTCCTCCCTTGCACAGAGCACGGCAGCTCCTCCCCTCTAGCAGGTTGTAACTAAGCCCCGCCCCTCCCTCTACGTCCTTTCCAGCATGAGCAGCTTCTGTTCTTATACACAGGGAGAACACTGCAGGTGAATGTAAGGCGAGTGTATAGTGAGAGGAGGCTGAGCTCTGATTGGACAGTGGGGTATCAGACATGCAGAGGAGGGACTTCAGGTCCCAGCATGTCAGCTGCTTTCTGGGGAGGTTTGGTATTATGCCATCACTATGTACAGTGCTGAGGACATCACTTCCTGGGTACTACATGCTGTGTGATGTTCCATCCACTCACTGTGCTGGTGGGGGGGGGGGGTGATGTGTCAGGCTGGCCTCCCCCTCTGCTGTCTGTATGTTCTGGTGGGATCTATCATTGCAGATATTATATCTCTCTGCAGATTGGATCTGTCCAGTGTGTGGGCTCTGGGGCCCCCTACAGGAGATCTGAGAGGGGGATCAGGCACCTAGGGGTGTCAGGCAGTAAAGAGAACCTGTCATCGTCCATTCAGATCAAAGACCCCTTTCACACTGTACCACCCCAGGCGTCAGCGGTAAAGTGGCGCTAAAATTTTTTAGTGCTCACTTTACTGTCGTTTTAGCTGCGCTATTCGGCCACTAGCGGAGTGGTTTGAACCCCCGCTAGCGGCCGAAAAGGGGTTAAATCTGCCCACAAAACGCCTCCATAGCGGTGTTTTGCCGGTGATATAGCAGCTCTGCCCCATTGATTTCAATGGGGAGGAGCGGTGAGTTTTCACCACTCCTTTACCGCTCCAAAGATGCTGCTGGCAGGACTTTTTCTGACGCCCTGCCAGCGCACCGCTCCAGTGTGAAAGCACTCAGGCTTTCACATTGGAGTGAATTGAGCCATTTTTTTCAGGGCACTTTGCAGGCGCTATTTTTAATGCTGTAGCGCCTGAAAAACGCCTCAGTGTGAAAGGGGTCTAAAAGATAAGTACTACAGCTGGGCGCCTCCATTGCTGACAACATCCCTGCACTCTCCTGCCATCTGTCTGTCTGTAAGGCACCTGGTGAATGCTTTGCTCTGTGCCAAGGCCGATCCCTGATGTGGGGAGACATATAGGCCCCTTTCACACTGAGGCGCTTTGCAGGCGCTAAAGTGCTAAACATAGCGCCTGCAAAGCGCCCTGAAAGAGCCGCTCAATTCACTCCAATGTGAAAGCCCCGAGGGCTTTCACATTGGAGTGGTGCACTTGCAAGTCCTGCAAGCAGCATTTTTGGAGCGCTGTAGGAGCAGTGTATTTACCGCTCCTAAAGCAAACCCTTCCCATTGAAAACAATGGGGCAGCGCTCCAAACCCGCCTGCAAATTGCTGCTGTTTTAACCCTTTTTTGGCCGCTAGCGGGGGTAAAAAAAATTTTAACCCTCGCTAGCGGCCGAATAGCGCGGCTAAAATGACGGTAAAGCGGCGCTAAATATAGTGCCAGTGCCCGCAACGCTTCAGTGTGAAAGTAGCCTAAAGCTGACATTTACCTGAAAATGGAATTGGGTATACACTGTTCATTTTTTCTCATTCAACCAGCAGGCTGAATGAAAAAAAACTGACAGCTTTTGGCGACTCTTTCATTACACTGGTTGTTTGACAGAGGGGCGGGTCTAAGTAGCAGTCCCTCCCATATCCGACATCACAGCTTGGATCTGACAGGTGAAGTCTCTGATCTCTGAGCTGAAAAGGAGTGTGCACCCAGTGCACTGAAAGGTGAATGGAAGCTCTGGCTGCAGTGGATAGAAGAGCCATCTACAGAAAGGAGCTGCTTTTACAAAGATAAACAAGTGGAAGATGGTGGAGCTTTGGGGAGATGAGGGCAGAGCAGAGGGGCAATAGTGAGATGTGAATGGATGACCTGCACTCTGTGCAAAAGGCACTCCAGAAACCTGCAGTCTGTACCTAGTGCTCTCCCGAGCCTTGTACTCTGTAAATAAAGCACTCCAGAAATCTACTCCCTGTGCATATCACACTCCTGAACAAGGCACTCTGTTCATAGCACACTTCTGAACCCTGAACTCTGTACACAATGCATTCCTGAATCCTTCCACACTTTGTGCAACACACACTTTCATAGTTTATACAAAACAATTTTGTAATGGAAGCTTTTCCTTTTTTTTTTTTTTTTAATGATAGTGCTGGGGTTTGTATGTGTCCATGAGACTTTATCTTGTGGCACAGCAATCAAAGCATATTTTAGAGGTACAAGGAAACCTGGGTTTTGTTTAGCCAGGCCCATTAAGCCCCCCCCCCCCCCCCCACTGTTAAGAGTCTGACCACATCCACTTTTGCCACAGTGCACGTAGCGTGCCGTCGGACACTTCCTCCCTCAAGTGTCCCTCATTCTGAAGTTCAAAAGTTGGGAGGTATGGTCTCTTCTGCCCGTAAAAACCTGTTAGGGTAGCGTGCCTGTAAAAAGATGGCCATGGGCCGGCCATGCAACCGTTTCAAAGCCTGCAGGGCTCAGGGAAGATCATACAGGCTCAACCGGGCAGCGCATGTGCAGTAACGTAATGTCGCCACCTGGCGCCATTTTTAAATGGAAGGCAATCGTTCTCGGCGCAACAGTGCAGAGGAGGCACAGACCACAGGAGGACTCAGGAGAACATTACTGGGGGGGAAGCCGGCCCAGCAGAGGAGGACAGTACACTGATGTGCACAGTGCCTGAATGGAGAGGTGAACGGGACACAGTGACAGAACAGAAGATGGACACTGACTGATGTGGAAAGGTATGGTAATATTAAGGGGGGACAGAGTAGGAAACTACCATGTCCACAGCCTCTAACCATGTCCTATCCGCAGTATATGAAAGATGGGTTTGAAATGTTTTGACAGGGGCGTAGTTTCAGTGGTTGCCATAGGCGCCATTTTCACTAGATATGCCTCTGCCCATACTACACCTGGAAACCTTCCCCAACCCCCCAAAATTACACTGGGAGGCTCCCCACCAAACATTACACACTACATATACACTATATTGCACATTGCACACACTTGCATATGCAATTGGCTACACCCACTGTTCACCGCTGCGCGTGCCGCATTACACACACACAGGTGTCCCAGGTATTTTACAATCTCATAGTGTATGATACAAAAAAAATGCCACCCGCGGCTGAAGTGTTCGGGTTTGGCTTGAAGAAAAGGTGGCAGCCCTAGTCCTAACTGGTCCTGTACTACTTTGGTCTGACTGGGACACAATTTCAGCCCATTGATTTGAATGTAAGTCGCATGCAAGTCGGATCATTGTCTTAACTAATCTGACTTGTGGCATGTGACTTGTGCTCGGAGGATCTTAAAAGGGAACCCACGCCAAATTTTTCTGTAACACCGCACTAAAATAATAAAAAAACGGTGTGCCCCCCCCCCCCCCCCCCAAAAAAGAATCTGATTGGTTGCTATGTATAATATCCCCAGTTGAGACAGAACTGATCTCAGACACTTTTCATCTATTCCCCTCATTGTTTTTGCACTTAATCTATTCCTCACCATCTAGTTATATTATTGAGGCTGTAATATTAATGAGGGGAAACGCATTTAAAATGCAAAAATGTCCTGATTTTCAGTGCAATGTACATGGTGCTAATTGGGTATCCGGCGTTGTTTGGTCTTTCGGAGACGGCGCTGTGAGTGATGAGCCACTAAATAGACTCACAGCGAGTGTTCCTGAATTTATTTTCTAGCGAGAAGTGAAATGAAACACTTTTGTCTGCCCCAAGGAGAATCTGAACTTTATGTAATTTACACAAAACACATTGCTAGGAGATATTGTTTTTTTGTGGAACAGGCTTTGCCTGTGGCGCATGCGCAGTGTACTGTACACCTCGGTTTGTAAGATTCCAGGAATGCAGCCTGGTACTGGGGATGATGTGACACCTGCACACACACAACATCAGAAGGGGTCACACAATGGAAGGAGACAAGCGACGTGGGACCCTGGAGAAGAGAATAGAGAAGGTGGTTGTTGTTGGACAGAGCAGCAAGGGATGGCTTTGATCTGTCACTTCTGGAGGAAGGAGAGTGTACTGCAGTTCCACTTTAAAGCAGATCTTTCATCGTCAAAATAAAAAAATCCAAGATCCATGCAGTTCAAAGCAAATTATTTAACACTTAGCACTGACTTCTGTATCATGTAACCGCTATGATTGGCTCTCACAACGGTCACATGATCGTGACGGCACTGCATTACTTTAACTGACAAATGCGCGGACATGCAACGCTGTAACCAAACAAAATTGATGTCCTTTTCTTACCACAAATAGAGCTTTCTTTTGGGGGTATTTGATCACCTCTGCTGTTTTTATTTTTTGCGCTATAAACAAAAAAGACCGTCAATTTTGTAAAAAAACAAAGTTTTTTTTAGTTTCTGCTATAAAACATTCCAAATAAAAAAATTTAAAAGATCTAATTTCTTCATCAATTTAGGCCAATTTGTATTCTGCTACATATTTTTGGTAAAAAAAAAATCTCAAAAAGCGTATATTGATTGGTTTGCGCAAAAGTTATAGCGTTTACAAACGATGGGATATATTTATGGACTTTTTAAAATTTTTATTGTTTTTGCTAGTAATGGCGGCGATCAGCGATTTTTAGCGGGACTGCGACATTGCGGCGGACAAATCTGACACTAAGTGACACTTTTTGGGAACCAGTGACACCAATACAGTGATCGGTGCTAAAAAAAAAATACACTGTCACTGTATAAATGACACTGGCAGGGAAGGGGTTAACATCAGGGGCGATCCAAGGGTTAAGTGTGCTCCTAGGGAGTGATTTCTTAATGTGTGGGGGATGGACTGACTGGAGGAAGAGAGACATCTGTGTTCCTGATTAGCAGGAACACAAGATCTCACTCTCCCTCTCTGACTTGTTTACATAGGCAGACCGCCATTCTGCCTCTCCTACGAACAATCGGTAGGTCCAATCACAGCGGGAGAGTGGTTCCACACCCCAGAGCTGATCCAAGGAATCGCGTACAGGTACTTGATTTCGCTCCTTAGGGGCCGCCCTGCCGCAGTATACGTACATGGGGTGGTCCTTAAGTGTTTAAAGAACTATTTTGTTACTTGCAAATTCTTTATGCCCACTGCTTTGTATATTGAGGCACTGGTGGCGTAGCCAGGGCCTCACAGCTGCCCCCTGAGGGGCAAAGCATTCTCTGATTGGACGAGGATGGGAGGCGGGGTGGTGATGTCATGCTCTCCACCTCATCCAATCAGAGAATGCCTGCATTTATTCAGGAAGTGGAAAGGATTCTCTGAGTGGGGCCCATGACAAGTGGGCAACCTCCTGTATTCTGGATGCAGCAGGGCAGCCACTCTGCACAGGACCCGGAAACAAGTGGAGATCACTGGAGTAGTGGTGTATTCTTCTGTGATTTCCAACTTCCAGGAGAATTGGCCAGGTATGGTATATACATTGCATTGATCAAAGCTGGGCCAATGTAACTGTATAAAATATCAATACCTGGAATTCTTCTTTAAGGCCAACACCGGCAATTTGGTTGTCCACCCTATTCAGCTCTTGAATAGAACCTCTTGAAGCACCCAAACAACCTTGTATTTGAAAAAAAATCTTTATACAAAACTCTTTTTTCCAGGAGCAGTCACATGAGACATCATGGATCCTTATCTTCCACCAGCAGTGGGCAGTTCCTGATTGTATTACCTTGGCACTGCTCTCTTCAGCATTCTCCTGTGAACCCAGGGTAGTTGGGCCCAGGGTTCCTCTAGGGGGCAAGTCTTTGTCAATCTAGGTTCAAGTCAGCATCATTCAACCTGGAAGATCAGCGACATCTTGTGGTGGGGCAGAAGTACTGTGAGGGATAGCCATAGAATGAAGGTGAGTGTTACAGCAAAAAATTGTTATTTTATTTTTTGACAAGAATAATTTACCACAACATTTCATATTCCTGATACGTGTCTTTTGTACCATGTGCTTGTATTAAAAAGTATCATGTTCTCTTTGTATTTCTTCTTTTGTGTGAATGCCTGGTGATCCTGCCAGTTCCCTTGCTCTCCTATTTCATACTGACCATGCTAGGCATGAGAGAACATCCTTCCTAGAGTGGTCAGTTTTCTGACTATGCTGCCTGTCTTCCAATGGCCAAGCCTTGTGATGACACGCCCCCCTGAACAGCCATACACTGGGAAGATAAGTGTATTGCTGTTTCTACACCCCTAACTCTCTATTCCCCTTATGCAGATGAGAACATGTAATCACTTAAAAAATAGAAAAATAAATTGTTTTACCAGGTAAGGGTTCACATATACCTACAATTTTTTCATATAACTGAAGTTGTGCTTTAAAGAGGAATATGGGCACCTGTTTGAATGTATTTCTACCCAGATTTTTTATTTTTTTTTTGTATTGGATACATTAAGCAATGGTTATAACTAGGGTTGCACCGATACTAGTATCGGTATCGGTGCCGTTACCGAGTACTTGCACAAGTATCGGTACTCGTGCAAATGCACCGATACCTGAAACAAATACTTTCAGGCTTGGTTCTTTGAGCTGTCAGTGGGTCTCCCCTGTTGACAGCTGAAGTGTTAAAGAAGTCCCGTAATTGGAGCTGTCAAAAAAAAGCCACAGGCAATGTTTATTAACAACATTGCTCAGCTACTGAAACACTAAAATAAAAAGAAACATTGTTTCCTTCTGAATCTTTCTGTTTCTTCATCTGCAGATCAAAGGGATGAACAAATGTTCCTCTGTTTAACCCTTTATAATTAACTCCCTATTCTCCTCCATTTAATTATTTTCCTGTGTTTTTTTTTTTTTTTTGTTCACGTCTATTTTAAACAATTAAAACTTTTTTTTTGTTTGCTTTGTTAGTGAATATTTTTACACATACATTTCACATTGAAAAAGCGCAGAATTAAAAAAAAATAATCTATTTATTTCATTTGTAAATAACCTTTCAATGCTTTGTACCATTGCTGACAGCTGAAGTGAAAACAAAACAGTCGCAGTAGGTATCGGTAATTGGTATCGGCGAGTACTAAAAAAAAGGTATCGGTACTCGTACTGCTGTCTGATTCCCTACTGGGAAGATATATCCTCTCTATTTGTCCTGGTGATCTCTATCATTGGAAAAGAAAGTGATGGATATCCATATATTTACAGTTGTCACCAGAACAGGAAGTGAGGGGGAATTTTTCCAATGTGGACACCTATTCTTTTGACAATTGTCAAAGAGTGGATTTCACTTCAGTTTAGAGAGACTTCAACTGAGTTTCTGTTGTGCCTTCAGGAGAGAAACAGCAAAAAAACAAGAAAAAAACCCACTTTAAATAACAACCACCAAATCTATATTAAAGAGAGAGAGGTTATTACACAGCTGATTAGTAAAAACAACGATATTTCTAAGGACAAAAAACGGAGACTGTACCTGGGAATAAAAATAGATGTAGAATTTGCTGTCTAATATAGGTATAATGATGACTAGCAGATGATCAGTGCTAATTAAAGCCTTGGTAAACGGTGGCACTACAGGATTACCCCCCTGTTACAGAATGGCAAATTGCACTGGTGCTTGTAGCTCAAAACAAATCCCAAGCCACAAGGTAGCCAGGTCTAAAGCCTAATAAAGATGGACAGAGGGTTGCCCCCTGCTGTCCAGTCATAACACTGCACAATGCATTCTGCAACATTGATTTATCATTGATGTCATACTTGGTGACTTTCTCAACACAGCAAGAAACCCCTAGATTATCCACCTAGGTAGAAAAATCTGAACAATACAAGATGTTTTACTGGAGGAAACTCATAAATCACATTACATTAGCTCAGTCATTTATCACGTCTATGAGCCGCAACAGCGGCCTGACCTACTGGCATTGACTACTTATGATTAAGTCATTGCTTGGACCTATGACATAATTTAACCATGGGAATGCATATCATGTGCACCTGCAGTGTATTCATCTATTTTCACATGAAATAAATGGAACTCTAGAACCATAATAAAATATTGTATAAAAAAAAGGACCTACTTTCAATATTTTTTTTTTTTATATAGCTGTTAGACACCATTCACACCTGAGTGTTTTGTAGCTCGAAGCTCACCTAGAGCCCAAGATTTATGAGCATTATGTGTCAGCAAAAATCCCCCCCCCCCACCCCCCCCCCCCCCCCAAAAAAACCTGAGCACTAAATTCCCCTTTCTCCCAGTACAAATCTGCCCCCTTGCTGAAATCCCCCTGCCAACACAAATCTTTGCCCCCCCCATCCCCCTCCAAGCTCAAATCCTCTGTCTCTCTAAATCCACCCTCCCAACACGAATTCTCCCCTCAATCCCCCCTCCTAGCATTAACACCCTACCCCAATCATCCCTACTAATGCAAATTCCCCCCACCCCCCACCAAAAAAAAATTCCCCTCCTAGCACAAATCCTCTCCTTCCTCTATCATATCACTTCTAGCACAACCCCCCAAATCCCCCCTCTTAGCACAAATCCCCCCTCCCCCTAATTTCCCCTCCTAGCATAAATACCTCCCCAGTCATCACTACTAGCACCAATCCCCCCCCCCCAAAAAAAATTCCCTTGCTAACACAAATCCTCTCCCCCCTATACGATATCACTTCTTTTAGCACAAACCCCCCAAATCCCCCTCTTAGCACAAATCCCCCCAATTTCCCCTCCTAGCATAAATACCTCCCCAATCATCCCAACTAGCATCAATCCCCCCCCCCCCCCGAAAAAAAAACAAAAATTCCCTTGCTAACACAAATCCCCTCCCCCCTATACCATATCATTTCTTTAAGCACAAACCCCTCAAATCCCCCCTCTTAACACAAATCCCCCCAATTTCCCCTCCTAGCATAAATACCTCCCCAATCATCCCTACTAGCACCAATTCCCCCCCCCCCAAAAAAAAGAATCCCCCTCCTAACACAAATCCCTACCCCATCTACCATATCACTTCTGCTAGCACAAACCCCCACAAATCCCCCCAAATCACCATTCCTAACACATACCCCTAATTTCCCCTCCTAGAACAATTCTTATCCCCTGCCACCCTCCAAATTCCCCGTCCCCCAATCTCCTTGAGGTGCCCCCCACCTCACATTTACACCACAGTGCCCAGGGCAGCCGTCCCTTCTGCCCACCCCTTGTCCCGGCCATGATGCTCAGCATCTAAAATCCCATCTACTACAATGGTGCCTCTTCACATAAGAGCACTCAGACAACTCAGACAACTGCAGCTCAGAAGCTACATCAGCTACTTTTGAGGCTGATTTAGGCATTTTTGGCCCCATAAAACCCTGAATAAAAACACATGAAAATCACTCTGCTCAGGCGTGGATGTAGCCTAAGTCAATTGTAGAAATAAAAAAAACACAAAAGCGATATAGCTGACATTTTTATGTACCCCTTGTTTTTTTTAATGATGAAGATTTAAAACGATATTAAATCTAAAACCAAAAATGTAATATATTTCTGCTTACCAATCATTAGATGTGGTAGCTGCATTAATTTTCTTTTCTTTGTTATTTTTTTCACCTGGCGACACTCCTCCTGTATTAGAGTGCCCCCACTCTGGATGAAGGAGCACAGAGAGCACCTTTGGACAGCAGCATTAACCACTTCAAAACCAGCCTCGTTTTGGATTTTAGGTGTTTAAGAGTTTAAAACAGGTTTTTTTGCTAGAAAATTACTTAGAACCCCCAAACATTATATATTGTTTTTTTTCTAACACCCTAGAGAATAAAATGGCGGTCATTGCAATACTTTTTTTTGCACCGTATTTGCGCAGCGGTCTTCTAAGCGCACTTTTTTTGGAAAAAATTCACTTTTTTGAAAAAAAAAATAAGACAACAGTAAAGTTAGCCCAATTTTTTTTTATATTGTGAAATATAATGTTACGCCAAGTAAATTGATACCCATCATGTCACGCTTTAAAATTGCGCCCGCTCGTGGAATGGCGTCAAACTTTTACCCTTAAAAATCTCCATAGGCGACGTTTAAAAAATTCTACAGATTGCATGTTTTGCGTTACAGAGGAGGTCTAGGGCTAGAATTATTGCTCTCACTCTACCGGTCGCGGCGATACCTCACATGTGTGGTTTGACCACCGTTTTCATATGCGGGCGCTACTCACGTATGCGTTCGCTTCTGCGCGCGAGCTCGTCGGGACAGGGCGCTTTAAAAAAATTTTTTTTTTTTTTTAATTATTTATTTTACTTTATTTTATTTATTTTTTCACTGTTTTTTAAAAAAAAAAATTTGGATCACTTTTATTCCTATTACAAGGAATGTAAACATCCCTTGTAATAGAAAAAAGCATGACAGGTCCTCTTAAATATGAGATCTGGGGTCAAAAAGTCCTCAGATCTCATATTTAGACTATAATGCAAAAAAAAAAAAAAAAAAAAAAAAAAAAGTCGTTTAAAAAATGACACAAAATAAATTGTGCCTTTAAGAGAAGTGGGCGGAGCCGTCGTAATGACGTCGCTCCGGCCGTCACATGGTATAGAGACGGGTGGGGGCCATCTTGGCCTCACTCGTCTCAGTACCGAGGAAGTGAAAGGACCCGATCGCCTCCGCCGTTACCGACGGCTCCGGTAAGCGGCGGAGGGTGCGGGAGAGCGGCGGGAGGGGGGGTGGCACCTCTCCCGCCGCCGATAACGGTGATCTCGCGGCGAACCCGCCGCATAGACCACCATTATCGTGTGTAGAATCGCCGGCCCTAAAGATGGATACCTCGGTTGTGGCAGCAGCTGCTGCCGTTACCGAGATATCCATCTTTAAAACACAGGACGTCAATATACAGTGGGCGGTCGGGAAGCGGTTAAAAGTCTATGAGGAGAGGAGTGCTAGATGCAGATTTAGGTAACAAATTGAAGCCAAGCTACAGCTAATGCCGCGTACACACGGTCGGACTTTTCGTCTACAAAAGTCAGACAGCCTGTCCGACAGACTTCCGGCAGACTTCCGGCAGACTTTCGGCGGACTTGCGGCAGACTTTCTAACGAACGGACTTGCCTACACACGACCACACAAAAGTCTGACGGATTCGTACGTGATGACGTACACCGGACTAAAACAAGGAAGTTCATAGCCAGTAGCCAATAGGTGCCCTAGCGTGGCTTTTTGTCCGTCGGACTAGCACACAGACGAGCGGATTTCGGGGTCCGTCGTAGTTACGAAGTAAAGTTTTAAAGCATGTTTCAAATCTAAAGTACGTCGGATTTGAGGCTAAAAAAGTACGTTGAAAGTCCGGAGAAGCCCACACACGATCGGATTACCAGCCAGCTTTAGTCCGTCAGCGTCCGTTGGACTTTTGTAGACGAAAAGTACGACCGTGTGTACGCGGCATAAGGCTTCATGTACACAGGACGTTTTTACAACCTTTCCTGAAAGATTTAACTTGACAGATAGTAACCGACATTTAAAACGTCCATTTTGCCTCGTTCACATGCCGCGTTTAGTGGCGTTTTGCCGCGTTTGCGTTTAGAATCGTTTAAAAAATTTTTTTTTTTTTAATAGTCAAAAATGAAAAACGAAATGCGGCTAAATGCAAGTTACCGCGTTAAGAAGAGTTTGGCGCTTGAAATGCCTCTAAACTAAACTGCCTAGAAAAGACTTTAAGCGACCCTGTGTACATGTACTGATAAGATAACACAGAGGAGAGTACAGGAGCAGTTGAAAAAAATGTCCAGCTGCTTCTAAACCTCCGTTTAGCAGCAGCAGTGTACATGAGGCCTAACACCTTATAAGCAGTTACAACAGGGGTCTCCAAACTTTTCAAACAAAGGGCCAGTTTACTGTCCTTTAGACCTTAGGGGGGCTGGATTGTGGCCAGTGGGGGTAGAAATTGCCCCAGACCCAGCATCAGTGAGAATACACACAGCCACAGTGTCGGTGGTCAGTAAGAGGGGGAGTAGTGCCCCATCGTTGGTATTAGTGATAGCAATAGTGCCCCATTGTTGTTGTTAGTGGGAGGAATAGTGCCTCTTAAATAAAACTGATCATTGTAAGCACCCCTGCTAGTGTTAAATGGTTTCTGTTATTCCTGTAAATTATACTTTTTTTTAGGGTAGTTTGTTCTGTTAAACAACAGCCTCACTGGCCAGATGACTAGGTGAAAATAGAAAAGTGTAAAAAAAGAAACCTAATGCAGCCATCACATCTAAGAATTGGTAAGCTGCAATATAATAAATGTTTGCTTTTGGTTTATTACCACTTTAAAGCACAACTCCCAGCAACTAAAAAAATATATCTCGTACCAGGGTTAATAGCTTCTTCTGTCTGGGAGAAAGAGTTTTACTTACCTGATCCTTCACTCCCCTGGCAGATGGTGCTCCCCCATGTTCCAGTGGTTGTCTGTCCCTCAGTGTCATGACGTCCAATGCAGGGCTATGGACCATTCTTTGGTCTTAATGACATCGCAACTTTAGACTGCTAGAGCATGGGGGAGAGGAATCTGTGGGGAAGATCAGAGGCAGTGGCATCACTAGGGGATGGCTATTGAGGCTATACCCCAAATCCATAGCCCCGAGTCCCTTGTTGTAGGGGTCCCTGCCTAACCAACAGGCACTGGCTGGCATGGCAAGTGACAATCCGCAAATAGTGGCAGGTGACGTTGCAAACGATCATCCACATCTGGTGGCAGGTGACGTGGCAAGTGACAATCCACATCTGGTGGCAGGTGACAGTGGCAAGTGACAATTCACACCTGGGAGCTGGTGACGGGGCAAGTAACAATCTGCAAATGGTGGCAGGCGACGTGGCAAGTGACAATCCACATCTGGTCGCAGGCGACAGTGGCAAGTGACAATCCACATCTGGTGACAGGAGTTGTGGCAAGTGACAATCCACATCTGGTGGCAGGGGATGTGGCAATCCGCATCTGGTGGCAGGCGACGTGGCAAGTAACAATCTGCAAATGGTGGCAGGTGATGTGGCAAGTGATAATCCACATCTGGTGGCAGGGGACAGTGGCAATGTGACAATCAACATCTGGTGGCAGAAGATGTGGCAAGTGACAATCCACATCTGGTGGCAGGTGACGGTGGCAAGTGACATTCCCCATCTGGTTCCAGGCGATGGTGGCAAGTGACAAGCTGCATCTGGTGGCAGGCGACGTGGCAAGTGACACGCCCAGGGCTCCCACTGATTCTGCATTATGGTGAGTTGACCCACTTCATTATATATTACAATGTAACAGTATAAATAATGCGCCTCAATCACCCTGACACCATATCAACCATGGTGCCGTGATCAATGAAGCGCCAACACCAGCCATTGCCCACAAAAAATTGCTAAACACTAAACATGAGAGCACAGCATGGTCATTTCTCTAGCAGTGCTGGGAACTCAGCCTGCTCTCCTCCAATGATCAGACTTGTCCTGACACCCCCCCCTTCTTGCACAGCCTTTCACTAGGAAGCGCAATGTGCTGTTGCTTCTCCTCCCCCCAGCTCTTATTCAGCTGAGAACAGAGGGATTGTGATCACTTATAAAAAGGGGAAAAAGTTATTTATAATGTTTTTTTATATCTATACACAAATGTTTTTACTTGCATTTCTTTTTTAAACTGAATGGGTTGTTTTACAGGCACCCATGTCTGTCAGAATACCCAAACAATAGCTGCATCTGAATGATGCAGCCACTGTGTGGCTGCCAAGGTTCCACCTGGCTCATTTGATTTTCAGATTGAATGACGTCAGGCAGGGGATGTTGACAGAGCCACCCATGGCTTGAATTTTGCCACGATCATTAGGAGCCAGACAAAATTTGCCCTGGGCATGGCCAGCTTTGGGTGTCACAGAGATAAGTGAAATAACTGGAAGGAGATCCTAATGTTGTAGGCCTGTATCCTGGTGTACATTGCTTTCCCTCTTCTGCGTCATTGTTTTGCTTGCATCTATCTAGCAAGGTTACTCTGTGGTATAAGCAAGGAAGCTGAGATTTCTGCAGTGTGTAAATGTGCTTTTACTATACAAAGATGCTGTACATACAAAACTATTACAATATTAGGAATACAATACAAGACTGACAGATATCTATAACAAGCAAAATGCCTAGTAATTGAATAGCCTATGGTCTATAACATTACAAATACACTTAAAAGTTACTTATCTTCTGTTACTGTATGTTCATGATCTCTATTGGCAACGATTCTTCTGGAGGATCAGGCACGTTTCTTCTATCACGGGTGGCTTCTGATCTTACAGCATCATGGTGTGTGTGTGTCCCAGTCTCTACTCACCCCTTTTATGTGTCAGGCTGTTTACCACAGTTACCAAACAACAGAAAACATACCTGTTTACTGTAGCTGTAGAAACAATGGACTGTTGAAAACTGTAAATTGAATACAAAAATGGTATCTACGTACCATTGTCTACTCAAAACAGTAATCTAACAGTCATTCTTTCAGTTTGAGAGCTGAAAGAATCTAAAACAAGTAATGTATTTACTTGTTTACTGTAGCTATAGAGACAATAGCCTGTTAATTGAGCTGTCAATTGAATACAACAATGATATCTACCCCCACTGTATAAAACAGCATTTGTTTGAGAAATCTACTCAAGCCAAAAAACTGACAGTAATCTGACCAACTCACTATTGCAATATTGTCCCATGTATCTTATGTCTGAGTAATATAAAAAAATCATATTTGTAACAAACGCAACACATTCCGCCCTAGGTTTTTTTCTTTCAGACTCCATACAGAAAATCACTTCATTACTAAGAAAACTCATTCTAAACATTAATTTTCCTTGAATGCAACACTTCCCATATTTCTGTCATTGAGAAGGTGTTTCAGTCTTTAACTAAAAAGTTCATTAGAAAGTCCATTCTAAAGTTCTTTAGAAACAAGTCCAGGCTTGTAATACATCAAAGGCCTTGCTCTCCACAGCTCTTGCGATCTTCCGTCATTCTTTCCATCATGTCCTATGGATCAAAAGTTTTGAAAAGTTACTTATCTTCTGTTACTGTATGTTCATGATCTCCATTGGCAACGATTCTTCTGGAGGATCAGGCTCGTTTCTTCTATCACGGGTGGCTTCTGATCTTACAGCATCATGGTGTGTGTGTGTGTCCAAATTTCTACTCACCCCTTTTATGTGTCAGGCTGTTTACCATAGTTACCAATCAACAGAAAACATACCTGTTTACTGTAGCTGTAGAAACAATGGACAGCTGAAAACAGTCAATTGAATACAAAAATGGTATCTACGTACCATTGTCTACTCAAACCAAAACAGTAATCTAACAGTCATTCTTTCAGTTTGAGAGCTGAAAGAATCTCAAACAAGTAATGTCTTATTTGTTTACTGTAGCTATAGAGACAATAGCCTGTTAATTGAACTGTCAATTGAATACAACAATGATATTTACCCCCATTGTATAAAACAGCATTTGTTTGAGAAATCTACTCAAGCCAAAAAACTGACAGTAATCTGACCAACTCACTATTGTAATATTGTCCCATGTATCTTATGTCTGATTAATATAAAAAAATCATATTTTTAACAAACGCAACACAGTCATCTATGTTCTCAGCATTTTTTGTGGTCAGAAGAACTGCTCTTGAACGAGATTTTAGGGCCTTCAGACAACAGCCCATATTCTCCACTGCTGATAAACTGCTAAAAACTTCCATGTTTCCCCGGTCTTTCTTCCGGGTTCCCGCGCTCCAGCTGTGTGTTCAGAGTCACGATGACGTCACTCCCACGCATGCGCATGGGAGCCCTCGGTTCTGGCATGCGCCGGTGACGTAACTGGCTGTATCCAGGGTGCATAGCTCCTAAAAACGGTGCACGTTTAGGAGATATTCATTTTACCTACAGGTAAGCCTTATTATAGGTTTACCTGTAGGTAAAAATTACCAAGCAGGGTTTACTACTGCTTTAACCTTATTCACTCCAATTTATAAATTTAAAAATGCATTATAAATGCACATCAAAATGCATGTCAACGCAGAGATAAAATGCACATTGAAGCATAACAATGTACCTGCCTAATGCTACAAAAAATGCATCTCTATGCACATGAACAAGCATAACTTAAAGGGGCTGTAAACCCTCAAGGTTCTTCACCTTAATGCATTCTATTCATTAAGGTGAAAAACCTTTTGTAGTGCAGTAGCCCCCCCAAGCCCCCCTTTTACTTACCTGAACCCAATTGTTCCAGTGACGGGGACGAGCAGAGGAGCTCCAGCCGCTGTCTCGGGTCCTCATTGGCTGGATTGAAAGCAGCAGGAGCATTGGCTTCCACTGCTGTCAATCAAAGCCAGTGACACGGGAGCTGGGGGGTGGGGCAGAGTCCTGCTGTCTGTGTTAATGGATGCAGCAGCAGGACTCAGGAGCGCACCCGCACGAATGCCCCCAGGGAATGCAGGTCTCCGTGGAGACACTCGAGAAGAGGAAGAGCCAAGAGCGCCGGTGTGGGACCCCAGAAGAGGAGGATCGGGGCCCCTCTGTGCAAAACCCTTGCACAGAGGAGGTAAGTATGACATGTTTTTATTTAAAAAAAAAAAAAAAAAGGAACCTTTACAACCCCTTTAACTAAAATGTAATCTATTGTAGCTTGGATGTGGTGACTGCAATAGTTTTCTATTTTCAACATTTTATTCCTTTTTTTTTTTTTCATCTGGTGATCTCTCCCCTCCTACAGATCTTTACCAGCTCCTCCTACAGATCTTTACCAGCGGACAAGAACCAGCACAGAAAGATCACGTGACTGCCACAACACAGGACACATTTGAAGTATTTGGAACTTTTTTAGAAAAAAAACAAAAAACGAAGCAGGAGCTTTATGCGCTATATATACACATTTGTAGTAATCAATGGGATTGAATAGTTGTGAGTTTAATATCACTTTAAAGAAAGCTAAAAAAAAACAACAGACTTACTGGCAGGATCACAAGGTAAAACTATGTGTTAATGCTGCTGACAGACTGTATCATACATGTCGTTTTTTATTTTGGCCAGAGTGTTCCTTTAACAATTTTGCCTATCTGCTATTTACTGCTTGCAGCTGAAACAGCAGACTTTGAATATGGCAGAACTGACATCATAAGGGATCAAAACTATATTTCAGACTAATAAAATCCTCAATCTGATATCATTTTACGACACATTTTATAATGTAATGTCTATGGGCTTACTGAGTAATCTTATAGCAATGCTTTGCAGCAGCTCAAGGCCACCATTCAGAAAACAACTAATTAGGTTAAGGCATGTGTTGTGTTATGTTGGCATGCCACTGTGCATCTCACTGACTTTTACAGATACTGTATTTTGCAATTAAAATACATTTTTTTTAAATAAGGCCAAATGCATAGACTGTATCCAAATCACCAAATCAATGTCCCAAGCACCTGTACGGAGCTGGAAATGTAAAAAGGCTATTTAGGCATTACGTTGCAGATGAACAGGAATGTGTTAGAAGTTCATGCTTATTATTTTAAGATCAAAGAGTAAAGCACAAAGTATAGTTACTCTTAAAGTGGAACTATATGCAAAACTTTTTTTTTCCATTTTAGATTAGGTAAGAGAGGTCTTGTCCCATAGCCAAAATAGAAAGTGAGGAAAAATCCATGTAAATTGTGGGAATCCCTTAGTAACCCATAGATCACCAGAACTAGTGGGGGCCCGTAATGTGGGGCTCAGGGGCGCAGCCCTCCTATCCATGCGTCTGGCCCCTAATGTACATGCATTGATTTCAATGTTTTGTTTTTTTTTTAAGCATGTGATTGGAGCCAGAGGCTCTAATAGGCTTCAAAAAAGGGTGGGCTTGGGGCACAGGGCACTTCACCCCGAGCTCACCCAGTTGTGTGACAATAGAGAATGAATATTCGCTATCGTCTTCCTGACTCTCCTCCTGGCCAATTAGGAAGCGGGTCATGAGACCGGTCACCCAATTGGCCAAAAGGAGAACTGATCCTATTGGCTGCCTAGAAGGAGAAGGAAGGAGGCGTTGCACAGCAGAAGCCGCCGTGCATTGCAGAGGATGGAGGCGGAGGCGCAGGGGAAGCCGTCACCCGGAAGAAGTCCGCCTGATAGATTAGGTAAGTGCAGGGCTGGTGACCGACCGGGGGGGGGGGTGTTTCGTGGGGTCACTCGACCCGGGGGGGTGGCTGTGGGTGAGTGCATTGTTTGCTGCAACACCCCAAAAAAATATACCACCAGCTGCCACTGACCAGAACTAATGTCCCCATTGTAAGATTTCCCATCTATTACATATCTGGGGACAACCCAGAATTGCGATTTTTCTTACTTTCATTTTTGGTGATAATAGTAAACAGGACAGATAGAGAGGGTGAATCTCCATAACAGGGGTACATATAGCAATATAAACATGATAGGGGTTCTAATCCGTCTCCGGTTTTGCCTTTAATCATACTTTAACTAACAGTCATTATTATTTATCTTCTAGACATCAAAAGTCGTCACTGTTGATGCAATTGAGTTCCAAGATCATTAGAGAGCAGGTTTATATATTTTATATTTTATAAATTTTATATATTTTATTTCACAGGTACATGTATTGTTAACATGTTTATTCAATGTGTTCCCCTAATTACAAAGTACTTCAGACTGGCAAAAATAACATATGATATCATAAGATATGTGTACTTTGATTAAACAAAATAAGGCCCTGTCACCTAACTTGTGGCCCTTTGGCACGTAGGCCTCATGCACACTGGGTGTTTGCTTTTCTCCTTTGAATGCCAATTCCTGGCAGGAGAAAAGCTAAGCCTAAAAAATGTGCCTAAAGCTGTGTATTGCACACACTTTTAGGCACTTTAAAGTGTGTTTAAGCGCGTCTAGCTTTTGAGAGTTAATGGATTCCAATGAACAATTTTTTTTTTTTTCTGGCCATTGGAATGCATTAACGCTCAAACACTCAAACGTACTAAACTCATTTAGGGTTTAGGCACATTTGGATGCATTTACATGCGTTTAAGCTTATTCAACATTTTTTAGCTCTTCAGTTACTCCCCTGAATGCACTTTTGATGGGTTTTTTCCAGCCTGTTAACACCCCTTTTCTTATACACCTGTAAACGTCTATATGTGCATGGACACCAAGGTCAACAAAGAGGTGCTTTTGAAAGCAAGTTTTATATCTAGTTTTACGTTCATATTTATATGCACATTTTTTTAGGCAGCTTTTTTCCTGCCAGGAGTTTCAGAATGAGAACAGCAAATGGCCCTGTGTGCATGAGGCCTTACTATGCAGCCCACAAAACTCATGGCTTTTATAAGATTAAGCAAATCTATTACTTCTGGCTCGCTTCTATTAACCACTTTCTGTCTGCCATACGTTTATAAACGTCCTCGGACGGAAAGGGTGATATCTTGGTCATCGCTGCAGCTGCAGCAATAATCAAAATAACATTTTGTTGGGCCAGCTATTCCCTACAAAGTAAATATAATCATAGTGGCTAACAAGTCACTGGATTACTTCGACCCAGCATGCCCCAGTCGATGATATCATAACTCCCAACTGTCCCTGATTTTGAGGGACTGTCCCCGATTTGGAGCAATGTCCCTCTGTCCCTCATTTTGGTATGATCCATATAGTTGTATATAAAATACACTATTTATCTTTAAAAAAGTGTTTCCCAGTGCTAAACCTTTCATCCAATTTCTAAATTGCTGCATTTGTAAATATCAAAAGCCAATATAAAGAAATAGTAGTGGTAAAAAAAAACTAATAATTTTTTGTATACTTTTCCTTTAAGGGGTCATGGCATGGGGTGTGTCCTATGCCTACATACTTTTGATAACAGGCGTCTCCCGTTCCCATCTCAAAAAGTTGGGAGGTATGGATGATATCACAAGGGGATGGGGTCAGCCAGTGACATCACCAGGCGACCATGCCCGTTCGTTTATTTAGACGTTTATTTAGGCATGAGTGGAGCTGTCAGTTGGCGGGAGCATGTGTTTTTTTTGACATGCGGGTCGGCAGGCAGCGTTCATTGTGATTGATGCTGGATTTACTTGGGGGGGGGACATTTACAGGGGGTCCCCGGGTTACAAACAAGTTAGGGACTGTAGGTTTGTTCTTAAGTTGAATCTGTTTGTAAGTCGGAACACTTACATTTTTTAAGTGTAGCTCCAGCCAAAAAAACTTTTTTTTTTAACTTTTTGGATAGCATAGGGAAGGGCTAACACCCTTGTAACATTTGTTTTGCTGTCTGTGCCCCTGTTCAGAAAACTTCACCTCACTTTCTGTCCCAATGACAATTGGTTTTTGAAAATTTTGGGTTGTTGTGGAAACAAGCCTTGGTGATAAAGCATCAGTGGAGGTACCTTTTCCCCATAATAGCTCTTACAGGAGTGAATTTCCCTTCGTAGGGGTAGATTTCCTCTCACTTCCTGTTGTCTCCCTCCGTTTGTAAGTAGGAGTCGTTTGTAAGTTGGATGTTTGTAACTAGCTGACCCCCTGTATTTTGTTCTTTTCATCTTTTTTGTAATTAAGAACTTGTCAAAAACTGGCTCTGGGTTTTTATTTACTTTGCCCATTTATTTTTGTGAATGAGTAGGGGTCTGGATCTGGGGGCAAAAGGCCCTTGTCCTCATCAACATGGGGACAAGGTACTTTGGGAGGGGGTTGAAGTCTCTCCCAAAGCACCCCCTCATGTCGAGGGCATGTGGCCTGGCATGTGGTTCAGGAGGGGGCGCTGGTATGTTCTGGTATGGATTTTAGGGGGGAATTATTTTTTTTTCTATTTTTGGTGTGAGGTTCCCCTCAAAATCCATACCAGACCCAAATGCTGGCTTTTCTGTTGTTTACATTCTAAGGACATGTTGGGTGCTGGCTCCTTAAAAGCAGCAAATCACTTGATGTTAAACTGGTTCCAAAGGCAGAAGGTTTTTATCTTAATGCATTCTATGCATTAAGATAAAAATCCTTCTGTGTGCAGCAGCCCCCCTCAGCCCCCCCCTAATACATACCTGAGCCACATCTCAATCCAGTGATTTTGCACGAGAGTCTCGGCTGTCCAGAACTCTGCCTCCTCATTGGATGAGACAGCAGCGGTGTGCCATTGGCTCCTGTTGCTGTCTATCAAAGTCAGTCAGTCAAGGAGGAGAGAGAGGGGGCGGGGTCGAGCCGCAGCTCCGTGTCTGAAAGATTATTGCTGTGGGGGCACTCTGACGGAGGGAGAGGTCAAGAGCACCGATGGGGAGCCCGAGAAGAGGAGGATCTGGGCTGATCTGTGCAAAACCAACTGCACAGAGCAGGTGAGTATAACATGTTTGTTATTTTTAAACAAAAAAAACACAACACTTTATTATCACGTTAAGGAGGCTGGCAGGTGCGGGCATTAAAATACCGCAGGTTTTCAATACTAAAACACGGCATCACTTCAAGAAACAGCGCATGTGGTATTTTAGTTGTGTTTTTTAATAAATTGCAAAAAAAAAATTTTGAAAAACGCTATGAGCAATTTTACTGCTGATCCTAAAGAGGTAGGTAACATTTTGATAATGGAACCCATGGTTGTTAGGACACCAGGCGGGTGGTAGGCTGGTGGCTCCTCAACAGCTTGCATCCCCGAGCTGAACTGTCACATTTAGCAATGGTAGGAATACCACTGCTTAATGTTTCACTTCATGCGGCAGCCGGAGGTGCGAATTACGTTAAAATAATGTGCAAAACATTTTAAATACAGCAAAATAAAAAATGTAACTCATGCGGTATTTAACATGATTTTTTTAGGAATTGCGTGTTCATGAGTTAAATACCATACGTGTTATTTTAACTGAATAATTCATGTGGTATTTAAAGAGGAGTTCCACCCAGGGGGGCCGTCAAAAAAAAAAAAAATGAAAAGTCAGCAGCTACAAATACTGCAGCTGCTGACTTTTAATTGGGCGCTCACCTGTGCCTGGGTCCAGCGATGCGGGGGATCGAAGCCCCGCTCGTCCCCCCCCTCCGCTCGTCGGCGCCGGCATTTTAACTGTGGGCGCTGGGCTGTGGCTTCACAACCTGGCACCCACTGCACATGCGCGAGCGGCGCCGCGCGCCGTGATTGGCCGCTCAATCACCTGGGACCTGTAATGGGTCCCAGATGATTGACAGGAGGGAGGGAGCAGAGCGGAGCCCTTCCTGTGCCTGGGGGGGAAGTGATGTCACCAGCCCAGGCAAAGGAACAGGTAGACTACGAGGGACCACCTAGCAACAGGCATTTAGAGGTAAGTGAAAAAAAAAAAATATCCAAATGTTTTTTTGGGGTTTTTTTTAGAATTTTTCCAGGTATTTTTGTTTTTTGGGTGGAACCCCACTTTAACTCTTAGTGAATTCACCCTAGTTAGTCATTGCAGTTGACTAACTGCAATCTGTAATGCCGACCGGACTGGTCCGACTGACTTTCTGACGGACTTCCGACGGACTTTTGAACGAACGGACTTGCCTACACACGATCACACCAAAGTCCGACGGATTTGTACGTGATGACGTACGACCGGACTAAAATAAGGAAGTTGATAGCCAGTAGCCAATAGCTGCCCTAGTGTGGGTTTTCATCCGTCGGACTAGCATACAGACGAGCGGATTTTTCGACCGGACTCGTCGGAAAGATTTGAAGCATGTTTCAAATCTAAGGTCCGTCAGAGTTTCGACTGGAAAAGTCTGCTGAAGGTCCGATGGAGCCCACACACGATCGGATTGTCCGCCGGACTCGGTCCTTCGGACCAGTCCAGTCGAAAAGTCCGCTCATGTGTACGCCGCATTATTTGTATACCAACACACATCCACAGTGGCAGTGAATGTGAACAGACAATAGTTAAATTGTGTATCTGAATTTTTAGTGGTATGCTCCAGGCGGCATAGTAATAGTTGTAAGACAAAAACAATTCCATAGCTCAACTCACTAACCAGTCTGCTGACCAACCAAATTAACTTGTCTAACCGTCTGTTAAAAGCAGGGGTTTAGTTAGCACACATTTGCAAACGCATGTGAAAGCTGCAAGGCCTCGTCATGGCATAGTAATAGTTGTTTATCATGAACCTTTTTATAAAAACTGGGGAACAGAGAATGGAATTCAAAGTTTATTTGCCCCCCTGAGAAACCATTCAGGTTTAACCCCTGGCACAAGCAATCTGATTGGCTAACAACTCCATGTTTGTTCCTCTTTTCTTTTCTCTAAATTCTGTGAATAGTTTTTGTATGTGGAACAAGAATCCATGAATCATTTAATAATTATGTCATGTCACATCTATATTCTAGTTATATGGTAAGACTAGCTACACAATTACAATACAGGCGGTCCCCTAGTTACAAACATCCGACTTACAAACGACTCCTACTTACAAACAACAGGCAGTGAGAGGAAATCTACCCCTAGGAAGGGAAATTCTCTCCTGTAAGAGTTAATGTGGGAAAAAGGTGTCTCCACTGATGCTTTGTCACCAGTCCATGTTTCCCCAATAACCCAAAAAATTTCAAAATCCAATTGTCATTGGGACAGAAAGTGAGGTGAAATCTTCTGTACAGGGGCACAGGCAGCAAAACAAATGTCACAGGGGTGATAACCCTTCCCTATGTTATCCAAAAAGCTTAAAAATAGATTTTTTTGGCTGGAGCTACACTTACAAAATGTACCTGTTCCAAATTACAAACAGATTCAACTTAAGAACAAACCTACAGTCCCTAACTTGTTTGTAACCCGGGGACCGCCTGTAACATAGCATTATATCTGTAGCATGAAAAAGTAAGGGAGAAATTTTTATTCCTTCATACACACACCTTTTTTTTTTTTTATTCGTACACGCTGTATATTGCTTAGCAAGCGGGAACATTTCTTTGAAGTTACCAATTTACAGCTTATCTTCCCAGAGAAGGAAACATAATCTTTGTGGTGTTACAACCTTGTGTCAGTACATGATAGCTGGTTATCTTGACAAACACTGCATGTCTCCATGTTTGCTTGAAGTTAGTTCTCTTTTTCTCCATATTTATTTTTGTTGTATCGTCCATATAAATTTATAGCACATATGTATGTTAGTAATTCTTTATACAACTCCTATCATCAATCTTTAAAGTGGGAGTAAACTCCTATATCTGACTTTTACCTATAGGTAAGCCAAGGCCCAGGCATTTTAGACTGAGCAACCCGGGGAGGGGGGGGGGGGGAGTGGATGATGGGATGTGGGGTTCCAGGATGTGTGGATGTGTGGATTTGATTACTTAACCGCTTCAGCCCTGGAAGATTTTACACCCTTCCTGACAGAGCGTTTTTTGCGATTCGGCACTGCGTCGCTTTAACTGACAATTGCGCGGTCATGCGACGTGGCTCCAAAACAAAATTGACGTCCTTTTTTACCCACAAATAGAGCTTTCTTTTGGTGGTATTTGATCGCCCCTGCGATTTTTATTTTTTGCGCTATAAACAAAATAAGAGCCACAATTTTGAAAAAAACACATTATTTTTTACATTTTGCTATAATAAATATTCCCCAAAAATATATAAAAAAACATTTTTTTTCCTCAGTTTAGGCCGATCGTATTCTTCTACATATTTTTGGTAAAAAAAAATCGCGATAAGCGTTTATTGATTGGTTTGCGAAAAAGTTATAGCGTTTACTAAATAGGGGATAGTTTTATGGCATTTTTATTAATATTTTTTTTTTACTAGTAATGGCGGCGATCAGCGATTTTTATTGTGACTGCGGCGTTATGGCGGACATGTCGGACATTTTTGACACATTTTTGGGACCATTGTCATTTATACAGCGATCAGTGCGATTAAAAATGCACTGATTACTGTGTAAATGACACTGGCAGTGAAGGGGTTAACCACTAGGGGGCGGGGAGGGGTTAAGTATGTCCTAGGGGAGTGATTACTAACTGTAGGGGGATGTGCTGTGTGTGTGACATCACTGATCTCTGCTCCGATGACAGGAAGCAGAGATCGAGTGACACTTGTCACTAGGCAGAACGGGGAGATGCTGTTTACAACGGCATCTCCCCGTTTGTCCTCTCTGTGAGGCGATCGCGGGTATCCCCGCGGCGATCGAGTCCGCGGGACCCGCGACCCGACTCACGGAGCCCCCGGCCGGCGCGTGCGCGCACCGCCGGTGGCGCGCACGCAATAGCACGGCGGGGAATTTAAATGGACGTACCTGTAAGTCCATTTGCCCAGCCGTGCCATTCTGCCGACGTACATCGGCGTGCGCCGGACGGGTACTGGTTAAACTATGGTTTTGATGGTGGAGTCCTGAAAATAGTATGAAGCAGCACAAGATGAGGGTTGCTCTAATGCAGGGGCAACCTTTTGAGCATAGTGTTCCGAAAAATGTTTTCAAAGAAATTGAGAGTGCCAGATACATAAAATAAAAAAAAAAACTGTCAGCTGCACATGGAAAAGACATCTTTATAAAGTAAATGCTGTAAACCACTTGAATAATAGTAAGAAATGAACTGAGCTTTGCACCCTTACACCCCAGATCACCCCAATTCCTGCACCTTTACACCTCAGATCACCCCAATTCCTGAACCTTCACACTTCAGATCACCCCAATTCCTGCACCTTCACACCTCAGATCACCCCAAATTCCTGCACCTTCACACCTCAGATCACCCCAATTCCTGCACCCTTACACCCCAGATCACCCCAATTCCTGCACCTTCACACCTCAGATCACCCCAATTCCTGCACCCTTACACCCCAGATCACCCCGATTCCTGCGCCTTCACACCTCAGATCACCCCAATTCCTGCACCTTCACACCTCAGATCACCCCAATTCCTGCACCTTTATACCTCAGATCAGCCCAATTCTTGCACCTTCACACCTCAGATCACCCCAATTCCTGCACCTTCACACCTCAGATCACCCCAATTCCTGCACCCTTACACCCCAGATCACCCCAATTCCTGCACCTTCACACCTCAGATCACCCCAATTCCTGCACCTTCACACCTCAGATCACCCCAATTCCTGCACCTTTACACCTCAGATCACCCCAATTCTTGCACTTTCACACCTCAGATCACCCCAATTCCTGCACCTTCACACCTCAGATCACCCCAATTCCTGCACCTTCACAGCTCAAAGCACCCCAATTCCTGAACCTTCACACTTCAGATCACCCCAATTTCTGCACCTTCATACCTCAGATCAGCCCTGATTCCTGCACTTTCAGAATACACAAAAGGCAATGCAGCTAGCCACTCAAAAACAGCAGCAGTAATCAGCAGATACCTGCCCCTGACATTTGCATTGTGCCTGAACATGCGTGCAAATGTAGCCTTAGAACAGGGGTTGGGAGCTACTACTTTAGAAAACAAGTTACCAAACCCTGTTATAAAGTGCAGTTCCCTGCTGCCGTACAAACGGGCCGAATATCGGCTGGCATTCGGCCCGTGTGCACTAGGCTTTACTCACAGAGCGAGTTATTAAGCAAAACTCCTCTATAACTGGCTCTGTAATGATTTATAACTGGCTCTGTGAGTAATGCTTTATAACTGGCTCTTTGAGTAATGATTTATAACCGGCTCTGTGAGTAATGCTTCATAACTGGCTTTGTGAGTAATGCTTTATAACTGGCTTTGTTAGTACTGCAAAGCCAGTTATAAAGCATTACTCACAGAGCCAGTTATAAATCATTACAGAGCCAGTGATAAAGAAGTATTGCTTTATAAATGGCTTTTTGAGCATTACTTTTACTAGTGCTTCCAAAGCTATAGGTAGTGTGTAGCGCTGGTAGATTTACAATCTACCGCAGGTTAGGTAAATTTAGTAAATTGTGCGTTAGGAAGGTAAAAGTTTTCCTCTGTTCCAGCTTGGCTGACGTTGTGTGTGTTTCCGTGCTGACCGGTGGGTGTCGCTGTTACCACTAGTCAGTGTTGG
Organism: Lithobates septentrionalis; assembly: GCA_037952835.1. Classification (NCBI taxonomy): domain Eukaryota; kingdom Metazoa; phylum Chordata; class Amphibia; order Anura; family Ranidae; genus Lithobates; species Lithobates septentrionalis. The sequence goes on along the minus strand of JBBDGP010000218.1, from coordinate 4,575,081 downwards.
AAAGGCAACGTGTCGAAGTGTATGAGTGCTCCTCTGTCTCGGAGACAAGCTCGGTGGAGGTGGTCCTCCGAGTTGCATTCTGGGAAGAGGGTATTTATGGGACAGACGCCATGTTCTAGGGTTTTTTTACAGCCACCTGCTGGCCCTCCTGGCCGACAGGTGTGCGTTAAGGAGCTACCTCTTGGTCCTCCGATCGGGAGGCCCACGATGATGCGGCGCAGGGGTGGGTCCAGAGGCTTGTCTGGGGCCTACCACCGCGCCCGAGGAATGGTCCTGAGCTGTCGGTCCTGTGTGACGAAGCTGGACAACCGAGGAGATCCCAGGGGAGAGATCATGCGGTGAGCTGGTCTATAGAGGGGCCTGGTGACTCGGTTGGAGGACGTATCCAAAGTTTCCTTTTCCTGTTCCGCCTCTTTCCTGCTACTTCCTAAAAATTGTCTGTTCAATAAAGCATTGAAAACGTACTCCAGTGTTGGTGCGTGTGTCGTCCAGAAGTAAACTCAACGGAACCCCTAGACCCGGTGTCGGTGAAACCAAGGGAAGCAAAGTGAAGGTAACAGACCCGCTTAAACTAGCAGCTCCTCCGTGAGTTAGTGCTTCAAGTGTAACTATCTCCTAAAAGTGCACTGTTTAGGAGATATTTACTGTACATGCAGCTGGTGACATCACTGGTGCATGCGCCCTGAAGAAACGACCACCTGGGCTGTTCCTTCAGAGCCCTGTGCCGTAAACGGCGGCTTCCGCAGAAGAGAGACCGGGTAAAGATGGGAGCAGTAGTGACAGCTCGGAGTTGGAAGGGCTTAGTTTTAAGGTAAGTTTAACATATTAAAATAACAGGTATCCGCGCTTAGGAAAAATAGGTAAACTGCAGCCTCCCTATTAAAGAACTTCACCAAAATAAAGTCCAAAGAGTAATTAAAAACAGGGATAGGGAAGGTGGCGCTGTTCAAAGGGGGTACACATAAGAGGTATACCTGATATAAATAAATTAATTAAATTAATTAAATTAATCCTGTGATAACCAATATAAAATATATAAAATATATAAAAAATATATATTATAAAAATGTGAATAAAGTGAACTTATCTAGGAGTTCATTAGTAAACGAACAAAGTGATAGGTGCATCAAAAACTCTTTAGCAATAATTCATATGATGTATACAAAAAAAAATATTTTTTTCTCCATCAAAAATGTGCAAATAAATCAATCAATGTCGTGAACAATGGTGCAACAAATATTATTAAAGTGACATCTACTACTTCCAATAGTCCATAAATCAGTCAAAAACCATGACTAATAATCCCATAAAAAATAAATATATTTAAAATGATAACAGGTGGTCAATCCGATAAAGTGACAGTCTGTGGACAATAATCAGTGCAACAAGGGTTTTTAGTAAGGTGACTGTTCAGTGCTCCCCTCTTTCTTCAATATTCCCCTCTTGTATCTGCACTCACCAGAGCACCTCACCCCGCAGGGGTAAAAGGCATAGTAGTAGTTTCCAAGTGGCGGTTTCCCCTATGCCGGGTTCCTCTCTAGATCACACAGCTTATCCAAGCAGGGTAGATCAGATAACCCAGGATGGGTCTTACTCCTCTGTAGATACTCAGATGGGGACTTCAGTTATTCTCCACCTCGATAGGACGAGTAAAAAAGCCAGCAGGCCTCCACATATGTTTTAGGAAAAATAGGACCTCATAGCGTGAATCCGCAGAACAAGGTTTTTATTATATTAAAAAATGTAATTTAAAAAACCTAGTCCTACCTTACGCGTTTCGTCACACGGACATCATCTGGGGCACTGCCACATTGGTACACTTTACGTCGTTAGCACATGACGTTAGCATATGACATTACCTTGAAGGGTAGAAAAAAAAAAACAGTGGTTTACTTCTGCTTTTAAAAAAATTGTATATGCTAAAGCAGTGGCAGCTGGTGCTCAATATTTTGGGGGTCAATGCCACCCTCCAATGCCAATCCCGCCCCCCCTGTGGGAGACGGACGAGAAGGCGGCGATCAGAGGCCTCCTTACCTTATGAGGCAGATGACAATCCGGGAATCCGGGGGGGGGGCTGCTGCTCCTTGCTCCAGCTACTCCTCGCTCCGGGGCCGTTGCCTCTCCTCCCGGCTGAACAGGCAGTGAGTCCTAAGACCGAATTGGCCAAGAGTCCTAAGACTCCCTGGTCAATCGGGTCTCAGGACCTGCATCCTGATTGCCCAGGAGGAGAATCAGGAAGAAAATAGCGAATATTAATTCGCAATTGTCACACAACTGGGTGGGCTCAGGGCGCAGTGCTTTGCTCCCCGAGCCCACCCTTTTTTTAAGCCAATTAGAGCCTCAGGCTCTAATCATGTGCTTCAAAAAAAATAAAACCTCATTGAAATCCATGCGTCTGGCGCCCTGCATGTAGATTAGGGGCCGGGCACATGGATTATGGGGGGGGGGCGGTGCCCCTGCGCCCCGTATGGACGGGTCGCCACTGTGCTTAAGTCTATACAATAGTTTTATATGGTTCTATATGAAATATGTACATTTTTGGAAAGATATACTGTACAGTATGTGCACAGCACCCTCTTTATGCTATAGTCTTTAAACTGTATAAATGCTTTTTTGTCCCCTCTGTATTCCTGTGAATGTATAAAACATGTGGGTGTGGAATACTTTAATAAAAGATACACTTCTAGACATCCCAATTCATGCTATATTCTGCATTTTACTAAAACCAGCTCTATTTTAGTCTCAATTGACAACATAACTTTTTCCACCGGCTCCTTCCCTCATGTCCTGCCAGATAACACTGAAAGAGCGCTGTCAGCAATATGTAAAGCGTTATGAACAGTTAAATCTCTGAAGCATACTATAAGCATTGTGATTGGATGTAATTAAATTTTTTATTGGGAATGAAAAGAAAAATAGAACAGTTAAAGCAATAATGATAAGAAAGTGCAATTATCAGACCTGTGGAATTCTATTTTTCATTTTTTTTTACGCTTAATAGGGTCCATTCACATTAGCGTGTTGCATTACTATGTGCGTTAATGCTACATTACATTACATGCATTGTTGTTGTGGGGTGCAATTTATTCTGAATGTCACCCTAGTGCACCTTCCCAATGCACGTGTGCTGTAGTGCAGCAACACGCTAACACGGCGTGCTGTCAGGAATGGTACATGTGCCTTTGTTTGTGCAAAGTAAAGGCATATTGTGCTAGTGTGCATCACATACTAGCACATTATGTGAAACTTACCAGCAAATGAAGCCCTTGTTGTCCCCGCTGGAGGCCGCATCCTTCTTCGCCCCTCTTCCTTCGCAGACTCCGGCTGGGTGACTGGCTGGAGCCACGTGACATCACTCACATGCGCGTGGGAGCCGCAGGTCATGGCACAGGGCTCTGAAAAAAACGGTGCGGGCGGCCGTTCCTTCAGAGCGCATGAGCGATGATGTCATCGGCGCAGTCCGTCAATCAGATAGCTGGGTGGATCCCAACAATATGGTAGCATCCGTCTAGAGCCTCGAGCCGATCTGAGATGTCAGCTGAGAATGGGCTATAACTTGCTATTAGCTGACTCTGGGTCACAAGAGAGCAAAAGTATGTGCACTTCTTTGACCCAAGAAGGAAGTATGGCCAAAAGCTTTGAGCCACTTTCCTCTCACTTCCTCTTTTGGTGATGGGACAGGAAGTGAATGGAAATCTCCCCAATGGGACACAGATGGCAGAAAAACCTGACAGGGGGCCCTTCCCTAGGCCCCTTTCACACATACGGACCGTTCGTCCGTTTTTCATCTATCCGTTGATGGATGAAAAACGGACATCAATGCATTCCTATGGAAAAATGGAGGACAACGAATGATCATCTATTTTCATCCACTTACATCAACATCCATTTTTTTGAACGGATGAAAGCTCTACTTTTCATTCGTCAAAAAATTAGTTGGACAAAAAACGGATGTTAACTGACAAATGGTCAGTTTTTGCATTGGTAGTGGATGTAAAAAAAACTGATGAAAAACTGATGAACTGAACTGATGAAAAACGAATGAACTGAACTGATGAAATGAATGTGTAAAAGAACCCTTATTCTTTCCAAAATAAAAATGTTTGTAATACCACTTGAAATTTCTTTATTCTTTGTGAAAAATTTCAATAAAAACCTTAAAAACAAAAACATGGAAATATGATATACCTTCCTATCTATTTACAACGGCTAGCAGCATATAGATTAAAAATAGCCAATGTTGAATGGGAGAGGTGAAGTTGCACCGTGCATGTGGTATTGTAGGCGCGTGCCACGGGAGCACTCCCGCGAGTCCAGCGGACTCGATGTCCGCCGGCCACCCGCAATCGCGGTACAGTGAGACAGAACGGGGATCTGTCTATGTAAACAAGGCGGATCCTTGTTCTGACTGGGGACAACTCAGAGATCTGCTGTTCCTAGTGGTCAGTAACAGCGATCTCTGTGTTGTCCCAGCAAGCCCATTCCCCACACAGTTAGAACACACACAGGCAACACAGTTAACCCATTGATTACCCCCTAGTGTTAACCCCTTTCCTGCCAGTGTCATTTATACATTGATCAGTGCATTTTTTAGCACTGATCACTGTAATAATGTCACTGCTTCCCAAAAAGTGTCACTTGGGGTCAGATTTGTCCGCCGCAATGTCGCAGTACGGCTAAAAATCACAGATTGCCGCCATTACTAGTAAAAACAATTTTAAAAAAAGTCCCTAAATCTATCCCCTATTTTGTAGAGGCTATAACTTTTGCGCAAACCAATCAATATACCCCTATTGCAATTTTTTTTAACAAAAATATGTAGCAGATTACATATTGTCCTAAATTGATGAAAAAAACATTTTTTTACAGTGAGGGATAAAAGTATTGGATCCCCTGCTGATTTTGTACTTTTTCCCACTGACAAAGAAATGATCAGTCTATAATTTTAATGGTCAGTTTATTATAACAGTAAGAGTATAACAGCAAAAAAATCCAGAAAAATGCATTTAAAAAAAGTTATAAATTGATTTGCATTTTAATGAGTGGAATAAGTATTTGACCCCTTTACAAAACATGACTTGGTACTTAGTGGCAAAACCCTTGTTGGCAATCACAGAGGTCAGACGTTTCTTGCAGTTGGCCACCAGGTTTGCACACATCTCAGGAGGGATTTTGTCCTACTCCTCTTTGCAGATGCTCTCCAAGTCATTAAGGTTTCCAGGCTGATGTTTGGTAACTCGAACCTTCAGCCCCCTCCACATATTTTCTATGGGATTAAGGTCTGGAGACTTGCTAGGCTACTCCAGGATCTTAATGTGCTTCTTCTTAAGCCACTCCTTTGTTGCCTTGGCCATGTGTTTTGGGTCATTGTAATGCTGGAATACCCATCCACAACTCATTTTCAATGCCCTGGCGGAGGGAAGGAGGTTCTCACACAAGATTTTTTGGTACATGGCCCCGTCCATCTTCCCTTTGACGTGGTGAAGTTGTCCCCTTGGCAGAAAACCACCCCCAAAGCAAAATGTTTACACCTCCATGTTTGACGGTGGGGATGTGTTCTTTGGGTTATAGGCAGGATTCCTCCTCCTCCAAACACGGTGAGTTGAGTTGATGCTAAAGAGCTTGAGTGTGGTCTCATCTGACCACATACTTTCACCCAGTTCTCCTCTGAATCATTCAGATGTTCATTAGCAAACTTCAGACGGGCCTGTACATGTGCTTTCTTGAGCAGGGGGACCTTGCGGGCCCTGTGAGATTTCAGTCCTTCATGGCGTTGTGTGTTACCAATGGTTTTCTTGGTGACTATGGTCCCAGCTGCCTTGAGTCCATTGACACGATTCTCCCATGTAGTTCTGGGCTGATTCCTCACTGATCTTTGAAACTCCACGAGGTGAGATCTTGCATGGAGCCCCAGACCGAGGGAGATTGACAGTTATTTTGCGTTTCTTCCATTTGCAAATAATCGCACCAACTGTTGTCACCCTCTCACCAAGCTGCTTGGCAATGGTCTTGTAGCCCATTCCAGCCTTGTGTAGGTCTACAATCTTGTCCCTGACATCCTTGGACAGCTCTTTGGTCTTGGCCATGGTGGAGAAATTGAAATCTGATTGATTGATTGATTGCTTCTGTGGCCAGGTGTCTGTTATACACATAACAAGGTGAGATTAGGAGCACTCCCTTTAAGGGAAAAAAACAACAAGAAAGGCGCCTCTTAGTAAACTGTACATTTAATGACGTATTTAGCATTAAAATCACTCACATTTAAAACTTAGATAGTCCGGCATGGGGAGCTCAGTATAGGCATACAGGATAGCGTCCTCCTCTGTCCCACAGTCTTTTTCCTCTCTTGCTGACGGCTGGTCTGTGTGGCATAGACTTCCGGAATCAGTGATAGTTCAGAACGAGGCTTGGCCACCGCCGAGCAGTCAATAGGGAGGCTGGGACGCTGGAACGCACATCCAAAGTATGTGCTGTACTGCCGTAAAGCGACGCGTTTCGGAGTATGCGCACTCGGCCGCGCTCCTTTCTCAAGCTAAGGAGACAATGAGAGCTGCAGCCTATTTAAGTGCTCTAATGGCACCGCCACCTAGTGGACATAGTCATAATTACATAAAAGTTACAGGCAAAAAAGACAAATGGAATATATTATACTTTATGTTGAATAAAAAATGGAATGTTTATATAGTGTGCCTATATTAATATGTATATGGTGATTGGACAATGTGTTTTGCATGTTGTTGTGCATACTTATTATCGCATGGATTAAATAAATAGATAGGTTTAAATGAACTAAAACAATTGGTCACCTGGTAAACCATATATTTATATGGTTACCTATGTGCACTAATGAACCATATATACCAACCTAAATGTAATATATGGGGATAAACAATGTTCTAATGGGCATATATATGTGTACATTGTGCAAGATGACACTATATAATACTAATAATTACAGATAAAAATAGATTTTAAAATTAAGGACTGGAATATATAAAAAACAAAATAGCACCCAGCAAATTAAAGCCCATTAAAGAAATTGCACCAGCACAGGCCCATATGATTCCCCTTAAGGGTATGTTCCAATGTAAAAAAGCCATGTGCAAAACTTGTATTTTTGTCAAGCATGGAAAAAAACAGTTTACCACCAAAGGAAAAACTTACGTGCTTGACAATTTCTACAATTGTGGCTCGGAGTTTGTAGTTTATGGCTTGAGTTGCCCGTGTAATCTCATCTACGTGGGACGCACGATACGCCCACTAAGGCAAAGATTCGGGGAACATAGAAGAAAAATAGAAGGTGGGAGGGACAAACACAGTGTCCCCCGCCATTTCTGTGAACACCATGCAAAATCCACCGAAGGTCTCGAGGTATGGGTTATTGAACAAATACCAAAAAATTTACCCATAGCTGAAAGATTTCACAGATTGTGTGAAAGAGAAACCTACTGGATTTATTCCTTGGATGCCCTAAATCCTGGTGGAATCAACGAAGAATTAGAAATATCCACCATTTTATAATAATTTTATTGACTTGGAGTGTACCATCTGCTCAATATTCATTTGTTAAGGAGAATTCTGCCACATTTTGGTTATATACTACTGATAAATATATTTTGTTAATGGTAGTTGAGTTCCATATTAACACATATATATGTAAGTTTTTAGTATATATATATATGTTTTTATTATATTTTAATTCCAGTCCTTAATTTTAAAATCTATTTTTATCTGTAATTATTAGTATTATATAGTGTCATCTTGCACAATGTACACATATATATGCCCATTAGAACATTGTTTATCCCCATATATTACATTTAGGTTGGTATATATGGTTCATTAGTGCACATAGGTAACCATATAAATATATGGTTTACCAGGTGACCAATTGTTTTAGTTCATTTAAACCTATCTATTTATTTAATCCATGCGATAATAAGTATGCACAACAACATGCAAAACACATTGTCCAATCACCATATACATATTAATATAGGCACACTATATAAACATTCCATTTTTTATTCAACATAAAGTATAATATATTCCATTTGCCTTTTTTGCCTGTAACTTTTATGTAATTATGACTATGTCCACTAGGTGGCGGTGCCATTAGAGCACTTAAATAGGCTGCAGCTCTCATTGTCTCCTTAGCTTGAGAAAGGAGCGCGCCCGAGTGCGCATGCTCCGAAACGCGTCGCTTTACGGCAGTACAGCACATACTTTGGATGTGCGTTCCAGCGTCCCAGCCTCCCTATTGACTGCTCGGCGGTGGCCAAGCCTCGTTCTGAACACTAGGTGGTGGTGCCATTAGAGCACTTAAATAGGCTGCAGCTCTCATTGTCTCCTTAGCTTGAGAAAGGAGCGCGCCCGAGTGCGCATGCTCCGAAACGCGTCGCATTACGGCAGTACAGCACATACTTTGGATGTGCGTTCCAGCGTCCCAGCCTCCCTATTGACTGCTCGGCGGTGGCCAAGCCTCGTTCTGAACTATCACTGATTCCGGAAGTCTATGCCACACAGACCAGCCGTCAGCAAGAGAGGAAAAAGACTGTGGGACAGAGGATACGCTATCCTGTATGCCTATACTGAGCTCCCCATGCCGGACTATTTAAGTTTTAAATGTGAGTGATTTTAATGCTAAATACGTCATTAAATGTACAGTTTACTAAGAGGCGCCTTTCTTGTTGTTTTTTTCCCTTTGCATACTTTGGAGCGGCTTCACCTCCCATTTAAATGCTGCCCTACTCATAGACTGTTGTCATCTCACGGAGAGCGCACTGCTCAAAAGGACATGTTTTCAGCAACATCCAATATAACACAAACCAAGTAACCTGCGCTATTTTGCCTTTTTTTGTGTGCACTCCCTTTAAGGGAGTGCTCCTAATCTCAGCTCGCTGCTTGAATAGAAGACACCTGGGAGCCAGAAATCTTGCTGATTGATAGGGAATCAAATACTTATTTCACTCATTAAAAAGCAAATCAATGTATAACTTTTTTGAAATGCGTTTTTTCTGGATAATTTTGTTGTTATTCTTTCTCTCACTTTTAAAATAAACCGACCATTAAAATTATAGACTGATCATTTCTTTGTCAGTGGGCAAACGTACAAAATCAGCAGGGGATCAAATACTTATTTCCCTCACTGTGTGTGTGTGTAAATATAAATAGATATATAGATATATATCTATATCTATATATAGATATATATATATCTATATATAGATATATATATCTATATATCTATAGATATATATATATTTTGGATACCGTATTTTCCGGCGTATAAGTCCACCTTTTACACACAAAAAAAACAGGCAAAAAGCGGGGGTCGTCTTATACGCCGGGTATAAAGCGGAGGTCGTCTTGTACGCCAGCCGCCAGCTGGATGTCAGCCCCCCGGATGCTCGCTGAATGTGCGCTAATACTGTATACAGTATACACCGCTGAGCCAATCCTGGCGAGCGATGTATTCTATTAATGAATACAGAGCCTGCTGGTATTGGAGTAACAACCTCTGCCAAACCAAGCAGGCTACATACAGTAGCCTGCTCGGATTTACTTTAGAATTGGAGGATGATGTTACAGCCTCTTCTAATCCGAGCAGACTTTGTATGCATTAATAGAATGCATCGCTCGCTGTGATTGGCTCAGCGCGGTATACTGTATACAGTATGTTACCGAAGCTACTGAACATACGGTATTACCGCACATCCAGCAGGCTGACAGACTAATCGGAAAGGGGGTCGTCTTATACGGTGAGTATAGAACAAAACCAACATTTTAAATGGAAAATTAGGGGGTTGTCTTATACGCCCAGTTGCCTGTTGCGCAGGCAAATATGGTATGTATTATAGCAGAAAGTAAAAAACATTGTTTTGTTTTCAAAATTGTCAGTCTTTTTTTGTTGATAGCGCAAAAAAAATAAAAACTGCAGAGGTGATCAAATACCACCAAAAGAAAGCTCTATTTGTGGGAAAAAAAGACATCAATTTTGTTTGGGTACAACATCGCACGACTGCGCAATTGCCAGTTAAAGCGACGCAGTGCCGTATAGCAAAAAATGGCCTGGTCATTAAGGGGGCAAATCCTTCGGGGGCTGAAGTGGTTAAAGTGGAGCGCCACCCAAAAGGGGAAGCTCCGCTTGTTCGCACCCTCCCCCATCTACTGCCACATTCACCACTTCCTGGTAAGACCGCCGCACAGTGATCAACGTAATTTTCCAGCCCCTCCTCCACCCCCCCGCTGCCTTCTGGGACACACAGAGGTGCCAGAAGATGGCGGGACCATTCGGAAAGCGCATTCACAGAGGGAAACAGGCTGTGTTTCCCTTACTACAGATTCCTGCACCCGAAGCCAATTGATGGAGGGGTGCCGGCATCGTGGGATCCCTGGACAGGTATGTGTCCTTATATTAACCGCTTGCCGACCAGCGCATGCCATTGTACGTTGGCAGAATGGCACTGGTAGGTAAAAGGGCGTACAGGTACATCCCCTTTAAGAAGCGGACTCGATGTCTGTTGGGTGCCTGCAATCATGTCACGGAGAAGAACAGGGAGATGCTTTTGTAAACAAAGCATTTCCCTGTTCTGCCTAGTGACAGGACAGAGATCACTGCTCTCTGTCATCGAGAGCAGTGATCACTGTCCTGTATGTCAAAGCCCAGCCCCCTAACAATTAGAATCACTCCCTAGGACACACCTAACCCCTTCACTGCCCCCTAGTGGTTAACCCCTGCACTGCCAGTGTCATTTATACAATAATCAATGCATTTTTTTAGCACTGATCGCTGTATAAATGACAATGGTCCCAAAATAGTGTCAAAAATGTCCGATATGTCCGCCATAATGTCGCAATCCTGATAAAAACTGCAGATCGCCCCCATTACTAATAAAAAAAAAAATTCAAAATAAAAATGCCCTAAAACTATCCCCTATTTTGTAGACGCTATACATTTTGTGCAATCCAATCAATATACGCTTATTGCGATTTTTTTTTTTTTTACCAAAAATATGTAAAAGAATACATATCGTCCTAAACTGAGGAAAAAAATAGCTTTTTTATATATTTTTGGAGGATATTTATTATAGTAAAAAGTAACAAATATTGTGTTTTTTTTTTTTCAAAATTGTCGCTCTTTTTTTGTTTATAGCGCAAAAAATAAAAACCACAGAGGCGATCAAATACCACCAAAAGAAAGCTCTATTTGTGGGAAAAAAAGGATGTCATGGGTACAACATCGCACGACCGCACAATTGACGCAGTGCCGAATCGCAAAAAGTGCTCTGGTCAGGAAGGGGGTAAAATCCTCCGGGGCTGAAGTGGTTAAAAGTCAGCAACTACAGTATTTGCAGCTGCTGACTTTTATTTTTTTTTTTTTACAGACTGGAACTCCTCTTTAAGCGGATAATCAGAAATGAGATGATCATAGTGTCACATAACTACTTTTTATAGGAGACTATGGGGAAGAGGAACATTTGTGAATCAGCTATAAACTGGGACTTTTTCCATTTCTGGTACATTCACTGCCTTACAACCTATGCATTGTCTGGTTATTTCAGTTATTGTAACCAATGTTAAAATCGGTCCCATTGCTTGCAGATTTTTTAGCATAGTACAGCTATTCTTATCAGCAACATAGAAGCACAGTGTATGCTTGGCTGGGGAGTCTTGAGGAAACCATCCAGAGATCGTGCTGCTGAAACTAGTGATTATGGTGTTCAAGTTATTTTGGGCTCATTTCCTGACATTTTTTGTAGCATAGAGAAAAAAAAAATAAAAAAAAGCAAGCATCGCCTTGCACATCATCTCATCTGAACATATGAATCATGTGCGTTGCTCTAGTGTCATTGTCCTGAGATTGGTACAGGCCGTTCCAGTTGGGAGGGAAATTTAGACGTTGCTCTGTGAATCTGTAAATTATATACGGCTAACAGAGCTCTTCTGAAAATAGCTCACAGCTCTATCCTCCCCTCTGTCACATAATAGAGGGAACATTTCACGCTTACACGGAACAATCCTTGGATCAAAAGAGATTCTAGGGCTGACGTGACATTCGATTCAGCTAAAGGAAAAGTTGAGATTTATTTTTATGTTTCTGATGGAATCAGTGGCAATCACATCAAAGAAAAACTAACTGTAATATAAATCAGTATGAAAACAGCCACCATCGGGTGCTTACAGATTCCTCTGTCATGTAGGAATACTGCTGAACTGCTCCCTGGAAACCCTAAACCTTTGTACAAACATGACTTTTCAGAAAGTCAAGGATTAAGCCAACCCTGTATCCAGGGCCGGTGCTCCCACTAGGCAAACTAGGCAGCCGCCTAGGGCGCGCTGCTGCCCAGGGCGCCCGGCCACTGGTGTTTCTACTCTCTTCTCTCTGTAGCAAGCAACTAAGTCTCAGCATCAGCAGGCAGCTGATGTGTTCGCACATAGTGTCAGAGGCGAAGCAGCGGTGGAGGACTGTGTCTGTGTCCTGACTCCCAAATGAGCGGAAGCAAGCAAACATTCATTGATGGGCGCTGGTGAGGCTGCATTGATGGGCACTGGTGGGCTCCATTTGATGAGCACTTAATTAAAAACCAAAATGAATATGTCTTATTAAGACAGTGGATTCTGTAGCTTTTTAATAAAGCTTAAAGAGGAACTGCAGTCTGCTCACATAATTTGTAATAAAAAAATCTTTGCCATTCTGAAGCTTCCCTCCAACCACTTTGCATTATATTTTATATATACTGTGATTCTGTACTTGCCAAATATGCTGCAGAAATCTCCCTCCACTAAGTCTGCCTGTAACCATTTTAACTGTGGGCAGCTGAAGCTGCTGCCTGTTCACTTCCTGGATTTACAAAGACACACAGAGACACACTTTCAGCTCTGCAGCCCTGCAGCTCTCATTGGCCCTCTTAGGACTCACCCCCCCACCCCCTTCCTGGCAAACGATAGTTAGAGAGAGAGCTGTGCATGATGTCAGAAGCCTAGGCTAATGACCAGACAAGGAACAGGAAGCGGGCTGTAAAAGGTATTAAAGTGATTGTAAAGGCTTGTTTAAAAAACAAAAACAAAACAAAAAAACAAACATGTTATACTTACGAAATTGGGAGTGTGTCTTCACACGGAGTGGCACCGTGGACACAAACAAAAAAGTGCAACTGTGCCACGTCCTACCAATTATGCAAAAAACAAAACAGAAGGGGCTTTTGAACTTTTTAGGCACGATTCTAGCAAACTGGTTAAAAAATATATTTTTATTATCTTAGAAAATACATAGCAGACAAAACACAATGTCTAAAAACACACCACAACATGTGTATATAGTATTAAGAAATGCTCGCTATACAACACCATCTATAATATATTGTTCGGATGTCTGGGTATACTTTCCACAGCAAGATCAGTCCGAAATGGTGACTTGATAGCGGGTCTGTAGTCAGTTCAGATCATGTAGAATTTTGGATACTCGACATGTTTCGCGTAGGATTACGCTTCTTCAGGAGCAATACAGAATATGTTGTGGCTATCAGAGCATATAAACATAGTGAGAACATAATAGTTAATACACTGTATATAATCAAAAGACAGACGTCTCCAAAGACGCCACATAAACAGTATTTAAAAGATAGATGCTGGTTCAAGCGGAGCAAAAGACGGGCGCGCCAACCAACGGGGCGATGAAAGGCTAGCTATGGGGGTGTTAGATTCAACTTTTAAACAAGTTGCTTAAGTTTATATTGCTTTGCCAAATTATTGCTTCTATAAGAATTAAGACACAGAGTCAGGTATGTCTGTATCACAGTTCTGAGCATCAAAAAAAGGACTGCTCCCTTTACTTCTTTTATAGGCAGTTCTAAAAGCAGTAATCTTTGCTTCGGTTTTCCCATAAATGTTCTTAATTATCTGTGGCACCGTATAGTGCGCCACAATTCCCTGACGGGGTTTTGTGTTCCTCTGGCCCATTCTAACAGTCCTACCTAGGTAGCGTGTGGGACACTTAGTGTACAATATAATGCGGCTACAACATATACAAGAATGAATAATTACTTTATATGCTAGCCCAATAGCAAACCAGCTAAGTTACACTAGTTCCTCGTTGCCTTCCTCCTAGGGTGCTAGAATTCTAAAAACCTCTCCGGAATGAGATTTCTGAAACCGAATTACTTTATATGCTAGCCCAAAAATAAATAATTACTTTATATGCTAGCCCAATAACAAACCAGAATGCGGCTACAACATATACAAAAATGCGGCTACAACATATACAAGCATTCCTTTAAGTGGCCAGGTATCCGACTAGATCTCGGGACTGTGTTGAGACCTTATTCCCTCCCCGTATCTGGGAATCCCTCTCATACACTCTTATCCCTGCTTTATGGAGCAGACAGGGCTTATACTCTCAACCCGTCTATGGTTTATGAGTTAGATGTGAGGTTAAGCATAAGCGTCAGACCCCCAAGCTCACAAGCCCTCAGGTTCCCAATCGTGTGAGGTAAGGCGCATTCCGTTGCTTCGTTCGGCAATCCCCTTCTAACTCATACCATCCTTGACAAGGCTCATTCACTTTCTCAACAAGACAGACAAGACAGACAAAACAAACAAATAATTCCAGCAATATAAACTAAAATATGCAGTAATTCTAGACTCACCACTACAGAGGCTGGTGTTTTAAAACCAGGAGAACCGTAACTGACAGAACGGATAGGCACAAATCAGGGGAGCACAGAATATTTTTACCTGCGCAGGTTTTTTTTGATCTGTGGTTCCCGGAATGCCTGTCTTTTTGTTCCGTCAGCCGCGTTCGTCCACCTCTTGTAGTATCATCGGTGAGTCCCTCGTCCGGGCGCCAAAATGTTAGATTCAACTTTTAAACAAGTTGCTTAAGTTTATATTGCTTTGCCAAATTATTGCTTCTATAAGAATTAAGACACAGAGTCAGGTATGTCTGTATCACAGTTCTGAGCATCAAAAAAAGGACTGCTCCCTTTACTTCTTTTATAGGCAGTTCCAAAAGCAGTAATCTTATCGGCATTACCAAATGAGGTTAAGGTACAAAGAGTTTCTCATCAGCGAACATGTAATGATTATTCAGCAGTTCCAAATTCCATCTAGATACAGATTGATAGAACAATTGATACGTACATAGGTAAGAAAGGAGCACAAACAATTTAAATAGAACAATTGATACCTACACAGGTAAGAAAAAACAGAAACAATTAAAGTGGAACTCTAAGTCATTATTTCAACCCTATCAATTTCCCCCTTTGACATCATCCTCTCCTTCCCCCTGGGTCCTCATGAATAAGTTCTAGTCAGTTTTTCCCCAGAGTCCTTTCCCTGACCGCGAGTTGTCAGAGGGGTAGAACCCATCCCCCTAGGTATTACCAACATCTTAAAAATCTAGGTGCATTCCCAAAAAGTATCTCATATGGGGATAATCCTGTCTTTCCTGTTGGAGTGTACCTTATAGAGAACAAAGCCAAAGGCAGGCATTCTGGCCAAGGCTTGTTTAACTCTTGCATGGCTTTTTGTATTTTTAACTTTATTGTCCCATTTACTCTCTCCACTGATCCTGAACTCTGTGGGTGGTAAGGGGTGTGAAAACTTTGTTGAACCCCTAACATGGTCATCACATTCTGCATGATTTCTCCTGTAAAGTGTGTCCCCCTATCTGATTCTATGGTTTCAGGAAGACCAAACCTAGGTATTAACTCAGTGATCAGTTTCTTAGCTGTGGCTTTAGCTGTAGCCGATTTTACTGGATAACTTTCGGGCCAACCTGAGAATAAACCGATACACACGAGGACAAACTCAAAGGGGCCGCTCTTAGGCATTTGTATGTATTCAATTTGCAGTCTCTGGAAGGGGTATTGGGCCCGGACCTGGTGTTTTCGTGGGGTTTTTACTCTCTGTCCTGGGTTATTCAGGAGACAGATTTGGCAGGCTGCACAGTAGTTTCTTGCAGTGCTACTGAATCCGGGGGCGAGCCATCCTTGGTTCACAATCCTATACATGGAATTGGAACTGACGTGTGTGGGTAGGTGAACTGCCGCTGCCATTGCTGGGTACAGAGAGGCAGGTAGGCATATTTTGCCCCCTTCCCTCCATACATTGTCAAGGTCTGGTGCTGCTCCCATTCTGACCCACTTATCTTTCTCACTCTCCCCTGCTTGCTCCTGTAATTTACTCAGCTGCTGCCATGTTGGTTCTGGGATACTCACCTCTACCGCTGCTAAGGTCTCAGGGCTTCCTTCCCCTAGAGCTGCCTGTTTTGCAGTCAAATCTGCAAATGCATTTCCTTTTGCCTCAATTGTTTTTGCGCTCGTGTGTGCCGCTATCTTCATGATGGCCACTCGTTTAACCTTTTGAAGATTGTTCAGGACTCTCTTAATCCCTTCTCCATGTTTTACAGGTGTACCTGCTGCTGTCAGATAACCTCTAGCCTTCCATATATGGCCATAATCATGCGCTACACCATAAGCGTAGGCAGAGTCAGTGTAAATATTCCCTTCTCGTTCTTTTAAGTATTCTAGGGCTTGTTCTAAAGCTTTTAATTCTGCTTCCTGTGCTGACATGTGGGCTGGTAAGGCCTGTGCTCCAATTACCTGCGTATCAGTCACTACAGCATAACCTGTGTGATATTTACCCTTGTCATCAGCAAACCTACTGCCATCTATGTACAAAGTGTGCTCAGCATTTAAAATTGGTGTATCTGTAACATGTGGAAATCCCATTGTCTCCTGTTCCATGAGCTGAAAACAATCGTGTTCATCTACTTGTTTAAACAAAAGAGTGTCAGGTACCTCATTTCCTTTCTCACTAGTACTATTAGCACTATCATTCCCCCTTGCCAAATCTGGTGACTGAAGAGGCAAAAAGGTAGCCAAATTTAAGGTTGTACAGCGCTGAAAAGTAACATTTGGAGGTAAGAGTAAAGTACACTGTAACCTCAGTTGTCTGGCCATTGAAATGTGTTTGGGCTGTACCTGAGACAAGATTGCATGTATGTCATGTGTGGTATGCACTATGACTGGATTGTCTAGAACAATCTCTGATGACTTATCTATGATAATTGACACTGCTGCTACCGCCCGTACACAAGACGGTGAACCTCTAGATACTGGATCTAATGCTGCTGAAAAGTAAGCGACTGGTCTTTGTTTTACATGTGCCTGTGTCAGAACACCTGTGGCGTGTCCAGTGATCTCAGCAATGTACAGATTAAATATCTTGGTGTAATCTGGTATACCAATAGCCGGGGCAGAAATCAACAACTTTTTCAAAGTGATAAACGACTCATAAGCTACTTCTGTAAGCACATACGGTACAATTTTCAAACAATCGTATAATGGCTGCATCAAAGCGCTAGCATGTGGTATCCACTGTCTACAATATGACACGATACCTAAAAACATACGCAATTGTTTGAAATTCCGTGGGGGTAACATTCCCTTTATCACTTGAACCCTCTCCTCAGTGAGATGTCTTGTACCCTGTGATATACAATGTCCCAAAAAGACAACTTTTTCCTGACACACTTGTAACTTTTTCTTATTAACCTTGCAACCTTTTTCTGCCAAAAATCACAACAAATTAAGGGTGGTGGCCAAACAAGTTTCTTTGTCAGGGCAGCATAACAATAAATCATCCACATATTGTAACAATACACAGGAATCTGGTGGTACCCATTCTCCCAACACCGTTTGCAATGCTTGCGAATACAAGGTAGGTGAATGCGCCATACCCTGAGGTAGGCGTGTCCAGGTTAGTTGCCGATTTTTGATTGAAAATGCGAACCAAAGTTGGCATTCTTCAGCAACCGGGACGGAAAAGAAAGCATTCGCTAAATCTATAACCGTAAAGTACATACTGGTTGATGGTATTTGTGACAGTAATGTATGTGGATTGGGTACTAAAGGTGTCATCGGGGCTAGTATTTTGTTGACCGCTCTAAGGTCTTGGACCATTCTATACTTAACTGGACTACCGGCTACTGATTTCTTTTTAACCGGGTACAAGGGAGTGTTTGCCGGTGATTTTACCTCTTTTAGAACTCCACTTTTTAAGAAGGATTGGACCTGCATTTCTATGGCCGTCTCTTGGGGTGCACTAAGTGGATACTGCTTTTGTTGGGGAAGCACTGCTCCTGGAATCAGCTGTAGGGTAACCGGAGGTATGGGCAAAAGTCCAACATCAGCTGGATGTTTTTCCCATAGTTCTCCTGGAAGGGACGACAAAATCTGATCTAAGTCTGAAGGAGGTGTGCCGGACAATTCCGATTCCTCCTCTAGGTATTGTATCAGGTTACACATCTCCATGTGTTCTTGATTATCCCCTATAGCTAAGGTGACAGTGCCATCTGGGTGATAGGTAATGTTAGCTCCTATTTTCTGCAAAATGTCAGCTCCTAACAAATTAGTGGGGGCTCCTCTGGATACCAGAAAGCGTGAAAGGAACATGTGGTTTCCTATTTTAACTTTCAGAGGTTTTGTAAGCGGGGCGTCGGCTAAAATGCCATCATATCCAGTTATTAGTAAAGTGTCAGGTGATTTTTGGCCAGGGAGTAGTTCAGAGTCAGAAAGTAACGAGCGTGAAGCTCCTGTATCGACTAAACAAGAGATTTTCTTATTACCAACCGTTATATTTGTCTTAAGCATTGTTGTTTTGGATTTTTCTAAAACCGGGGTGAGTCATGCTCGTGGACCATCTCCCTGCTGCCTGATATGACTATTTTTGTTGTCCCTGGGCTGGTTCCTTCTCTGATTAACTGGAGAATCAACACCTTCCTCTCCTTCATCCCTTATTCTTTTCTTACAGTTGCGTCTGATGTGACCAATCTTGTTACAGTAGTGACAGGTAAGGGGTTTGCGAAAGGAACCTCTACCTTGCTCTTGGGGACCCCCGAGTGCGTTGATAGCATGAGATTTCCTCCCTTTGGTTTCTGCTAAGTCCGCCTCTATGCCTTGCGCTTTTTGTAACAACGTCCCTCTATCTCTAGTTGCCCTCCACTCTGGTGTGCAGGCTTTCAGTCTCTCACTTATCTGTGGAATTAATCCCTCCATAAATTGTCTATTGAAGGCTCGGATTGTGACTGGCAGGGCCAAGTCCAATCCCTCATCTGCCATCATACTTTCCATAGATAAGTAAAATTCCGATACAGTCTGTCCTGGCATTTGCTTCATGGGTGATATGGACCCCCTCTCCTGTTGTTTTGCCTGACAAAAAGCTTCTAATCTAGCAATAAAAGGGGCCCTTGAGTCTATATGTCTGACATGTCCTGTCTCTAAATTGCCATCCCCATCAACTTGTCCTGCAGGTCTGTGTGGACCTATTTCTGTCATAAACTGGTTAAACAGGGTCAGAGTCATTTTGTGTCTGCATAGATCCTCCCCATCCTGCCAGGTCGCTTCATGTGTATTCATTAACTGTGTCACAAATCTACAAAAAGCAGCTGGCTTTGCTACCGGGTCTGGGGCGCTCTGTATTAATGCCATAAGGGTGTCTGCCGACCATGGTGCCCAAGTCCTTATTTGCATTCTACGAGTGACAGTAGGCGGGGCATTTGGATGGGCTGCTTGTCCAAATTCTGGATTGTTTACCTGAACAATGCGTGTATCAGTGCGTACGGGAGCTACAGTTTCTGGATGAGGTTTTTGTGCCCCATAATGCACACATTCTACTGCCCATTCTGGGTTTTGTGCTCCACAATCCTGACAAACCCATCCTCTCCCCTCAAGTACCGGATATATCTTGTGTGGTTTGCGTTCTACGTCAGTGTATGGGGGTGGGATGGCTGAGCTGGGAGCCTCGACATTTTTTGTTCTTCTATCTTTCATATCCCAACCATCACAATCTGGATTATATTTCCACCCCTCTTCTTTCGCTCTATTTGAGACCTTAATTAAGCATTGAACCTGACGCATCCATTGCTTCTCTAACACCTCTCCTTGTCTGTCCCTTTTTATTTCACTCCATACATCCGGGTCTAAGCCCGCTGCTCCTTTCACCTTAAATTTACGAAGGACATCCTTTAAGTCCTGTGCTTCGGTTTTCCCATAAATGTTCTTAATTATCTGTGGCACCGTATAGTGCGCCACAATTCCCTGACGGGGTTTTGTGTTCCTCTGGCCCATTCTAACAGTCCTACCTAGGTAGCGTGTGGGACACTTAGTGTACAATATAATGCGGCTACAACATATACAAGAATGAATAATTACTTTATATGCTAGCCCAATAGCAAACCAGCTAAGTTACACTAGTTCCTCGTTGCCTTCCTCCTAGGGTGCTAGAATTCTAAAAACCTCTCCGGAATGAGATTTCTGAAACCGAATTACTTTATATGCTAGCCCAAAAATAAATAATTACTTTATATGCTAGCCCAATAACAAACCAGAATGCGGCTACAACATATACAAAAATGCGGCTACAACATATACAAGCATTCCTTTAAGTGGCCAGGTATCCGACTAGATCTCGGGACTTTGTTGAGACCTTATTCCCTCCCCGTATCTGGGAATCCCTCTCATACACTCTTATCCCTGCTTTATGGAGCAGACAGGGCTTATACTCTCAACCCGTCTATGGTTTATGAGTTAGATGTGAGGTTAAGCATAAGCGTCAGACCCCCAAGCTCACAAGCCCTCAGGTTCCCAATCGTGTGAGGTAAGGCGCATTCCGTTGCTTAGTTCGGCAATCCCCTTCTAACTCATACCATCCTTGACAAGGCTCATTCACTTTCTCAACAAGACAGACAAGACAGACAAAACAAACAAATAATTCCAGCAATATAAACTAAAATATGCAGTAATTCTAGACTCACCACTACAGAGGCTGGTGTTTTAAAACCAGGAGAACCGTAACTGACAGAACGGATAGGCACAAATCAGGGGAGCACAGAATATTTTTACCTGCGCAGGTTTTTTTTGATCTGTGGTTCCCGGAATGCCTGTCTTTTTGTTCCGTCAGCCGCGTTCGTCCACCTCTTGTAGTATCATCGGTGAGTCCCTCGTCCGGGCGCCAAAATGTTAGATTCAACTTTTAAACAAGTTGCTTAAGTTTATATTGCTTTGCCAAATTATTGCTTCTATAAGAATTAAGACACAGAGTCAGGTATGTCTGTATCACAGTTCTGAGCATCAAAAAAAGGACTGCTCCCTTTACTTCTTTTATAGGCAGTTCCAAAAGCAGTAATCTTATCGGCATTACCAAATGAGGTTAAGGTACAAAGAGTTTCTCATCAGCGAACATGTAATGATTATTCAGCAGTTCCAAATTCCATCTAGATACAGATTGATAGAACAATTGATACGTACATAGGTAAGAAAGGAGCACAAACAATTTAAATAGAACAATTGATACGTACACAGGTAAGAAAAAACAGAAACAATTAAAGTGGAACTCTAAGTCATTATTTCAACCCTATCAGGGGCGTACACAACATGATATTATATAGTGTTAAAAAAGGTGTGTCACCATAAGGAGAGTCCATAGGGTAGGTACAGATTTAGTTCCCAGTGCCTAGGGGGGTAAAAAGGAAAAGAAGAGGGAAAGGGAAAAGGGAAGAAGGGGGGAGAGAGAAAAAAGGGGGGAGGGAAGTATGGGGGAAGGAGGAAGAAGAGGGGGAGGAAAAACGAGAGAGAAGAGAAGGGAAAAGGAGAGAGGGAGAAAAAAGGAAGAAAGAAAAGAGGGGAGAAAAAAGAAAAACAAGTTAAAAAGGGGAGGAAAGAAGAGTGGCGGAGGGGGTGGGAAAAGGGGAGGGGAAGGGGGAGGGGGAAGGGGGAAAAAAAGACGGGGGGGGGGGAAGAGACAGGGGGGGAGGGGAGAAAAGAGAAAGAGAGGGGGGGAGGAGAAAGAGAGGGGGGAAGGAGAGGAAAAGGATGAGGGGACAAGGAAAGTGGGAAGGGAGGGGGAAGAGGAATAGGGAAGAGTTTAGAAGCTGGAGGGAATACTCACATTGTGGAACTCGTATACAGTCATAACAAAGGTAAAAGATCCGCAAGCCCAAAACAGGGGCCGAAGGGCCAGCAGACAGATGTATCTACGACACGTCGGAATATATGTAAAATGGTAATGGCTTGTTACATAAGCCCGTTCCTAAGGGAAAAATAGTGAATATGTGGTGACAATAAAGATGTATAAGTATAAGGGGGGGGTATGTATGTGTCACGTGACATAACCCCCACCATGTTCCCACAACACTCACCAGTGTTAAGTTATTGCAGGTGTAGTTTGTATTTTCTCATGTGACTCTGGATTTAAACTCAGGTACTTCTAGGCAAGGGGTACCAGAAGCCTAATGTAGCCAGATGCAGTCTACCAAGGGTCTCTCCTGAGATATGAACAAGTACATAGGAGAAAAGGAGGGGGATAATAGAGTGGTAACTCTCTTAAGAAGGTAAATGTTCATCCATAATCAGAGTGGCAGCTATATGCTGTAGCAAACACAAGAGGTACCTGCATGTGATGACAAAAAGATCTCCGGCGTGTGGTGTCTTCCTGGGGCTGAAACGGAGTGCACACAATAGAAGGACGCCGTCCTATTTGTGTGCACGTCCCGTCCGTCGTCAACCAATCGGCGGCGCCGACTTGACGTCATCCGGACCGGCCGAATGCTTACAGTGCGCATGTGCGCCGTCCAAAACAAAAACGCCGTCCACACGGGGACGGCGCCTCCAGTGAGGAAAGCAGTGCACGCCCACTGCAGGCCACACCCTCCGGCACATGATATGTACCAGCTGGTGTGAGCGCCACATCAACGGAGGCTGATGTGACGCTGGGCGGCCGCATAGCAGCCAAGAACTCACCACCAGGTGGCGCCCCCATCAATGCACCGCACGAACTCAGCAACAACAATATACAATGCATGTACAAAACAAAGCTTCAACATAGAAAGAATTTTTGACAAACACCTGAGAGAGTCCTATCTCTCAGACGTATATTCTCAGGAAACGCAGTAGTGTATGAGGGTTACTAGCTATAGGCTCAAGCCACAGTAAAACCCTCATTTTGCTAGGTACATATGTATAAATATTATTGTGTATAGGCATACATATGAAATAAAGAGAGTAAAGGGAGTATGGACTTAAAAAGCGAACAGCATGTTAGGGGTCGTATATACGAGGATATGTGCAAAGGATGAGTCTCCTCACAAAGAGGGAAAGGGGAGAGACCAAGGAAGAGGGAGTTGATTGGTATGGGGAATAAAAATGGGGGAATTTGGGAAAAAATATTTGTTTCATGGACAATTGAAACTAACAAGTTTCCAAAGCATTGATATAAAGACTTAACCACATGGCCTGGAATAACTCAGGGACCGGTTCAGGTGTCAGAAATGTTATCAGAGGAAAGGTTTGTATGACTGTGATTCATTTATGCCAGGGGATCGAGTTGCATTCAGGCATTCTATCCAGAGTGTCTCTCGTCTCAAAATTTGTTTGTCCCAGTCGCCACCTCGGGGGTTTTTGGGGATCACCGCAAGTGCGAGTAAAGAGACCACCGAGGTGTCGAACCTGTGATAAAGGTCCAGGTGCCTGCTCACTGATGTGATCATTTTTCCTCCTCCAGAGTAGTATATATGGTCCTTTATACGTGAGCGAAATTGTCTAATAGTCTTTCCGACATAGAAGGCTCGACACTCACATGTCATAAGGTAAACTATGCCCTGAGTTTCACAATTGGCGTGAAAATGAGGGGTGAACATTTCTCCATTGGGGAGTCTAAAGGAGGTACCCACCCGGATCCAGGGACAAAAGGAGCATCTCCCGCATCTGGTGATCCCTCTAAGACCAATTTGTAATGGAGGATCATTACAAAAATGACTAGATGTGAGTTTGTCTCTAAGGGATCTACATCTCCGAAATGTAATGGCTGGGGTAGAAGTGACATATTTGGCCAAGATTGGGTCTTCACATAGAAGGGACCAGTGTGTAGTTAGAATATCACGTAGCTCCGAGTGGTGTTCGGAGTAACTGGTGATATATCTAACCATAGAATTGGATTTGGAAGTTTTTTTCTTCTGATATAGAAGGGAATTTCGTGGTTGACGCAGTGCTTTATTGTAAGCACGGCGGAGAAGTGATTTACTGTAACCCCTTGCCTTCATTCGGTCACGAAGTGTATTGGCTTGTTGCTTAAAGTCCTCTGTGAACGTGCAGTTCCTACGGAGTCTAAGGTACTGCGCGTACGGTATACTTCGAATGAGGGTATGTGGGTGAGCACTTCCTGCGTGCAGCAGAGTATTGCCTGCTGTAGGTTTACGGAACAGAGAGGTGGCCAACCGGCCATCATTGTCTTTGCGGATTGTAAGATCGAGAAATGTAATCGTAGAGTAATCACTACATACCGTGAATCTCAGGTTGAACCTGTTACAGTTTAATCTCTCCACGAAGGTATTTAGATTCTCCATAGATCCTGACCATACAATAAAAAGGTCATCAATGAAACGCCACCAACACATCACCTGGTTTGTGAAGTGTAATAAACTGTCATCCGAAAATACTGCACGTTCCCACCCCCCCAGGTACAGATTAGCGTAGGTGGGTGCGCAACAGGTACCCATGGCTACGCCCTGCACCTGGAGGAAGTGGGACTCGTCAAATATAAAGCAGTTGTGCGTGAGAATAAAATGTAGCAATTTCAGAATGAATTCACAATAGTCCCAGCGGTGGTGCGTTTGTTCACGAAGGAAGGTACGCGCTGTCCTGACGCCCTGCTCGTGAGGGATGCTCGAGTAAAGAGCCTCGACATCCAGAGTCACGAGCAGGGCATCAGGAGGCACGACCATCCCCTCGATCTGCTTTAAAAGATCCAGTGTGTCCTTTATGTATGAAGGTAAAGATAGTACATGTGGTAAGAGGATTGAGTCGACTAGTCGACTTGCATTCTGAGTTAAAGACCCAATACCTGACACTATAGGTCTACCCGGGGGCCTGGTCTGGTTTTTGTGTACTTTTGGGAGTGCATAGAATGTAGCCATCCTAGGATTGCGTACATTCAAAAAATTGTAGAGGTCCTGATCAATGAGGCCTTCCTGGTGGGCAGAACCAACGATAGTCAGAAACTCAGTCCTGTACTGATCAATTTCTGTAGACTCAATGCGTCTATACCAGGCTTTGTTACGAAGGATGTCCATGACCATCTGTTTGTAATCCGCTTTGGTCATGAGGACGATGTTTCCGCCTTTATCGGCAGGTTTGATCACCAAATCAGGGTGGTTTTGTAATTGTATGATTGCTTGTGCTTGGGCGGGGGTCAGGTTTCGATGCTTTTGTGTTACATTCATTTTTCTGACATCGTTGATCGTGCCCATCAGGAAGGCCCAAATGTTGGGATTAGTCATCAGATCGGGAAAGCGTTGAGATTTAGCTCTGAATGGGTTGTTAAGTATGCTGGCTCCAGGATTGGGGTTAGAAGTTGTGGGAGTCTCCTCCTGGCTAGATTGATCGTTCTCATCAAGTAGTAACATTAAATCTCGGAGGGCTCTGAAGTCCTCCATAGTGAAATTTTTGACTTGTTCGGAAATCTGCTTGTCCTGTATGGATCGAGCCCGATCCTGATCAAACAAGAACTTGTATGTAAGATTACGGGAGAATAAGTATAAGTCCTTAATGGTTTCATATTTGTCAATCGTAGTAGATGGACAAAAACTAAGGCCCAGTTGGAGAACCTCCACTTGGTGGGCATTGAGGGAATAAGGGGTTAGATTTAGAATGTCTAGATTGGTGGTTACGTGAGCGGTAGTTTGTGCTCTGGTACCTGAAAATTTAGTGATGGGTTCCTTGTTTGAGAGACGTGTAGGTCTAGTGTGCTTTGTCGTAGATGTGTACCAGATGTGTTGTTGACAAAGGTATTTAATGGTGTTGACTGTGTGGTTTCAAGGGCCGTGGCTCCCTGTGCTGAGGGTCTGCCTGTGTCATTAACTATCGAGGATGAGGTCACATTCATCGACGAAGTGTATGCCTGTGATTGTGAATTGAGGAGCTGGATCGCCTGGAGTGCCGTAGCTCCCAGATATTTACCAGGAGGGTGTCCATTTGTGTCAGTATTTGAAGGAGTGTCGTGTGAAGATTTAGTGTGAAAAGAAGTGTTCTCAGAAAGAGGGCGTCTCTTAAAGTATGGAGTGTAAGACCCACCACCAAGATCCCGCTTACGTGCTCCAAGTTGAGAGTGATGAGTAGTAGAATTGTTTTTCCTGGACGAACATGTTATACTTACCTGCTCTGTGCAGTGGGTTTGCACGGAGCAGCCTGGATCCCTCTTTGCTGCTCCTAGTCCCTCCCTCTTTTGAGTGCCCCTCAGCCAGCAGCTTGCTACAGGGGGCACCCAAGTTGAGTCAGAGCTCCGTGTATCCATTCAGACACGGAGCCCCAACCTGGCCCTGCCCCCTCTCTCCCCTGATTGGCTGACTGACTTTGATTGACAGCCACGGGGGCCAATAGCGTCACTGCTCTGTCTCAGCCAATCAGGAGGAGTGTCCTGGATGGCTGAAGGATTGTGGACATCGCTGGAGAGAGAAGGAGCTCAGGTAGGTAATTGGGGGGTGCTGGGGGGACTTCTACACACAGAAAGTTTTTTTATCTTAATGCATAGAATGCATTAAAATTAAAAACCTTCTGCTTTTACAACTCCTTTAACTGGCAGAAAAAAAAATATTTTACTAGCCAAAGTTAAAACAACAAGGGCAGAAAATTTAATAGATGAAAAAAATTACTGAAGGTCCACTTTTAAGTGTTACTAAATCCACAACAGTAAAATCAGTCTATATATGCAGTAAAGCATGCTTGTTATACTCACTGTGGAACCTAAGGGGTTAATCCTGTACATTGTGTAAAAAAGGCTGCTTGATCCTGTCTTCTCTGAACCTCCCCTTCTTTTACTGTCCCCAATATATCTACTGATAAAACAAAGCCTTGGGGGCACTCGGCTCATGCTCAGTTTGGTGTGTATTGCTAGAGACTGCTCATCCGGACACTGATAGAAGTCATAAGACTGCTATATACTGCTGATGAGAAAAGGTATTTAGCAATTTATATTTACTAAAACAATTGGATTTCCATGTTCTGTGTACTGTGGGAGACCAAACATAGCAACACTTTAAAGTATTATTAAAGTTTTCTCTTCTATTACCTTTTTGGGAACAAAACCCAAAATTTTGGATTTCTTTTACTTTCACTTTCAATGATAATAGTAAACAGGACAGATATAGAGGGTGAATCTCCCTAACAAGGGCACAGACAGCATTTAAAACTGACAGGGGTTCTAATTCCTCTTCATTCTATCCAAAACTAAAAACAAAAGTTTTGCCTTTAGTTAAAGGGGTTGTAAACCCTCGTGTTTTTTCATCGTAATGCATCCTATGCATTAAGGTGAAAAAACTTCAGACAGTGACCGGCCCCCTCAGACCCCCATTTTACTCACCTAAGCCCTGTAATTCCCATGGCAGAGATGCGCTCTTCCTCTGTGCCAGGGGTTCTCGGCTCTTGATTGGATAGATTGACAGCAGGGCAGCCATTGGCTCCCGCTGCTGTCAATCAAATCCAATGACGTGGGCGCCGGGGGGCGGGGCCGAGTCCAGCATTCTGTGTCTATGGACGCAAATGCTGGACTCGGGAGCGCACCCGCAAGGTAACCCCCCCCCCCCGGGAGAGCGCTTCTCACAGGGGGTTATCTGATGCAGTGAGGAGCCGCGAGAGCCGTCGGGGGACCCCAGAAGAGGAGGATTGGGGCCACACTGTGCAAAACGAACTGCACAGTGGAGGTCAGTATGATATGTTTGTTATTTCTTTTTAAAAAAACCCATGAAGTTTACAATGACTTTAAACCCTTGACATGTTTTTAGCTTAACACATTGAGCAGAATAACATAAACATTTCCTGGTAAACTATTTCCTAAAATCTTTACCCCAGCATTGGTAAAGTGGGCAGTCTAGAGTCAATCAGTTAGGCTGGGTTCACACTATGTGCGGCCGTGGGGCACAGCAGGGGCTCACGTGCGTCCCAGTTCACCGCTTCAGGTCCAAATTAGGTTTTAATTTTTGGCTGAATTCGGACCTGAAACTGAGCGAAAGACACACAGGAATCTTCTGCTGTGCGCTCCGCGACCGCCTTGGAGATGTGTGAACTGGCTCTATTGCGAGCTGGTCACAGTCTCCTGTCATGCAAACTGGATGCGGGAAACCCACATCCAATTCACAATAGTGTGAACCCAGCCTTAGTTTGGAGAAGGGAAGAAGAAGAAGAGTGAGGAGAAGGGGACTGCCTTGGAATTCTAGGTTATGGAACTGCCTGTTTCTATTGATGCACACAGTGTAGGGGGACACAACTCTAGTCCCTGCTAGCAAGGGTGGCTCCATAGGATGCTGCAAAAGAAAGGAGCCACCCTGCACCAGGAAACCTGGTGCAGCGGTCACGGCACCAGCCTAAACGGGAACATAGACAAGGATTAAAAGATAAAGAAGCTGAATACTCAGCAAGTGATTAAATCCACTGCTTAAAGTGCTGAAGAGAACTGAAGGTTTAATAACACTTTGAATGACCATTTAACGATTGTCCTTGAGGTTCTTACATTCATGTTTTTTCACATCTTCCATATTATAGGTGGTCCAGGGGCCCCAAAGGCCTAATGGTAACCTCAAGGGTTAGGGAGAGCTGACATTCTTCCTTGTAGAGTGGGTTACCAGGCATAGTGGGTGTGATGCAAGAAGAAATGATGGGTGCCAGTCACTTTTGGATGCGAACAAGAGATTTATTGTCTCTTAACAGAACTGTGAGAGAGGGTTACCTTTGAGTAGATGCAATGATAATTGGCAGACTCAGAGACTTCTATAGGTAGACAGCTATACAGTGGAAGGCCTCCAGCTGGATAACACTTCTGTATAGGTAGGACACTAAAAATAGTTGTACATAAGTCTTGGTAACACCAAACAGTCCTTTACTTATCCCACAGTATCCCACTGTATATCTTCACTCACTGAGCTTCCAGTCTCTCACTAGATTTCCAGATCCCAGTCGTCACTGGATCCCCTGAGCTCTTCCACAGCTATCCCGCTGTATACTCCTCAAGCCTCACCCCCACTATCCTGCTGGGTCCCTAGCTTGGCACTTGCTGATGTTTTCCCAATTCACTGTCCCCGGCTGGTGAGAAGACTGCTCTGTTACTTGCTTCTGCTTACTCACAGTAGTCTCCGGTAGTAACATGAATGGTCCCTTAGTGGCGACAGCTTCCTTTCTACCTCCGACCACAACTGGTTCCCCGTCCGGCTGAACCTTCCCAACTCAGTTGGACTCCAATCCTGCAGTCCCACCCCTACGCTGCTTCTCCTGCTCCTGGATAGGCCTCAGTTAGTCTAGCAGCCAGATGTCCCCAGGATAGGCCTCAGGCTCCTGGCCTAGCAGCCCGGGGTGACATAACACACATCCAGGTGGCACAGAACCCCGATTGCCTGACTCCTCCAAAATAAATAGGCTCTCCCAGCAGGCCAAGGGACTAAAATAAACCCCTGCCAATTGGCTGAGACACCCCATCCATTCATGATCTGACCTTGCTAAGCCCCTGTCAATCTAATGTCACCAGCCACAGTGCCACCTAGTGACAGAAGAGAAGAGGTGCAGAAATTCCAGAATTTAGGGAGGAATCAGTGGATCTTCTATCAATCAGCCAGGATAATTACTACCTGGCAAAACTGAATTTGTTAGCAACCCAGTCTGAACACCAGGGTGCTACATAGGAAAGTAAAGTGAAGCAAAATACTCTCTGTACTGGTTATAAATGCTGAGATTCTACAGACTAAAGAGGTTAGCGAAGGTCTAGTAGGAAAAGCAGATATTTGAAATATACATAACAATTTACAACATATGATCAAATCCTATATTAATAAACAGAAGATAAACAATGACTTCACTACAAAAACCTGGCAAACTCTAGGGACATGCGTCTACGCTGACATTATGGTCATCCAAGTAAGGTCCACTCAGTTAGGCCTCCTGCACACGGATGCTTTGGGGGATCTGGCATAAATTGTGGGCAAAATTCCTACACCCAGCAGAGACAGGTACAGTGTACAGCTGCCCATAGTAATGAATGGCTGTACGCTAACTATTCATGGGTATACATCATACTTGCGTAAACTCACGTGTGTGCACATGTACAAGTTTACACAGGCACATCATATATCCACAAAGCTAACTTACAGCCATTCACTACTATAGGCGGCTGTACACTGCAGCTATTTTTTTGTGTGGGGTTCCCCATTGCCATCCATAGACCCTTATCTACATAAATTATGGAAGAATTGTTTTCTGTAGATATAGAGCATCACCAAGCACACTGGAGACAGGCTTAGATTTACTGTGCAAGGAAAAATTTGTAATATGAAGGAATTAAATGAACCAGTTTGTTGCTGAGCTAAAATGTTTTAAGGGCAGGTTCACAGCGGGACCGCACAGGAACACGTGCCTGTTCATTTGAATGGGCTGAAATCACACCAGAATGCAGAGACAATAACTCATGCACTACTTTAAAAAAAAAAAATGAAGCATCAAATCACATGGTAATTTAGTGCCATGCGATTTGGTGCCTGCAAACACACTGCATTTATGATCAGCATTTGGGGTGCCGTTAACAATGCATTCGCGCTCGCGAAGGCAGTGCAATTCCAGTGCAGTACTGGAAATGCGCACAGAGCATTCCTTTCCCACATTGCGTTCTGGTGTGAATTTATAAAGTTAGGACTGCAGATAATACTGGGGTGCCTTGTTGTGGCATCTGCAACTTGCACATGTATTTGCAAATATGTGAAAACTAAAAACCCTGTTTTTAACGTTAGCTGTTAGACAGGACAATTTGGTTTGTTGCAGAGAGGCTGGTAAGTTGAGCTGGGAATTTTTCTTTGTTTTTGTTTGACATGCGTCACCCTTCCATGTCCTTCTTGCTGTTAAAGTGATTGTAAAGTCTCGTAAAAAAAATAAAAAAATAAACATGTTATACTTACCTCCTCTTTGCAGTTGGTTTTGCACAGAGCAGCCCTGATCCTCCTCTTCTCGGGTGCCTCTTTGCTGCTCCTGGCCACTCCCTCCTGCCCAGTGCCCCCACAGCAAGCAGCTTGCTGTGGGGGCACTCGAGCCGAGCTGCAGCTCTGTGTGTCTATTCAGACACGGAGCTGCCATTCGGCCCGCCACCTCTCTCCCCTGATTTACATAGATACATAGTAGGTAAGGTTGAATAAAGATAACAGTCCATTCAGTTCAACCTGTGTAGGTGTGCGTGTATCAGTGTCTTTAATTATTTCTCATATCCCTGTATGTTGTGTTCTTTAAGATACACATCCAAGAGTCTTTTAAAAATATCCATACTTCCTGCTCCCACCACCGATTGTGAAAGAGAGTTCCACAGCCTTATTGCCCTGACAGCGAAAAACCCCCTGCACAGTTTAAGGTTAAACTGCTTTTCCAATCTCATTGTGTGGCCCCTGTCCTCTTACACTCCCTGATTGGCTAACTGATTTTGATTGACTGCCAATGGTGCCGCTGCTGTGTCTCAGCCAATCAGGAGGGAGAGTCCTGGATGGCAGAGGGATTCGTGGGCATCACTGGACAGAGATTGGGCTTGGGTAAGTATGGGGGGCTGGGGCGGCTGCTACACACAGAAGGCTTTTATCTTAATGCATAGAATGCATTAAGCTAAAAAACCTTCTGCTTTTACAACTCCTTTAAGGCCACTTATAGGTTGGGGCAGTTGCCGTTTGTTTGTACTGTTGGCTAACTTAAGTAATTGCCTCCTTTTGTTTGTGCTTTTGCTAGGTGCAGTTGTAATGGAGGATGGCCGTTGAGAAGTCTGCTTCTTGAGAGACTAGACAGCTGTTAGGATAGTAAGATACTTTTTACTGACAACATTAATCAGTTGATACCCTAACTGACTTTTATGCCTTTAGAGTATTGTCTGAGCGAAGAAGGTTACATGCAGTTCAACTGATTACAATATGGTAATTTAAGTGATTTGTATTGTGTGAAATAATATGGCATAAACATAGTTTTTCCTTTACAATTTCAGGTAAATAAACTTTGTAAAACTGGGTATAGATAGCAGGCAAAGGTCAAGCTATTATTCGGCTAGACTGAAGGACTGATTGACAGACATTTAATGACATATAAAATGAGACAAAAAAGTAGGGCAGAGATAGCAATGTAGGCACAATGAACAGCACACCTGCCATGCATAGCTATTTGTTTTTTTCCTTTTGTGCAAGTTAGAGACTAGACGCTAAAGCTAGCCATAGATGCATGTTTTATTTTTTTTTAATAGCCAGGGCTGATAAAAAATAAATAAAATAAACCTATGGGTTCCCCCTTTAAAAGTTTAGGGTGGATGGAGGAATCCTCCCCGCTGTGCTATTGTATTCTGA
The DNA here is from genome assembly GCA_037952835.1 of Lithobates septentrionalis. Classification (NCBI taxonomy): domain Eukaryota; kingdom Metazoa; phylum Chordata; class Amphibia; order Anura; family Ranidae; genus Lithobates; species Lithobates septentrionalis. The sequence goes on along the minus strand of JBBDGP010000218.1, from coordinate 4,542,686 downwards.
CAACGAAACTCCTGCACGCTGATCGAAGGAAAATTTTTCAACATTCCTGTTCAAGAGAAGCCAATCATTAGATCAACTTCTCTCGAGCGAGAACAGTCATAGATGGATTGAAATTCGTCCAGTCCTTGCTAAACCATACGTTTATCCGTCCATCTATGGCCAGCTTTAGACTCCAGTCACACCAATGCGTTTTTTCATGCTTTCTGCAGAAACGCAGAACATTTTTTCAACATGGGTTCCTATGGAACACATTCACATCAATGCATTTTTGCACCTTTGCGTCTTTGAAAAGGATTTTTTAGAATACAAAACAGTGCTTTTTTTGCTTTTTTGGTTCAATAGAGACTTCAATGGAGAAGCTGCAGAAAAGAATGTAGTGCATTTTTACTGCGTTTTTACAGTGATTTTGCTTCGACTTGCGTTTCTAAATCTGCCCAAAAACAAATCCCCCCCCCAAAAAAAAAAAAAAAAAACGCAGATCGTGGCAAAATCGCGAGAAAAACCCTGCAGAAAGCGCAGCAAAAAGCACTATAGAAATGCAGAAAAGCAACATGCATAGATGTGAATCGAGCCCAACAACTGGTTGGTTGCTTGGTAAACCATATATAGCAATCTAAATGTATATTTTAATTTTGACTTCACTCACTGACTACTGTAAAATAAAATCTGATTGATCAAATTGTATATTTTAACCAATTGCTTCTTGACAATCAATGATATGTCACCAGACTACCTTCTAACAACTCTAACAACCCTTCCTCCTTCTGCCTATTTTATTTTATTTTTTTCAAGAAAGTATTAGTGAAAAATTTTTAATTTACAGATATGTTGCCCTTGTCAGTATGGAAATACATGGGTACAGTGTGCATTTCAGAGTTTCGTTTTTCAGATTTCAGGTTTTATGATTAATAGGCTATTAAATAATTTGTTTGGCATGCTGTCACTTTTATTTAGAAAAACCAAGATAGCTGTATGTATAAATGGACATGCCCTGTGACAGTAGTCATGCACTCGGTATGCAATGTGTAGGCTTTTATGGTGTACTGGTCAAACACAACCAATGTTCCTGACGTTTAAAGAGACCTAATTCTGGAAGTGAATACCCAGGGTGCAGAGCAGATGGCAACAAAGGAAATCCTCGGGAGCCTGGATTAAAAAGCAATTTTGAGCTTCTTTAAAAATGCTCTTTACATTTAGGTCAGGGAGATTAACTCCTTTATTGCCACCCGGCCAGCACAGGCATTATTGTTGATTTCACCGTCTGCCCGTGTATCGTGCATTGCATCCCTCATGCCAAAAAGCTGCATCAATATTAAAGTAGATGCTAAACATAGCCTGGAAGATTATAAATGTACTGTGCCGTGATGAGACAAACAGCTCTGTCCAATTTCCTTATGACAGGAACATTAATATATTCAAGACAAAATCTTATTAGTCTAAAGAACAAATACATAAACATAAATGAAAACACATTTTTACAATGTGGGGAAGGAAGTTATAAGGGGTCTGTTAATAAAAACATTAATATGGCGGTATTGATGCCTAAAAAAACCCCAAAAAAAACAAACAACACTGCACACTTATAAAGTACATCAGTATGCTTCAAATACTTGTTTGGAACCTGAACCTGGTCATATGAACTGTCAAAGTCACGTGACCAACCTCTCCTCCACATGGAATTCTCTGTGAAGCATTAACCACTTCAATACCAGGCACTTTTACCTCCTTCCTGCCCAGGCCAATTTTCAGTGCTGTCGTACTTTGAATGACAATTGCGAGATAATGCAACACTGTACCCAAAATTTAGTTCACGCAACTAGAGCTTTCTTTTGGTGGTATTTAATCAGCACTGGGTGCGATGCATACTAGCACATTATGACATTCCCTTTCAGGTCAGAAAAAAAAAAAAAAAACACCCAGCGGTTTACTACTGCTTTACCTTTGGAATGAATACCCAATCATGAGCAAGAAATTTAAAAAACATAATTTTTCTTGAACATGATTGGGAGATATAAGTCAGCTGAACTTCACTTTATTCACTATGCTCTAGGGAAAATTCCCACACAAAGTGCAACTTGCTTTGCAAAGGGAACAGTCCATTTGCCTTTTTTAAATGTACCCCATGGTCTTGTCTCTCCAATGCTATAGGGCAGTGATGGCGAACGTGGCACCCCAGGTGTTTTGGAACTACATTTCCCATGATGTTCAACTATACTCATGGGAAATGTAGTTCCAAAACATCTGGGGTGCCAAGGTTCACCATCACTGCTATAGGGGTTGATTTACTAAAAATGGACAGTGCAAAATCTGGTGCAGCTCTGTACAGAAACTAATTGGCTTCCTGTATTTTTTATTTTTTTGTTAAAAGAGAAGGGATTTTTTTTTTCAGTTTCATACTTACCAAGGTGGATGCAGCATCGGTCTGATGCTGCATCTGTCCACCGACACCTCTACACTGAGAACCGAGCGATCAAACACCACCTTTGGCTCGGTTCTCAAAGCTCCCCGAGCAGAGGGCTGCTGACTATTTCAGTGGCTCGTTAAGAGGCTGAGCCGGGTGTCAGTCCAGTCATCTGACGGATCCCGACTACCATTGTTGGGATGATGCGGTGCCTGGACTGATTTCTGTTACTTCAGTCCGCTCTCTGCTGAAAACGGGTCACAGGAGTGCAAAGCGATTTGCACTCCTGTGATCCATAGGAGAAGTACAGCCAAACTAGCTTTGGGTGGACTTCTTCTTTAAAGTTTAACGTGGATGTAGACCCGATTCATTAAATTTGACCTAGGCACAAATATCTATAGTTTTTACTTATCTCTCATCAAAGCCTTAAGTCCTGTGTCTTTATGCTGCTTCATTCTTCTGTTAGCAGCATGATAACTTCTGACAAGTTCTCCTAGACGGGAGATAAAAGCAGCTGAAAATTGTCGAGGGAGGTTGCTATAAATAGATAAGCAGAGAGCTTGTCTTGTCATAGCACAGTTTTGAAAGTATCGTCATTCTTCTGCCAATGTGAAGGAGGGGGGTGTGCCTTTTCTTCAGTCAGCTGTCTCCCAGTGTAAGCCAAGACTACACTGCTACTGCTGAATGAGGAAGTGAAAATTCAAACCCGATGTAAGACTTCTAAAGAATATAGCAAGCTGAAGACAGCAGATATACATGTAACACTTATGTAGGGAGATTTGTTTTATCCCTGTGTATCATCTGAGGCTGTTCACTTCACTGGGTATATGTGAGGGTTTACATCCACTTTAATTGAAAAATCTCAAGTTAGAAGCTGATTGGCTGCCATACACAGTTGAACCAGAATTTGAACGTGAAAGAAAGTGAGGACATATTTCTCCAAAAAGCAGTATCAAGGCTTGGAACCTTTTTTAGACTTTAATTGTTGATATACTCATATAGCTCATATACTCTGTAAAGCACTATTAAAAATTTTGCTGCAGTTACACTTTAGTCAAGCTTTTCTTTTTTTCTTAAATCAGAGAAAGATTTTAAGAGTTTGTTTGAGTATACAATATATCCAAAATCCAAGTTTGCATCTGAAAAACGTAGATGTTACAGACAGTAGACAGACAAGATATTACAGTGTCTCCAATACATTGTACATGTGCAGTAACCTTGTATAAGTCAACAATTATATTCAAAGGGCAAAAGCATCCACTGTATTTTACGGAATTCTCTCCATTACAAGAACTAAAGGACATAGGTCTAAAACAATCTTACTGATTGTCCTATAATTTCCCAAATTTAGTAGGGCAGCCTCTATGTTGAAGTATAAGGTGTTCAAGTTATAAAGTATTACCCATGTGTCTTACCTATTCTGTGTAAGTCAAGGGTTCATCTGATTGCCAATGATGTAGAAAAAGTTTACAAGCTTGAAACAAAGCCCATGAGACGGCCTCTCTGATGTACTCCTGTACCATAAGATCATCTAAAAGTCCTAATTTACATTGCTTTGGGTCTTACTGAAAAGCAGTTTGAAGTACAGTGTTCAAAGTATGAAGAACTGCTGCCCAATACTTTTGGAACGTAGGGCATCTCCAAATCATGTGAATCATATCACCAAAGTCCCTACAGCATCTGCTACATAGTAGGTCTTCTAGTATTTCCATCCTATAGAGCCTCAAAAGGTGTATAATGGGTTTGCAAAGGTATATATAATTGTGAGAGACACATTAAGAGAACTCAATTTAACCAACTGCCGTGCAGTTTCCCCCTGGTCACCTATAAGAGGTTCCACATCATTTTCCTATTTCTCTGCAACTTTACATAGATAACCCCCCAGAAATGCAAGAAGAAGCATAGCATAACAATGGGATATAAAACCCTTAGAGGATGTGGCATTTTGCGTGAGATTTAAAATAGGGGTGGAAGACAGCTGCCAGTCAATCACATTACCCTGAGCAGCCACTGCATGGTAAGTTGGGAATAGTAGAAGTGCATATACTGAGGGAATTTAAATTGATATTGTATCTCTGAGAAAGACATGAAATTTTAAATTGATATTGTATCTCTGAGAAAGAAACCTGAACTATTCAGGTTTATTTGCTGCAGGTTTGTGACGCCAAAGGTCCTCCACTTACTCACGTACTGTAATTTAGCTAATTCTATATATGTATTATTCAACCAGATAGGACTATAACAGGTAAAACCAGTAACACATTGTAATTGTTTGGCTTTATTCCAGATTTTTTATGTTGGATTTATGAATGGCTAGGGACTCCAACCCTAAGGATAGATCCTGCGATTTTGTAAAATGGAGAAGAATTCACACTGCAGAAACCCTTTTGGCTTATCTGCTTCCTAAGATGATGCCATGCACTCCATTGGGGCTATGCTGCCAAATTTTATAACTACGAGTTCAGGGGGCCACTCACTTACGTCTTTTGGGCGTTGTAGCGGTTCAAGGTTAACGCTGGGGTCTTGGTGTTTCCATAGCCAGGCCTGAAATTTGGAATTAATAATATGGAACATTTTTAGTGGGATTCTCATTGGGGTGTTATAGAGGGAATATAGGAGCTTTGCATAGAATCATTTTTATAGGGTTACATTTACACCTAGCAACGCCAGAGCATTGCGTTATTCACACTTTTTTGCATCTTTTTGCTGCATTTTTGTGGTGACACCACCAGGCTGCCCTCTGCTCCAAAAATGAGCCAAGTTAGCTCCTCTACCCTTTTTTGGAGCAGACTTTGGAGTGTTTTTGGACAGCACAATTTGGTTATTCTTTCACACATTTTGTCACTTGATAGAATGGCCTTTTTTAAGTGTGTTTCCTGCTAGCAATAATCATAATTTGTATCGTACCTTCTCCTCGTCCCTGAAACATGTAAGCAGAGGCATGGGCGTAGCATAAGGGGTTGCAGGGGTCACAATCGCAACCCTGCCCCTAGCTCCAGGGGGCCTCTGCAGCCTCCCTGTCATATTATCATATCCTCTACAAAATCCAGCTCCGATCTGCCCTAGGGCCCCACAGCCACGCTCCAGTACTGGGCTTCTACTTTGCCTTCCACAGTTCACATCCCTCTGTTTCCATTGTCTGGGTAGAAGCTGTGAGACATTTCCTGAATGGAGAGGAGCATGAGGTGAGAACAGCCCAGGATGGGGAAGTGTCTGTGCTGTGTGCTAGCAACATGGAATGGTAACCGAGCTCAGCGAGGCAAGAGGAGGAGAGTGCCGTCCTGTAGCCATGAAGGGAGCGATGTCACTGGTAAAGTATGACACTGCTCAGTGTCTCCTAGTCACCAGCTGGGATTCTCTGTACCCCCCCACGCGGGGATGTCTACTTACCCCACTTCCCTGACAACTGGGGAAAAAGACACACACCTCCGGGAGGTGACCTTCCCCCAACACCTGCCAACAGTGACAGAGAAACTTTCAGAAAGTGCTAAAACAAACCCCTTAACACTTCCTCAGGGGGCCCCTAAAGGGCTGCAGGTTCCAGATTTAGTTTCACATGGCTTTGCCCTCTATAAGTTGCCCACCCCAAAGCCCGCTGACCACCCCCTCCACCCTGCATGCTATGCCCGGCTGCTGAGCTCCTTTCCCATTACAGCACTTTATACGGTTCCTCCTCCGCAGGACTGAAATCACATTCCTTGATCTACGCGGTGTATCTGCCTACTGCCATTCCGACCAGAGAATTTCACAGGTCAAAAGGGAACATAAAAGCCAGATATACCCTGTGAAGACTGACAGATTGTGTGTAAAGGAATGTGATTTCAGCCCTGTGTAGTGTGTGTGTGTGGAGGAGCTGTATACAGTGCTGGGATGGGAAGGGAGCTCTGCCAAGTGACCTGCCAGGGGTCCCTGTCCTCTGATTATCCAGCAGTGATCCCTGTCCTCTGATTCTCCAGTGGTAGTCCCTGTCCTCTGATTCTCCAGTGGTAATCCCTGTCCTCTGATGTAAAGAGGACCTCTGGGAACTCAAAACTCTTAAGCCACTTTGAGTATCTTGGCATTCGATGGATGTATCTGCACGCACGTTGGAAGTAGTGATGGGGGGGGCCAGGTCAACTTTTGCATCGGGGCCCACAAGCTTCAAGCTACGCCTCTGAGCAGACAGGATATATTAAGGTGACAAAAGTCAGCAAGATGTGGGGTAATTTGAACTCCAAGATATTGAAAGCTGAACTACCTTTCTTTCCACTAGAACTGAATGGAATCACAGCATAGATCATACCTAGTTGTCATACCTAGTTGTGGCTTTGTACCATGTGACTCTGTCCTTTGCACAACCACTTCCTGCAGCAGCTAGAGTCTATAACACTCCCCTCCGTAGTCTTTCAGACTCTGCAAATTATGTACAGTACTTTGAAAAAGTATTCATACCCCTTGACATTTTCCACATTGTGTCATGTTACAACCAACAACGTAAATGTATTTTATTGGGATTTTATGTGATAGACCAAAACAAAGTCGCACATAATTGTGAAGTGGAAGGAAAATGGTTTTCACATTTTTTTTACAAATAAATATCTGAAAAGTGTGGCGTGCATTTGTATTCAGCCCCCTTTACTCTGATAACTCTAACCAAAATCTAATGGAACTAATTGCCTTCAGAAGTCACCAAATTAGTAAATAGAGTCTTGCTGTGTGTAATTTAATCTCTGTATAAATACAGCATTTCTGTGAAGCCCTCAGAGGTTAGTTAGAGAACCTTAGTGAACAAACAGCATCATGAAGGCCAAGAAACACACCAGACAGGTCAGGGATAAAATTGTAGAGAAGTTTAAAACAGGGGGTTAGGTTATAAAAAAATATCCCAAGCTTTGAAAATCTCATGGATCACTGTTCAATCCATCATCCAAAAATGGAAAGAGTATGCCACAACTGCAAACCTAGCAAGACATGGCCATCCACCTAATCTGACAGGCTGAGCAAGGAAAGCATTCATTAGAGAAGCTGCCAAGAGGCCCATGGTAACTCTGGAGGAGCTGCAGAGATCCACAGCTCAGGTGGGGGAATCTGTCTACAGGACAACTATTAGTTCTGGCCTTTACGAAAGAATGGCAAGCAGAAAGCCATTGTTGAAAGAAAGCCATAAGAAGTCCAGTTTTCAGTGTGCGAGAAGTCATGTGGAGGACACAGCAAACATGTGGAAGAAGGTGCTCTGGTCAGATGAAACCAAAATTGAAGTTTATGGGCTAAAAGCAAACGCTATGGCCCCTTTCACACTGGGGCGGTGGGGGCGTCGGCGGTAAAATGCCACTACTTTTAGCAGCGATTTACCGTTGTTTTAGCGTCGGTATTTGGCCGCTAGTGGGGTGGATTTAACCCCCTGCTAGCGGCCGAAAAAAGGTTAAAACCGCCCGCAAAGTGCCGCTACAGCGGCGCTATGCCGGCGGTATAGCCGCGCTGCCCCATTGATTTCAATGGACAGGAGCGGTGAAGATGCTGTTTGTATGAGTTTTTTTGCCTCCTGCCAGCGCACTGCTCCGGTGTAAAAGCCCTCAGGTTTTCACACTGGATACACAGCAGCGGCAGTTTCAGGTCAGTTTGCAGGCGCTATTTTTAGCGCCTGCAAACCGCCCCAGTGTGAAAGGGGCCTTAGTGTGGCTGGAAACTAACACTGCACATTACCCCGAACACACCTTCCCCACCATGAAACATGGTGGTGGCAGCATCATGTTGTGGGGATGCTTCGCTTCTGCAAGGACAGGGAAGCTGGTCAGAGTGGATGGGAAGATGGATGGAGCCAAATACAGGGCAAACTTAGAAGAAAACCTATTAGAGTCTGCAAAAGACTTGAGACTGGGGCGGAGGTTCACCTTCCAGCAGGACAACGACCCTAAACATACAGCCAGAGCTACAATGGAATGTTTTAGATCAGGGATCCTCAAACTACGGCCCTCCAGCTGTTGCAGAACTACACATCCCATGAGGCATTGTAAAATGCTGACATTCACAGACATGACTAGGCATGATGGCAATTGTAGTTCCTGAACACCTGGAGGGCCGCAGTTTGAAGACCCCTGGTTTAGATCAAAGCATATTCATATGTTAGAATGGCCCAGTCAAAGTCCAGACCTAAATCAAATTAAGAATCTGTGGCAAGACTTGAAATTTGTGGTTCACAGAGGCTCTCCGTCCAATCTGACAGAGCTTGAGCTATTTTGCAAAGAAGAATGGGCAAAAATGTCACTATCTAGATGTGCAAAGCTGGTAGAGACATCCCCAAAAAGACTTGCAGCTGTAATAGCAGCGAAAGGTGGTTCTACAAAGTATTGACTCAGGGGGGGTTGAATACAAATGCACGCCACACTTTTCTTTATTTGTAAAAAAAAACTTTTTGAAAATTTTGAAAACCATTTATCATTGTCCTTCCATGTCACAATTATGTGCCACTTTGTGTTGGTCTATCACATAAAATCCCAATAAAATAAATTTACATTTTTGGTTGTAACATGACAAAATGCGGAAAATTTCAGGGGGTATGAATACTTTTTCGAGGCACTGTAACTTCCTTCACAACTCTGAAGGTAGGTGGGATGAAATACATCCTAATTAGCATTCAATCCCACCCACTCAAACCTCTCAAGTCTCTCCTCACAGATCACAGCATTACTCAAGATGGAAACACCTTAATACACAGTCTGCTCTGAAAGCTGCAGGGCAAGATGGCATGGATCACAATCAAAATTCAATCCTGCCCAATAAAGTATGCTGACCAGTGTGAACAAGGAGAGTCACACCCCTCAGATCCCACCCTCCCAGAGCCCTGCTCTCTATAAAGGGATTCATTTACATATGAAAGAAACACCTTCATAATAACCCCCCCATAGCCTTTCCTATGTAGTCTTGTAGTAAGCCATTATTCTTTGGCACGCTGCAAGACAGGAATGACACAGTGGCTCAATGGCTAGAACAAACAAAAGTGGTGAAAGTGGGCATCCTTGCTTTGTTCTGCCCAACTCAAATGTAGGGGAAATTCTTCTGTGCTCCCTCAGGCCCGGTTCACACTGCTGCGATTCGAGAACCCCGCATCACATATCTCCTGGCGGCAGTTCACACTGCCCTATGCAAACTGCTGGGAGTGTCAGTTAAAAGTTAATGACACCCCCAAAACAGTTCACATATTGCAGTGCGATCTGCAAACTCGGACAGGAATCGGATTGCATGGGTGTGAACACCCATGCAATCCGATTCTGCTGCAGACCAAAAAAAGGGTCCTGTGCGAGTTTGATGCAAATTCAGCCATACTATCTGTATGGCTGAAATCACATTGCACAGAGATTGCATATGATTTGCACTGCAGTACAGTGTGAATCAGATCCGATCTCAAACATCGCACCAGTGGGAACTGGCCCTAATAGCTGCTTTAAGGCTTTGATTTAGCAACTACACCCAGTTGATATATATATATATGAACTGGACTGGGTGTTGATAAGAGAACATGATGTGGTTTGGCTTTTCACACACAGCCAGAGAAGCCTGACGAAGAGCGATTTGCGCTCGGAACTGTACAGTGGCTTGCTTGCATTTAAACTATGTAATGAAAGATTTTCAGTAAAAGGACACTTTTTGCATCAAAGCATCGCTCCACGTGTTTTTCCTATATATATTTATATATATATATATATATATATATATATATATATATATATACTTCACCAAAAATTAAAATTTTGTTCACACTGCCCAAAGATACTGCCAGTTCATGCTGTCATAGGCCTTGATGGCATCCAGAGAAAGCAAGGCCCTCCCCCCTATATTATCAGCTGGGGTTTGCATATTAATTAATAAGCTATAGGCAGTGGCATACCAACGGGGGTGTTCCGCCCCGGGTGCCACACATTAGGGGGGTGTCAGGCCACACCCAGGTGACACCTGCCAGAGGAGTGACACCCAGGGCTGGCCTGCCGGATTGCTTCTGCCGCTCACTAACACAGGAGAGCGGAGCAGGGAGCAGGAGGCAGAACAGGAGAAATTAAAAAGCCGATCTGAATAGACAGCGAGAGCTGCCGGAGTTAACTTTCCAGTTAACCAGCAGGTGATTGGTTGCTAGGACCACCTAGCAACCAATCACCTGCTAGTTAACTTGGAACGTGGGTGTGGGGGCTGTAAGTTAAAGGGGTCCAGAGGAGTGGGGGCTGTGTAATGTAAAAGGTTCTAGAGTTGTGGGGGCTGTGTAATGTAAAGAGGTCCAGAGGTGTGAGGACTGAGTAATGTAAAGGGGTCCAGAGCTACGTTAAAGGGTTCAGAGGTGCGGGGGCTGTGTAATGTAAAAGGGTCCAGAGGTGCGGGGGCTGTGTAATGTAAAGGAGTCCAGAGGTATGGGGGCTGTGTATTGTGAAGGGGTCCAGAGGTATGGGGGCTGTGTAATATGAAGAGGTCCAGAGGTATGGGGGCTGTGTTATGTGAAGGGGTCCAGAGGTATGGGGGCTGTGTAAAGTGAAGAGGTCCAGAGGTATGGGGGCTGTGTAATGTAAAGGGTTCCAAAGGAATGGGGGCTGTGTAATGTAAAGGGGGTCTTGTTACATTTCACCTGCAGTTAAAGCTGCAGTCCTATAGATTTCTATTAGGTAGCACGTTCTTTTCTTTAAAGTGCACCAAAAGTCCCGCATGATGTATCTTTGGCACACTTTTAGAAAACAGGAAAATATTTATTTTTTTGGGTGGGGGGGTGGGGGGGGGGTGACACCATGTTTTACTGCACAAGGTGACATCAACCCTAGTAACGCCAATGACAGTAGCACATAGTAAGTGTGCCACTGCCAGTTACATGTTTTTTTGTCTGGCGCCAACAGCCCAATGACAATCCTCGTGTTGGTCGGCTTCATTTTTGTAGAGGAGGAGGAGGGGCCTGGCCATCTGGGGGAGCAGAGGGAGGAGGATTCTTACGAAAGCTACTGCCCACCTGGGGGGGGGGGCAGATATAGGATCTGCCCCGGGTGCCAAATGCTCTAGGTACGCCCCTGGCTACAGTGATTAATAGCAGTTGCATTTTGAGGCATGAACCCTACCTGATTGGGATGTACAAGAACAGAGATAACTTTATTCAATCTGGAAGCCAATATCTTCACTAGAATTTTCCTGTCAGTTTTTAGCAGTTATATGGGCCTCTATGAAATTCAGCTTTACTATTGTCCAGTCTCATCCAGGCATTTATTTTTAAAATGTATCTTCTTTAATGAACTAATTGCATTGATCACACTAAGGCCCCTTTCACACAGGGCAGACTCCGTCGAGCGGACCCGCCTGCTTAGCGGGGGACCTGTCCGCTGATCGCCGCTGAGCAGGCGGGTGACAGGTCCGTGTCTGCTCTGCTTATGCAGAGCGGACATGGACACAGCCTGCTCTTCTCTATGAGGCAGTCGGATTGAAACGGACTGCCTGTCCATTTCCATCTGATGGTCATCCAATCCGCCAGACAGACGGGGGATGGATCCCCATCCGTCTGTTTTTGGCTGTCTAGATCAGATGCAGGCGGGTGTAAACAGACTCATATCCATTTACATCCGCCTCACCATAGAGAACTGCTGTGAAAGGGGCCTAATTGTTTTTCATAGATAAATATAAACTAGGAAAACAAAGGCCATTATTTTGGCTTACTTATACATTTTTACTGAATTTTCACACTGAATTTACTGTCACATGACATTACATTTCAGCTTTCCCTTTTAATATTCTTTTTACCCTTACAACATTTATCAAGAAAAAGAACATACTGTTTTTTATCTTTCCTACTGCTCAGATAGCCTGTGTAGCATTTAACAGATCAGCTGTCACATTTTCCTATACAAGTATTAGCTCAGATGAAGTCATGTTTACTGTACAATGTGACACTTTTGAAAGATTAATGATAAATGATTCACTAAAACCTGCCCTTACCTCAAGTGAAATCAAATAGCAGCGCAAAAAATATATGTACATGTGTAAATTTACCACAATAAACTAAAAGGTGACAACCTATTAAGTATCACTCAAAAATAATCAAAAAATATTCTAGTGTAAAAAAATTTATACAGTGTATGTTAAGTTGGTAACATAAAGTCCAATAAGCAGTGACGTAGTGATATGAGTGATGATTCATAAATAATACAGATCTTCAGTGAATAAAAATCTTCCACCACACCGCTGTGAACTGTGATTTCCACTTCCCTTCAGCGAGCAAACTCACCAGCTACTTTTGCCTTACACTCTCGTGTTCGGCTCACAGGCTATTCCCACACAGTAAGGGGTACAGTGATAATTTCCACTCAATTCCTGTTGGATGTCCAGAGCATATACAAGCGTACTCTCCACATGAAACAAAGAAAAGCGAACCAATAGTGCAGTAACGCAATAAACTTTAATAAAAGCAACACTCTCCTCCACCATTAAACTCACATTTCGTAAACTTGAATCAAGCAGAATAGCACAGCAAACATGGTCATCACCAAAAAACACTCTCCAAATAGTAAACGAACGTATGGTGGTCACGGCGGACCCAGGCAGCTAGGTGTTCGGAAACACTCTCACCCGTTCCCCGAGTCTCCTGGAGCCGCTTCCCCGCTTTCCCGTATGGCGCCTCCTGTCACAGCGTCCTACGTCAGTTTCGCGTCAGTTTGCCTCGGGGCGTGGCTACGAGGCAATCTGACGCGCTAGACGTAGGACGCTGTGACAGGAGGCGCCATACGGGAAAGCGGGGAAGCGGCTCCAGGAGACTCGGGGAACGGGTGAGAGTGTTTCCGAACACCTAGCTGCCTGGGTCCGCCGTGACCACCATACGTCCGTTTACTATTTGGAGAGTGTTTTTTGGTGATGACCATGTTTGCTGTGCTATTCTGCTTGATTCAAGTTTACGAAATGTGAGTTTAATGGTGGAGGAGAGTGTTGCTTTTATTAAAGTTTATTGCGTTACTGCACTATTGGTTCGCTTTTCTTTGTTTCATGTGGAGAGTACGCTTGTATATGCTCTGGACATCCAACAGGAATTGAGTGGAAATTATCACTGTACCCCTTACTGTGTGGGAATAACCTGTGAGCCGAACACGAGAGTGTAAGGCAAAAGTAGCTGGTGAGTTTGCTCGCTGAAGGGGAGTGGAAATCACAGTTCACAGCGGTGTGGTGGAAGATTTTTATTCACTGAAGATCTGTATTATTTATGTAGCATCACTCATATCACTACGTCACTGCTTATTGGACTTTATGTTACCAACTTAACATACACTGTATAAATTTTTTTACACTAGAATATTTTTTGATTATTTTTTAGTGATACTTAATAGGTTGTCACCTTTTAGTTTATTGTGGTAAATTTACACATGTACATATATTTTTAGCGCTGCTATTTGATTTCACTTGAGGTAAGGGCAGGTTTTAGTGAATCATTTATCATTATTTTTTGCACTGTTTAAATTTAAGCAGCAGCTGCCAGTGAGGGGTAGGTCTGTGAGCGCAGCGTTTGGCACATAGGAGGGGGCGGTGATCCTGTGGACCATATTGAGTGACAGACTTTTGAAAGATTAGTGATAGTCGTGTAACCTGTTTTATTATTTTATTAAATGCTGCAAAAAAAATAAAAAATAAAAAAAAAAAGCATACATAAAATATGCCTCTAAACCAGGGGTGGGCAACATTTGAGCACAGTGTGACGAAAAATGTTTTCAAAGAAATTGAGAGTGCTTATTTAATAAAAAAAATCATCAACTTCACACACTCAATCACGAAAAGGAATTTTTATAAAGTAAATGCTGTAAACTACTTGAGTAATAGTGTTCATCTGCCCCACCACTGTACCTTCCTGCACATCTGCCCCGCCACTGTACCTTCCTGCACATCTGCCCCACCACTGTACCTCCCTGCACATCTGCCCCACCACTGTAACTCCCTGCACATCTACTCCACCGCTGTACCCCCTTCTTATCTGTCCTAACACTGAACCCATCTGCTCATCTGCACCACCACTGTAACCCCCTTTCTCATCCGCCAGACCACTGTACCTCCTACACATCTGTCCCACCACTGTAACCCCCTGCTCATCTGTCCCACCACTGTAACCCCCTGCTCATCTGTCCCACCAATGTACCTCCTTTCTCATCTGCCCCACCACTGTACCCCCCTGCACATCCCCCCCACCACTGTATCCCCCTGCACATCTGCCCCACCTCTGTACCCCCTGCTCTTCTGCCCCATCTGCCCCATCTCTGTATCCCCCTGCACATCTGTCCCACCTCTGTATCCCCCTGCACAGCTGCCCCACCTCGGTTTCCCCTGCACATCTGCCCCACCAATGTACCCCCCCACACACATCTGCCCCACCTCTGATTCCCCCTGCACATCTGCTCCACCTCTGTACTCCCTTCTCTTCTGCCCCACCACTGTACCTCCCTGCACATCTGCCCCACCAATGTGCCCCCTTCTTATCTGTCCTAACACTGAACTCCCCTGCTCATCTGCCCCACCGCTGTACCCCCCTGCTCATCTGTCCCACCGCTGTACCCTCCTGCTCATCTGCCCTACCTCTGTACCCTCATCTATGATATGTGTGTAGCACTGGTAGATTTCTAATCTACCGCTTATATGTAAATTTAGTGGGTCATCTGTGCTGTACATAGTTCAAATTTAATCTATGGCTAAATTAGCCTCTGTTCCAGCGTTGGCTGTGTTGCGTGCAGTTCCGCACTGTTGCCTGTAGGTGTCGTTATCACCATAGGTCAGTGTTGGAAAGCAACAAGCTGAAGTATATTGAGTGCTTCTCTTTCTCGGAGGCAACTCGGCAGAGGTGGTCCGCTGCTGTGCACTCTGGGAAAGGGTACTTAAGGGGCAGACGCCATTTTTCTTTCTCTTTCACCTGCTGGCCCTCCTGGCCTAAAGGTATGTGACGGGGAGTTCTATCTCGTGGCCCTCCAGGCCGGAGGGTTGCATTGCTGCAGCCATGCAAGTGGGCCCAGAAGCCTGTCTGGGGCCTACTATTATGGAGATGGTCCTGTGCTGTCTGTCCTGTGGGAAGAAGCCTGACAATTGAGAAGACCCAGGGGAGGACCCGTCTTTGGAGATGACCGAGCGGAACGCTGGTGTCTCAGGAGGGGCCTGGTAACTCAATTGGAGGATGCATCTTAATCTAATCTATCGCACAAGTACTGCCGGGTCGGCTTAAAGGTTCTGGTACTGTGTTGCTGTTCATCTAAAACTACTACGTCCTGTGGCAGAGGATTGTACAGTTAAATTGTTCTTCGCAAGTCTGTGGCAGAGACTTTTTGTTCGTGCTACACTCCGGCTGCTAGGTCAGTGAGAGAAACCTATCCAGGTGAGCAATGATTTAATCTTGGACTGTAGGTATATTCGTCCCCGAGATTTAAAGTCCTTAGTGATATAAAGAAAAAGGTATTTGAACCTCCCTGCAACTCTTCTTCTACCTCTTTCCTGCTACTTCTTCAAGTTACTTCCTATTAAAGCATTGAAAAAGTACTAAAGTGACTGGTGCCTACATTGTTAGAGACAAAGCTCAACATGGACTCCAAGTTCTGGTATTGGTGAAACTAAAGGTAAAAGGTGATGGTAACAGCCCGATTTAACTCAGTAGCTCATTCGGAGGTTAGTGCTACATGTGGGGTCCTCGTCCGGGATTGTTTGCCGTCGCCCTAAGCAACTTTGAGAAGTATTTCACCGAGAGTCTGTGCTGAAAAAGAGGTTTCTGGACTTTGTCACTTTTTCCAAGAAAAGAAGGGGTTAAACTGCAGGATTACATTTCTGACTGCGTAGGCTGCGGGTGAGAAGTAAAAGCCCGGGAGCTACGTGATCAGAGGAGCAAGTGGGAGGAGCTTCACCTGCTTGTTATCGCGTAAGACATGTGTGTATGTGTGTCTGGCGCCAAAGGAGAAGAGAGGCCTCGTGATCGTACTGAGAGGATCAGAGTGCAGCCATGTCTTCTTTTCCATTGATACCGTCAACTGTGGGGTCCAAGATGTTCCCAAGTACCGCTGCTTGTGCTATGCTAACCGGAACCCTGCTGACGGATACCGGCATTCGTTTGAAGCCGCAGGGGCAGTTCGTACTATATACCGTTGGAGATATTGAAGGGCTGGGCATGCTTTGCCACAAGTGTGAAGGACTGGCCATACATCTCCGTCCATTTGTTCGATGTTTGCAGTGCGGAGAATACTTTTTCACAGTGGAGCAACCTACAATGTCGCCCCGTGCTTATCGAGTGGACTGGGCTACAGGGATAGCTATGGTGGAACCTACTGCCATTACTGCTGGAGAGTAACAGGCCTTAGTCTCATCTGCTACCGTGAGTGTTCCTGAGGGAGATGTCGCTGTTACAGCTTCATCAGCGGACATCACTTTTGTTTCTACTTCTACTACACCTATTACCGTTGCACCTGTTTCAAGGAAGGTGGGATATGTGAAGGCTTCCCGCGGCCGTGGTTGAGGCCTACCCCAGAGGCTACCCGAACCGGAGCCGGAGGAAAGCATGGATCCGGAGAAGTCCACGACAGGAACAGGTGAGAGATCAAAGGGGAACATATCTGGGACTCTTTGTAAATATTTACCAGCAGAAGAGTTGAGAGATTCGGAGATAGATTCTTTGTCAGATCTCTCCGGTGATGATGATTTGTTTGAGACAATGTCACAGGAACTATTGTGGGCCCAAGGTAAAGATGTTGCTTCTACTTTTACCTTCTCAGAATGGATAGCCATGGGTACTGGTAAGACATCACCATGTGTGGAGCCGCACAGTACTATTGCAGAGACATTGTCTAAAGTTACTAGTTCGTTTGAGTCTGAGCTGATACCCATCGGATCTATGGTGCGCAAATCGCCAAATTCTTCTGTGCCTCCTGGTCAGGGAAAAACCAGAACTTTACCTAGACTTGCCCGTTTACAGAGAGTGCTCACCAAATGAGTTACTACGGAATATGGTCTGGAATTTCCTTATGTTACTCAAGAAGTTATGCAGGAAATTGAGGCTAATCGAGAGCAGTGGTACCGTGAAGCTGTTTGGGACTATTTGTCGGTACCAAAGCCTTTCCGGAGAGCTGGATATTCTGCTGCCATGGATGAACGTTTTAATGGGTGTCTGTTGCACTAGAATTATGGTCGGCACATTTATGCTGACAAAGTGGTCATTTGCAGACCTGGAAAAGATGACATTGTTTATTTTATCACCACCGTGGATAAAAAGGGGAAGAAACTGACATTACCGGATCCCCGGCTCTATTGGTGATAATGCAAAAGAGACTGTTGTCTTTTGTCCTGCTAAAGGAAAGAGAACTTTGGGGTATATAGCCAGATAGTGTCAGGATTTAGAGAACTTCGTGGTCAAGAGATTTAATTTGCCTCAGCACTTCTATATCCAAAGATTCTTTGCTACACTGGATTTCTTCTGCTAAATAGCTAGGGATGGACTTTTAAGTTACTTTTAAGTTCACCTTGAAAGAAAAAAAATGAGTGCGGAGGAAAGTGTCATTCTTTTGGGAGTGAGGCTTTGCTCCCAATTGATCAGTGATGCTAATGTACATTTATTTTGTGTGTGTTTAACTTTTGTTTTTTTAGATAAAACCAGATCTTCTATCAAGCTGTTAGAGGTGGCTACAGTTAGATAGATAGAGGGGTTTTTGTAACATGACTAATGTGGATATGTTGTTGTGTTAATGTTTGAAACTGTAATATTTCTCTACTGTCTCTCTTTCTTCCCTATCTAAGTTTTTGGTTCAAATACCTACTCTCAGGCTTGATAGTCATTTTTTTGGCAGACGTTGAGGACAATGTCTATTCTAGTGGGGGGAGTATGTAGAGCTAGTAGATTTCTAATCTACCGCTTATATGTAAATTTAGTGGGTCATCTGTGCTGTACATAGTTCAAATTTAATCTATGGCTAAATTAGCCTCTGTTCCAGCATTGGCTGTGTTGCGTGCAGTTCTGCACTGTTGCCTGTAGGTGTCATTGTCACCATAAGTCAGTGTTGGAAATCAACAAGCTGAAGTATGTTGAGTGCTCTTCTTTCTCGGAGGCAACTCGGCAGAGGTGGTCCGCTGCTGTTTACTCTGGGAGAGGGTACTTAAGGGGCAGATGCCATTTTTCTTTCTCTTTCACCTGCTGGCCCTCCTGGCCTAAAGGTATGTGACAGGGAGTTCTATCTCGTGGCCCTCCAGGCCGGAGGGTTGCATTGCTGCAGCCATGCAAGTGGGCCCAGAAGCCTGTCTGGGGCCTACTATTATGGAGATGGTCCTGTGCTGTCTGTCCTGTGGGAAGAAGCCTGACAATTGAGAAGACCCAGGGGAGGACCCGTCTTTGGAGATGACCGAGCGGAACGCTGGTGTCTCAGGAGGGGCCTGGTAACTCAATTGGAGGATGCATCTTAATCTAATCTATCGCACAAGTACTGCCGGGTCGGCTTAAAGGTTCTGGTACTGTGTTGCTGTTCATCTAAAACTACTACGTCCTGTGGCAGAGGATTGTACAGTTAAATTGTTCTTCGCAAGTCTGTGGCAGAGACTTTTTGTTCGTGCTACACTCCGGCTGCTAGGTCAGTGAGAGAAACCTATCCGGGTGAGCAAAGATTTAATCTTGGACTGAAGGTATATTCGTCCCTGAGATTTAAAGTCCTCAGTGATATAAAGAAAAAGGTATTTGAACCTCCCTGCAACTCTTCTTCTACCTCTTTCCTGCTACTTCTTCACGTTACTTCCTATTAAAGCATTGAAAAAGTACTAAAGTGACTGGTGCCTACATTGTCAGAGACAAAGCTCAACATGGACTCCAAGTTCTGGTATTGGTGAAACTAAAGGTAAAAAGGTGACGGTAACAGCCCGATTTAACTCAGCAGCTCCTTCGGGGGTTAGTGCTACATGTGCAATATGCAGAACAAATGCAAGGAAGCAGAGATGAGACACAGCTACCTGTCCTGGCACTGTCATCCCCGTTGATTCGCCTCTCACATCCAGCCCAGGTGCTTGTATGTGATGTCCCATACACACATCTGAAATGGATGTACAGTGATGTGCTCAGGTCAGGGGCATTTTCTAAAAGCAGTGGGCCTCTGTGCAAGATCATAAATTGGGCCCTCCCAGCTGAGAAAAAGTGTGGAGCGGT
This sequence comes from Lithobates septentrionalis, assembly GCA_037952835.1. Lineage (NCBI taxonomy): Eukaryota > Metazoa > Chordata > Amphibia > Anura > Ranidae > Lithobates > Lithobates septentrionalis. The sequence goes on along the minus strand of JBBDGP010000218.1, from coordinate 4,523,163 downwards.
GCGCCGCAGCAAAAATTGGGTGTAATTTTTATTGTGTGGAATACTGGCTGTGGCTTAAAGGGATGCAGAGTGTAAGGGATCAGTAGTATGTGACGCAAAGGTTCAGGAGTAAGTGGGGCAGAATTCAGGGGTTGGGAGTCAGTGATGCAGAGGTCAGTAGTATTAGATTGTACAGAACTGAGGGGTCAGTGGTAAGTGACACAATGGATATAAAAAGTCTACACACCCCTGTTAAAATGTCAGGTTTCTGTGATGTACAAAAATGAGACAAAGATAAATAATTTCAGGACTTTTTCCACCTTTAATGTGACCTATAAACTGTACAGCACAGTTGAAAAACAAACTGAGGGCGCATGCGCGAGATCGGGGAAGATGGCAGTATAATCTCTCTGCTCTGCGCCGTCGGACCGCTCACACTTGGCTAGCAAAGTACATGTCCCGACATCAGAGAATCAGCTCCTGGGGCGGCAGACACCACCAGGCTCCCGGTGGGTATGCATTGCACACTCCAGAACCGGCAGCGCTACCGCTCACAACAAAAGGCCTCGCCAGCTGCAAGAAAAGGGAAAGGTAAAATGGCATTCAATACAGAGCAGCACTACCCCCCAAAACTGTGAAAATGATGCAGTGAAGATCAAACAGTAATAATAAATTGAAATTGAAATAAACGTTCAATAAATCAATTGTGATCAAGAGCAGAACTAAAAGTCCATCTTCTCAATTCCACAGTGAAAAAGAAAAAGTGCCAAGCATCAACTGATGATAAAAAAGCAATGTAACTGTGCATACAGGATTGACAAAAAATAATAATAGTCCACGGTAAGTGAATTCGACCTCCACCACACCTCCAGTGATAAGAAGAATGCTCGCTTACCAGATGGCAAGCAATTAGTGCTTGCGGTCTAAACCCGACCAGGGCCTTTCTCCAAGATCAGGACACAGAAAGTCTGAGGAAGAACCCGTCTAGGAGGTCAGCAGGGGAACGCCAAACTTGTCAGCCCAGGATCGTTCCCAGATCAGATATGGTGATGATCAGATGTTCCCAAAATACAAAGGAATCACCATAGCGTAACATGTTTAAACATCATTTATTGTAAAAGAAGAAAAGCCACTTACAGTGTATCGTAGCAATAAAAACAGTTCAGCCGGCCGGCTTGTGCAAACACCCGTCCCTTCGGACACAACACGCGAGACGTCAGCTCCTCCCGACGCGCGTTTCGTCATATAATGACATCGTCTGGGGCACGGGCAACGCACTGACGTGTCGCATATAAATAGAAAACTAAAAGGAACCAAGCCTCATTATGAGACCAGATCCGAAAATCATCCGCGTTCCATCTCCCGATCTGGCAGAAGTTTATGGCGGCCATTTTAACTAATGGAAACAAATCCCATATAGTGACCCGGACACATAACTAAATAGCCAGGTGAGAAAAGTGAAAATTAAACATTCCCACCATGGTGGAACATGAAAAAAATATTATTACGGCCTTAAAACAAAAATTAATTATTTTAAGTAACAATACTCGACATCCAAACAATATATAAAAATAAAATTAAAAAATATAAAAAAATTTTTAATAAGGACAGAAGAATTTTTTATTTTCTTCTTGCTTCCAAAAAACACCAATTGTTTGGAAAGGACCAGAGAACCATGTAACCTAATACAATATTATGCAGCCGTTCCAGGCCACAACAGAGAAGCCTCTTAATGCAAAAAAGTCCTATTTAAAAACTAGTTGGCTGTAGACAAAAATGGGCCCACCCACCTTGAGTAGGGGTAACATAATCTACACCTAGTCATACTCAGAAACCTTCCTGACATAGAATACCCAATCATCAAACTGTAGGTGAAAAAGGGATGATTTCCTTAGGTTCACAAGGAGTCAGATTCCAAAACAGGAAGAACTAAGACACCATACTTAATAAGAATAAAATATCTTAGATAACGAAAACATTAAAGGTAAAATAAAATAGTACCACAGAAATATATAATCTCAGGAATTATCTATGAAGGCATTAGTATCTACATCCACGTTTAACCCATGGGGGGTATAACATTTGACCTTATGGATCCATAGCATCTCGAGTCTGGAGATGCTCCTGACCAGAGAGCTACCCCTCCAATGGGGATGGTATTTATCTATCCCTAAAAAGATCGTGTTAGAGGGATCTTTATTGTGAGTATTAAAATGTTTGGAATATATAAACAAAAAGTGTAGCGCTAAAGTGAATATGGTAAAGGGAGGGTTTTGTAGTAAGGAGAGGTGAAACCACAAACTCAGGTGGCCAATAACCTCAACTTAGTCAAAACCAAATGTAAGTGTACATGAACAACGTGATATTGACACAAATATACCAACAAATTAAAGTGCTCCTTCTTTTGAAAAAAGTGTGCATATAAATGAAAATCAAAAATAAAAAATAGAGTGAAAATACATTAATAAGTGATAATCTTAAAAGTCCACATTTGACTGATGATGTAATACAGAAACTGTCCGAAATATTGATATGAGAGCATTTAAGCCAATATAAGTGATAAAAACTTGGTAATGTAGTCCATGTATTGCAAGGTATGGTTGAAACACCAAGACCCAAGGCAGATATCCTTACGGTACAAAGACTCAAGAGCCGAGGCAGATATCCTTATAGAGATTCCAATTCAGGGGGGGGGGGGACCCAGGGCAGATAACTTTGCAGCACAAAGGCCCAGAAAAAAGTAAGGTAGAATACTCTTACCGACTTTGGTGGACTCACAAGCCGTGGGCGGTGAGTCAAACGAGCTTGTACTGTCTTGTAACCCGTGACAGTGTGAGGATGGGTTGTACACCAAAAGACGTCCTCATTGGATGGGGGAGCCTGGAACCTGGTCTTGAAGATCTGCGCGATCACCGTTTTTATCCGCATACATGGACCATAAAGAAAACAACGACAAGGAACCTCCACATAGTGTAAATCCGAAAAAGGAGCTTTTCTTCAATTGGCATTTATTAGATCATCATCAAAACAATCCATAAAAATCGCAGTTAAAATAGAATCGATTCAAAGCACAATAAAATGAGCGTGGTATGGGGTGCTGTATCCAGCCACCCATCCATGTATGCGGATAAAAACGGTGATCGCGCAGATCTTCAAGACCAGGTTCCAGGCTCCCCCATCCAATGAGGACGTCTTTTGGTGTACAACCCATCCTCACACTGTCACGGGTTACAAGACAGTACAAGCTCGTTTGACTCACCGCCCACGGCTTGTGAGTCCACCAAAGTCGGTAAGAGTATTCTACCTTACTTTTTTCTGGGCCTTTGTGCTGCAAAGTTATCTGCCCTGGGTCCCCCCCCCCCCTGAATTGGAATCTCTATAAGGATATCTGCCTCGGCTCTTGAGTCTTTGTACCGTAAGGATATCTGCCTTGGGTCTTGGTGTTTCAACCATACCTTGCAATACATGGACTACATTACCAAGTTTTTATCACTTATATTGGCTTAAATGCTCTCATATCAATATTTCGGACAGTTTCTGTATTACATCATCAGTCAAATGTGGACTTTTAAGATTATCACTTATTAATGTATTTTCACTCTATTTTTTATTTTTGATTTTCATTTATATGCACACTTTTTTCAAAAGAAGGAGCACTTTAATTTGTTGGTATATTTGTGTCAATATCACGTTGTTCATGTACACTTACATTTGGTTTTGACTAAGTTGAGGTTATTGGCCACCTGAGTTTGTGGTTTCACCTCTCCTTACTACAAAACCCTCCCTTTACCATATTCACTTTAGCGCTACACTTTTTGTTTATATATTTTTTACAGTCTCAGTCGTTCTGTAGTGTTGGCAGCTGTTTCCACCTATCAGATAGGCGCGGTATTTTTTTTAATTTAAAATGTTTGGAGACCGAGTGTTTTGGGAATCCATTCTTAATGTTAGAGATATGTTCATTCAATCTGACGGAGAGGGGTCGCCTAGTCCTGCCCACATACTGCAACCCACAAGGGCACTGTAGCAGGTAGACGACCCCCTCCGTTGAACATGTTATGAATGGCTCAATCACATGTTCCCTCTGTGTAGTGTGGGAAGTAAACTTATGGGTACGTCTTTGTATGCCCCTATTAATGGAACACACCCTACATCTCCCACATTTATAGTATCCAGTAAAATTACCAAAAAAACTTAATTTGGTAATGGGGGGATCAATAACATTAGGGGCCAATCGGTCTTTAAGACACGATGCTCCCCTAAACACCATATGAGGTCTGGCAGGTAGAATAGACCTGAGAACAGGGTCATTATTCAAAATATGCCAGTGTCTCTGCACTAAATTCCTAATTTGGTTATGCTGTACTGAATAGGTGGTGATGAAAGGGACCAAAGCAGAATTCCGCTCCCGAGGTGGTCTGTCCCTTAACAGATCACTCCTATCCAGATTTACCACTGAATGAAGAGTGGAATTGAGAGTATCTTGCGGATAACCCTTCTCTAAAAATCTTTTAGTGAGAACATCAGCCTGTTCCAAAAACTCGGCAACGTCAGAGCAATTACGCCTCAAACGTATATACTGGCTCTTAGGAACAGAACGAAGCCAGGACTGATGGTGGCAGCTGTCCGTAGAAATATAGGAGTTTCGATCCGTGCTTTTAAAGAACGTAGAGGTACTAAACTGGTTTTGGCGGATACCTATATTGAGATCTAAAAAGCTAACGGCAGACTGACTAGCCTCAAAATTTAGAACATTGCCTCTATCATTCTTGTTAAGGTCTTCCATAAACTGATCAAGGTCACTCCGAGAACCGTCCCAAAGGAGGAGGACGTCATCGATGTACCTGGCCCACAACTTGAGCTGGGGCTTTCGGCAAACATGGATGACGTCCTCCTCCCACAAAGCCATAAAAAGGTTCGCAAGGCTGGGGGCATATTTAGCCCCCATAGCCACTCCGCGATCTTGGCGGTAGAACTGCTTGTCGAACCAGAAATAGTTATGTGAAGCAGCATACCTCAGAAGATCCATAATAAAATTAATTTGCTCATCAAACAAATCAGAATCTCTTCTGAGGTAATACTCAACCGCAAAAAGGCCTAAATCATGAGGAATTATTGTATACAAAGATGTTACGTCTGCGGTAACCATCCATGTAGATGCAGTAGGGGTATGATTAGACAAAATATTTATTACATGCCTGGAGTCCTTGATTAGAGAGGGCATTTTAGCAACCAGAGGTTGCAGGAAGAAATCGATGTACTTGCCCACCCGGGACGTGAGGGAATCAATCCCACTCACAATAGGACGTCCCGGGGGGCAAGTAGGGTGCTTATGAACTTTCGGCAGATAGTATATCACTGGCGTACAGGGTGCTTTAGGGATAAGGTACAGCTTCTCTTTTTTATTGATAATACCCTGTGTGAAACCATTATCAACAATTTTGGTTAGTTCACCTAGATAGGGGGTTTTAAGATCTTCTCAACCATCCCACAGGTCATCCCAGATGTCTCAAAGAAGTTCTCAAGCTCTTCCATCCTTGCAAGCACAGCATTTCCAGGATGTCCCCAAGGGATGACTGCATTGATGTGACCTACCTGGGATAATTTGGATGCCCTAGAGGACTCTCCTACCCCAAGCTAGTTACTCCAACCAGATCGTTGACTCTCACCACTCACTGTGCACTTGGCCCCACATTGCACCTTTGACCTCATTATGCTGGGGTCCGGCCGGATAACATAGGCACTTATGTTTTGTGCCTTTTAACTGATAACTGCCATTACTTAGATCTGGCTGCTTCCTACCCCTCCTTCCCTGTTCTTAGACACCTTACCCCACGATGGATCCTTTACCCTGGGTTGCCCCAACTGTGAGATGGCAGCACTGGGTTACGCAGAATTAATACTCCACTGCAGATATTTGGTCCACTGGGGATTATACATTACGCTCCCCCCCCCTTTTTTTTGTTGGATTAATGCCTGTTACTCTTGGTGAGAGTTCCCGCTCTGTAGCTCGAGAGGGTCCTCTATATAATGTGCTGGATGTCCCCATTTGAGTTATGGGAATGTCTTGCCCATTGCGGGCTACAGTCTGTGCCCTCCATGTTTTCAGCCGCAGTCTGGCAGCCATGGGCCTCAGGGTCTGGCACTACTACTAACTCAAGGCGTTCCATTTTTTATCACAACAGATTTTATTTGAACAGGCCGCCAATGAGTTTTCTCTGCTGTAGGTCGTTTTTTTCACTCTGGACCCCCGTTTGTAAATGGTTGCTCCTGGGTGTAATGCCGGCTTAGGTTAAAAGTTGAAAGTTATATTACTATGGTTAAGAGGTTGTTCCATTTCTTTTTTTGGTTGTGCCTGTCAATGTTTCCTACATATGCTTTGTGCCTACATTTTATGCATTAATGACAAGTTTACTTTAGAAATATGCTGAGTGGTTCCCGACAGGCCTCTGCTCCCCCACATGTGGCGGAACTTGGCCCGGGCAACAGTCCTGGCCAACCTCCGACCTCCCAGTGGGTCTTCTGTCCCACTACCAATCGCAACTCTGATGTTTGGATTATTTTTGCTCCTAGTATCACTCGGCCACTATATACTTCTAAACATGATCCTTTCTTCTTGCTTCCTATTTGACTCACTTTTCCCTTCATTCTTTCTCTCCCTTACTGAGTCCGCGATGTGTGTGCTCGGAGGAGCTGATTCTAGACGTTTCTCATATTCACTGTGACGCTAAACTGGTTATCCCTGAATGTTCAGGGTATGAACTCTCCTCAAAAAAGGGTGAAAGTTTTTAAGTACCTTAAGAAACAACAGATAGATATAGCCTGTTTACAGGAAACCCATTTTTCAACTACTTCTTGCCCTAAATATTTTGATGCCCAGTATCCCCAGATTTTTTTGACCAATGCTCTGACCAAACAAAAAGGGGTACTTATAGCCTTCCGCAAATCAGTTCCATTTAGTTGCACTAAACCGATAGTGGATCCTGATGGTAGGTACATATTGTTACAAGGTACTATCCAAGATACAGAGATTACCATCATGACCTACTATGCTCCAAAATCTAACCCGGGGCCCTTTCTGACCCACGTCTGTAACTTGTTGACATCCCACCGCAAAGGTTCTCTCCTCCTTGCGGGAGATTCGAACCTGGCCTTGAACCCCTCTTTGGATAAATATCCCACGGAACGTAATGCTCCCTCCCCCAACTCTTAAAAAATGTGCAATTTCATGACCTGGTCGATCTCTGGAAGGATAGTCAACCCTAGGGTAAAGATTACATGTATTATTCCCACCCTCATCATTCTCACTCCAGAATAGACCATATGTTCATGTTAAGGAGACATCTTCCCTTAGTGGTAACAGCCTCTATCCTAGCTGCCCCATGGTCCAATCATGATCCTGTTCTGGCAGTTTGCCACTCTATGCCCGGAACGGCAGCTAGCCCAACATCTTTTTTACTGCAACTAAATTGTCTATTGTGAGGGCATGGAAAACTCCCATACCCAGTTTTGAGGCAGTCAAAAACCATCTGAATGATGTCATGGTTAACGAGAAGTTGACGGCTGTCCTCTCAGACACACATGACAAATTTCTCAGAGTTTGGCAACCATGGATTACATACTCTCAGCCTTCTTGGTTTGATAGTGCGTTACTCTCGATGTAAGGCTCCCCTGGCGCACACCCTATGGATTCTTTTCACTTTCCTCTTCTTTCTTTTTTTTCTCTCTCTCTCTTTTTTTTTCTCTCTTCTTTCTGTTCTCTTCTCCTCTTTCACCTCTTTCCACCCTTTTTCTCTAGGTTGCTTATTTTCTCTTTTGACCACTACTTATTATGCACTCATTCCACAGGTTTAGCACGACACCAGGCACTACCCTGGTTGGAATGGTTATACTTATACTTCAAATACTATGCTTACTATAGTGCCTTAGTTAGTTCAATTTTTTATAATGCATCCACGCAAAAATAAGTAGATTTTTGATCACAAACTTTCATTTGGAAATGTCAAGTGGGTTATGAGGACATTGCAAACACCCTATGACTTCTAGGAACACCTTGGAAAGCTATTTCTGGACTTCCATTTAGCTATCTGGCTCAATGGACCTTCACATTCAAATTCCGCACAATTTTACTGCTCCTGTCTCCTTTATATTGTTATAGGTTTTTGGTTTTGCTTTGGTATGTATAAGTGGACCTTATACTTTTGTCTTTAAATACTCCTTGCCGGACGCGTCCAACCCTGCGGCAGTTCTGGAGGCTGCGGTGATCCGTTCTGTGGAGGCCCTAAAACATTTTCCCCTTCGAGGTCCCAAGGCTCCATATGACTTGACCACCTCCATGCACACGACTCTAATGCCGCGTACACACGGTCGGACTTTTCGTCTACAAAAGTCAGACAGCCTGTCCGACAGACTTCCGGCAGACTTTCGGCGGACTTTCGACGGACTTGCGGCGGACTTTCTAACGAACAGACTTGCCTACACACGATCACACAAAAGTCCGTCGAATTCTTACGTGATGACGTACACTGGACTAAAATAAGGAAGTTCATAGCCAGTAGCCAATAGGTGCCCTAGCGTGGCTTTTTGTCCGTCGGACTAGCACACAGACGAGCGGATTTCGGGGTCCGTCGTAGTTACGAAGTAAAGATTTGAAGCATGTTTCAAATCTAAAGTACGTCGGATTTGAGGCTAAAAAAGTATGTTGAAAGTCCGGAGAAGCCCACACACGATCGGATTACCAGCCAGCTTTAGTCCGTCAGCGTCCGTTGGACTTTTGTAGACGAAAAGTCCGACCGTGTGTACGCGGCATAAGGGCCTGGAAGGCAGGACTGGGACTTGAGAAGTTCCCACGGAATGCAGTATCCCCACACGCCCCCCTATGGAACAACCCGACCTTACCCCATCTTTATTCACTACCAGACCCCAAAATATGGGCCAAATGTGGCATTAAACTGATATCGGACCTCACCACCGGCACGGCAATACACCCCTTCAATCATCTAGTATGCCACAATAATGTTCCCCCCTCGCATTTATTTCACTATATGCAACTGTCTCATGCGTTTAAAGCCCAAATATTACCCAATGACACGCAAATAGTGCAATCCGATCTGGAGAGGGTCATAAGATATGAATACACCAGGAAACCAACTTCGGTCTTCTATGCACATCTCCTTAGAGTTTCCTATCCAGATCTGTCAAAGCTCCGTCAGCAATGGACACAAGACATCCCGGGACTGGACTCAGAGGATTGGGAGGACATGTGGGACTTCCCCTTCAAAATCCTGGTCTCACTTCGTGACCGCCTCATACAATACAAAATACTACACCGGGCATATATTACCCCGTAAAGAATGCATAAAATGAGAACCTCCCTGTCCTCGGAGTGTTGGAGGTGTACTGGGGATCCGGGTGACTTTTTACACATCTTCTGGTCCTGCCCAGCAATTCAAAACTACTGGTCACAAGTAATATCTGTAATAAAAGAAGTGGTGGGAATAGATATAGCCCTAACCCCGCAGATATGCCTTCTAGGCTTAGTAGAAGAATTAGCCCCCAGGATAGCGGAGAGTAGGGATGAGCCGAACACCCTCCGGTTCGGTTCGCACCAGAACCTGCGAACGGACCGAAAGTTTGCACGAACGTTAGAACCCCATTGACGTCTATGGGACTCGAACGTTCGAAATCAAAAGTGCTCATTTTAAAGGCTAATTTGCATGGTATTGTCCTAAAAAGGGTTTGGGGACCCGGGTCCTACCCCAGGGGACATGTATCAATGCAAAAAAAACTTTTAAAAACGGCTGTTTTTTCGGGAGCAGTGATTTTAATGATGCTTAAAGTAAAAAAAAAAAAAGTGAAATATTCCTTTAAATATCGTACCTGGGGGGTGTCTATAGTATGCCTGTAAAGTGACGCGTGTTTCCCGTGTTTAGAACAGTCCCTGCACCAAATGTCATTTTTAAAGTAAAAAATCTCATTTAAAACTGCTTGCGGGTTTAATGTCATGTCGGGTCATGGCAATATGGATGAAAATCAGTGAGACAAACGGCATGGGTACCCCCCAGTCCATTACCAGGCCCTTTGGGTCTTGTATGGATATTAAGGGGAACCCCGCACCCAAATTAAAATAAGGAAAGGCCTTATATACTCTGAACAGCAGTATACAGGCGGTGCAAACAAGACAGGGACTGTAGGTTTGTTGTTAAGTAGAATCTCTTTGTAATTTTGAACGGGTACATTTTTAACGTGTTTAGCTCCAGCCAAAAAATCTTTTTTAAGCTTTTTGGAAAACATAGGGAAGGGTTATCACCCCTGTGACATTTGTTTTGCTGTCTTTCCTCCTCTTCAGAAGATTTCACCTCACTTTTTGTCCCAATGAAAAATGTTTTTTGAAAATTTGGGTTTTTTTGTGGAACAAGGATTGGAAAGCATCAGTGGAAAGGAGAAATTGTTTTCCCATATTAACTCTTACAGGAGAGAATTTCCCTTCCTAGGGGTAGATTTCATCTCACTTCCTGTTGTCTCCTTCCGTTTGCAAGTAGGAGTCGTTTGTAAGTTAGATGTTTGAAAGTAGGGTCCTGCCCTATATACTCAGCAGAAATTTGGGCCTTAGGTGTTGCTGTGGCCACAACACTGTAAGCCCTCACAGGGCCCTGCTGTGAAATATTAGATCAAGAATTGTAATTACATGCCCCTGTTGAACAGGAGCTGAAAAATTAGGCCTTAGGCACTGGTGCTGGTGCCACAACACTGCAACCCCTCACAGACACTCTAGTTGGAACGCAGGAACGAGCCCTGCTGCAAAGTATTGCATCAAAAATTGTAATTACACGCCCCTGTTAGACAGGGGCAGAAAAATTGGGCCTTAGGCACTGGTGCTGGTGCCACAACACTGCAACCCCTCACAGACACTCTAGTTGGAATGCAGGAACGAGCCCTGCTGCAAAGTATTGCATCAAAAATTGTAATTACACGCCCCTGTTAGACAGGGGCAGAAAAATTGGGCCTTAGGCACTGGTGCTGGTGCCACAACACTGCAACCCCTCACAGACACTCTAGTTGGAATGCAGGAACGAGCCCTGCTGCAAAGTATTGCATCAAAAATTGTAATTACACGCCCCTGTTAGACAGGGGCAGAAAAATTGGGCCTTAGGCACTGGTGCTGGTGCCACAACACTGCAATCCCTCACAGACACTCTAGTTGGAATGCAGGAACTAGCCCTGCTGCAAAGTATTACATCAAAAATTGTAATTACACGCCCCTGTTAAACAGGGGCTGAAAAATTGTGCCTTAGGCACTGGTGGTGGCGCCCAGAACCAAAAATGTTCTTACAAGCTATCAGCGTGATGATTGAGGAGGAAGAGGATAATTACTCAGGGATAGTCACTCAGCATCAACATAGGCAGTCTTTGAAGGGATCTGAGATTTCAAAAAAAATTATTCGGTTACATCAGCATCAGGTGCTTGGTAGCTGGTGGTGATCCAAGACTGATTCATTTTTATGAAGGTCAGCCGATCGACCGAGTCGGTGGACAGACGCACCCTGTGATCGGTTACCACGCCTCCAGCAGCACTGAATGTGCGTTCCGAAAGAACGCTGGATGCAGGACAGGCCAGTAGCTCAATTGCATACTGTGCTAGCTCTGGCCAGTGATCCATCCTCAAGACCCAGTAACCCAGAGGATTTTCGGTGGGAAAGGTGTCCAAGTCTGATCTTGCCCCTAGGTATTCCTGCACCATGTAAAACAGACGCTGGCGATGGTTGCTGGAACCGATCATACCTTGGGGCTGCGGACCAAAAAATTGTCTGAACGCATCGGTCAGACGGCCACCTTCTCCACCGCTCCTTCTTTGACTGACCGAAGTCTCAGCAACACGTTGTCCAGAAACAGGAGTTTGTAACCTCCCAGTCTCTGGGAACGCATTGCACAGACCTTTCTGCAAGGCCTCCTGAAGATGTTTCATCCTCTGCTCCCTCTGCGATGGCAAGATATGGTCCGCAACCTTACCCTTGTAACGTGGATCAAGGAGGGTTGCCAGCCAGTATTGGTCCTTCTCCTTGATACCACGAATACGAGGATCCTTACGCAGGCTTTGCAGGATCAGGGAGGCCATGCAGCGTAGGTTTGCTGAGGCATTCGGTCCGGAGTCCTCTGGGTCACTAAGGACGACAACGTCCGCAGCCACCTCCTCCCAGCCACGTACAAGTCCATGTGTTTCTTGGGACTGATCCCTTAAAGACTGCTGCTGATGCTGAGTGCCAGGCTCCACCTCCATACTGACACAATCTTCCTCCTCCTCCTCCTCGTCCTCTTCCTGTGAGATCGGCGGGCACGCAGGAACACTGTCTGGATAAAGGGGGGCTTGAGAGCTAAGGAAGTCCTCCTCTTCCTGCCTCTGTTCTGCCTCAAGTGTCCTGTCCATTATTCCACGCAGCGTGTGCTCCAACAGGTGGACAAGGGGGACAGTGTCACTGATGCATGCACTGTCACTGCTCACCATCCTCGTGGCCTCCTCGAATGGTGACAGGACAGTGCATGCATCCCTGATCATGGCCCACTGGCGTGGGGAAAAAAAACCAAGCTCCCCTGACCCTGTCCTGGTGCCATAGTCGCACAGGTACTCATTGATGGCCCTCTGCTGCGTGTGCAGCCGCTGCAGCATGGCCAACGTTGAGTTCCACCTGGTGGGCATGTCACAGATTAGGCGGTTCTTGGGCAGGTTAAACTCCTTTTGGAGGTCCGTCAGCCGAGCACTGGCATTATATGACCGGCGGAAATGCACACAGACTTTCCTGGCCTGCCTCAGGACATCCTGTAAGCCCGGGTACCTGCCCAAGAACCGCTGCACCACCAAGTTAAGGACGTGAGCCAAACAGGGCACATGGGTCATTTGTCCCTGTCGGAGGGCAGAGAGGAGGTTGGTGCCATTGTCGCAAACCACCATTCCTGCCTTAAGTTGGCGTGGCGTCAACCACCTCTGAACCTGCCCCTGCAGAGCTGACAGAACCTCTGCCCCAGTGTGGCTCCTGTCCCCCAAGCACACCAGCTCAAGCACCGCATGGCATCTTTTGGCCTGCGTACTTGCGTAGCCCCTTGAACGACTACGGTGCACCGCTGGTTCCGAGGAAGAGGCCATGGAGGAAGAAGAAGAGGAGGGGGTGGAGGAGAGAGGTGTGTCACAATCAGCATTTTGGAGGCGTGGTGGCGGAACAACCTCCAACACTACTGCACCTTGTCCTGCATCCTTCCCAGCTGCCAGCAGAGTCACCCAATGCGCCGTGAAACTTAGGTAACGTCCCTGTCCATGCCTGCTGGACCATGAGTCAGCGGTAATATGCACCTTACCGCTGACCGCCCTGTCCAGCGAGGCATGGACATTGCCTTCCACATGCCGGTAGAGAGCCGGAATCGCCTTCCGTGAGAAAAAGTGGCGTTTGGGTACCTGCCACTGAGGAACCGCACATTCCACAAACTCACGGAAGGGGGCAGAGTCTACCAACTGAAAAGGCAGCAGTTGAAGTGCTAGCAATTTTGCCAAGCTAGCATTCAACCGCTGGGCATGTGGATGGCTGGGAGCAAACTTCTTTCGGCGGTGCAGCAGCTGGGGCAGGGAAATTTGCCTGGTACAATCTGACGTCGGTGTACCAAAAGCAGATTGCCCACAAGTACTTGGCTGTGACACACCTAATTCTACACCTTCATTCCTCTCACTGCAGGTCTCAGAGAGGACTGGAGGTCTAGTGGGGTTGGAAATCTCAGCTGATGAGGAGCAAGGAGAGATCCTCTTTGTTCTTTGGTGTGGGTCTTTTAGATACGCTTGCCAACGAACTGCATGGCAGGTCAACATATGTCTGGTCAAGCATGTGGTACCCAAGCGGGAGATGTTTTGGCCACGTGAGATACGCTTGAGACATATGTTGCAAATAGCAGCGGTGCGATCTGATGCACTCGTCTCAAAAAAGGCCCACACCAAAGAACTTATTGAATAACGCGCAGAGACTGCAGCGCCCTGCACATGTGGAGCTTTGGGGTGTGATGCAGTCAATGTGCTGCCCTTAGGCTGGCCCCTGGAGGGCATCCTGCCTCGTTGGTGATGTGCCGCCTCCTCCTCCTCCTCCTCCTCTCTCCTATCAGGCACCCACGTTGAGTCAGTGACCTCATCATCCCCTCCCTCCTCATCACTGGAGCAAACCTGGCAGTATGCTGCAGCAGGGGGAGCATGACTGCCAGATTGCTGTCCTTCTTGGGCACCCCCTCTGTCCGTGCTCATGTTACTGCCTTCATCGAGCTCAGTATCATCATCAGAGCCTTCCAAACGCTGGGCATCCTCCTGGAGCATGTACCCAACACTGTGGTCAAACAGTTCGAGGGACTCCTCAGGAGAACATGGTGGAGCTAGGGAAGGAGTCACTGATGACATTGAGCTGAGGGAAGAGGCCGCTGCTTTGCCAGACAAAGCACCCTGGGCATGGGTGAGAGAGGATGAGGAGGATGAGGACGGCTTGGTCATCCACTCGACCAAGTCTTCCGCATGTTGCGGCTCAACACGGCCAGCTGCCGAAAAAAAGGCCAAACGTGTCCCATGGCCACGTGCTGATGAGGATGCACCGTCTCCACGACCAGCACTAGACACAGAGCCTGCTTGCCCTCTCTTATTGGCTTGTGACTGTCTGCCTCTCCTTCTTGGCCTTCCAGACATACTAATGGCCTGTAGCTGCACTAAGCTGGGATAGAACACCAGTAATTTTCTTCAGGTAGCTTTATATACTGTAACCAGACAAGCCTGCCTGTCAGTAGGAAGATAACAGGAACGGATCTAGCTGAACACTGTGAGCAGGACGCACTGTACTAAATGTAAATAGTCTAGCTGCCTGACCGTGGTACTAATAGGATCAAATAGAACACCAGTAATTTTCTTCAGGTAGCTTTATATACTGTAACCAGACAAGCTTGCCTGTCAGTAGGAAGATAACAGGAACGGATCTAGCTGAACACTGTGAGCAGGACGCACTGTACTAAATGTAAATAGTCTAGCTGCCTGACCGTGGTACTAATAGGATCAAATAGAACACCTGTAATTTTCTTCAGGTAGCTTTATATACTGTAACCAGACAAGCCTGCCTGTCAGTAGGAAGATAACAGGAACGGATCTAGCTGAACACTGTGAGCAGGACGCACTGTACTAAATGTAAATAGTCTAGCTGCCTGACCGTGGTACTAATAGGATCAAATAGAACACCAGTAATTTTCTTCAGGTAGCTTTATATACTGTAACCAGACAAGCCTGCCTGTCAGTAGGAAGATAACAGGAACGGATCTAGCTGAACACTGTGAGCAGGACGCACTGTACTAAATGTAAATAGTCTAGCTGCCTGACCGTGGTACTAATAGGATCAAATAGAACACCAGTAATTTTCTTCAGGTAGCTTTATATACTGTAACCAGACAAGCCTGCCTGTCAGTAGGAAGATAACAGGAACGGATCTAACTGAACACTGTGAGCAGGACGCACTGCACTAAATGTAAATAGTCTAGAAGATAACAGGAACGGATCTAGCTGAACACTGTGAGCAGGACGCACTGCACTAAATGTAAATAGTCTAGAAGATAACAGGAACGGATCTAGCTGAACACTGTGAGCAGGACGCACTGCACTAAATGTAAATAGTCTAGAAGATAACAGGAACGGATCTAGCTGAACACTGTGAGCAGGACGCACTGCACTAAATGTAAATAGTCTAGAAGATAACAGGAACGGATCTAGCTGAACACTGTGAGCAGGATGCACTGCACTAAATGTAAATAGTCTAGAAGATAACAGGAACGGATCTAGCTAAACTGAATACAGTGTATATATATATATGCAACACCTGGGATGCATATATATACACAATACACTGTAAGTTTAGCTAACTGACTGACTGTTCTGCCTAATCTATCTAACTCAAATGAAATGACACTGTCTCTCTCTCTCTCTATCTCTCAGCACACCGGAACACACACTACACAGGGCCGCCGTGCAGGCGGCCTTATATAGTGTGGGGCGTGTACTAAATCCCCTGAGCCATAATTGGCCAAAGCCTCCTTGGCTTTGGCCAATTACGGCTCTCTGTTCAGGCGGCGCTGTGATTGGCCAAGCATGCGGGTCATAGTGCATGCTTGGCCAATCATCAGCCAGCAATGCACTGCGATGCCGCAGTGAATTATGGGCCGTGACGCGCCACACGAATTTGGCGCGAACGGCCCATATCGTTCGCAATTCGGCGAACGGTCGAACAGCCGGTGTTCGAGTCGAACATGGGTTCGACTCGAACACGAAGCTCATCCCTAGCGGAGAGGACTCTGATAGGACTCCTGATTTTCTATGCCAGAAAAATGATCACTCTCTGCTGGAAAAAACGTGCCCCGCCGTCAATATTGCTATGGAAAACACATGTCAATAAAGTACTACCACTCTATAAGGAAACCTATCAAAATAGAGGATGCCCCAAAAAATACCGTAGAGTGTGGGCCAAATTGCTGGCGGAGGCCTCCACGGCAACCGCAGACTGATTGAGCATGTACATAATACCACTCTATGGGTGGATGTGATTTTGATACTTTGGGTGACTTTTTTGTATTATAATCTCTGATATGGGTTTATTTGATATCTATTATTGTCCCTTGGGTCTCGAATGAATGATCTGATCCTTAGATATTTCAATTGAGCAGGAGCCAATACAGCACTAGGTTGTTTGCTGTTCTTTTCTTGTAGACATGCTACAGCTGTATGTCACTAATGATGGAAACAGCCCAGTTGCTGGCTGGCACTGGCCCCTGCGTGGGTCTAGTCCCAATGCTGTAGCGGGTTTACTGTTGTTTTTCTGTTTGTATGTCTTATACTCAATCAAAAGATTTTCAAAAAAATAAAAAATAAATACTCCTTAAAATAAATGTTAATACTGATGTTGGCCAAGAATGTTTGTGTCTAATCTGCTTGCAATGTTATGTGCAAAATTACTAATTTTTTTTTCTTGTTTGACTCCACAGTTTCCTTCAACGCCACAGGAATGGCAGACTGTGGCTTCCCAATTTGCCCAGCGGTGGGACTCTCCCAACTGCGGAGGGGCAATTGATGGGAAACACATGCACATAGTCCCACCCCCCAACTCAGGGTCATATTATTATCATTACAAGGGGTTTAATAGTATTGTGATGTTGGAGGTGGTGTCGGCGACATATGAGTTTCTCTATGTGGCCGTTGGGAAGAATGGCCGGATGTCGGATGGTGGAGTCATTGCCCAGTCCAAGTTTTACAGACGGTTCCGGAATGGTGGCTTGGGATTGCCACCTGTTGAAGAAAATCATGGAAGGACTCCCATCCGTCCCGCAAAGTTTGCGAAAAGTATCTAGAGTACTTTGTGGGTAGGGGGGCCATTGATATGCCAGACAATGTTTAAGAAACATTTTAAAAATAAATTTTTTAGTTAAACTGAAATAATATTTCCTTGGATTTAATGCTTGGGTTTCTTTTAGCTGTCTCCTAGGTTCTCCAATGAGCTTTTCTTTTTGGCCATTTTCTTCAATAGTGCAAATGTAATTTATTTGATACGTGAGGTGACAATCTCTTATTCAGCGAACTATTATGTTGTGGGTCTGCTACACACACACTTTGTTTTTGTTGTTAATTTATGTAATGCATTAATGATAAAAAGATTCATCATTTTCAGCACCATGAATGAATTTTTGGGAGTCAAGAAAATGGCGTGATTGCGGCAAATTATAAAGCGCTGTTGGAGTTATTTACTAAAGGAAAATCCACTTTGCATCCAAGTGCACTGCAAAAGTGCACTTGAAACTGCACTGAAAGTGCACTTGTAGTGCAAAATGGATTTGCCTTTAGTAAATACCTCCCCATTGTCACTGTAAACACCAACTTAGTACCAAAACTGCTATTGAGCATTGAAAGAAGCATTGAAAGAAGAAGCCACACATTGTTGATTTTAAATTTTTTTACTCTGTGCACATTCACATGTGCTTTAGAAAAGGGTTTTTGAACAAACCAACGTATTTTTAGAATAACATTTTTGCATTTGACAGTACAAATAGGCTTTTTTTGTGTTAAACAGGCATGTTTAAAACCATAAAACAATACACAACTTAGGAACTACAAAGTTCAACTTTGATAAATTGAAGGCAATATCAGACATTAGTGTGTCCAAACTGTGTTGATATTGCCTTCATCAGATGGGGTGATGTCACCCCTGTGAAAGCCAAATTTTGAAGATGCACACAAATTGAGAGTCAAAATGGGGATTTCACTCCTGATCCCATGCCTAATGTCAACATGTGCTAGCTCCCATCATGAGGGATCAATGGATGTGTTTCGGGGGTGCAACCCCTTCCTCTCAGCTACTTTAGTTGTGAGGAAGGGGTTGCACGCACAAAATGCGTACCTTGATATCCCGTGATAGCAGTTAGCACATGTTGACACACTGGGGGTTATTTACTAAAGGAAAATCCACTTTGCACTACAAGTGCACTGCAAGTGCACTTGGAAGTGCAGTTGCTGTAGATCTGAGGGGGACATACAAGGAAAATAAAAACCAGCATTTTTGCTTGCACATGATTGGATGATAAAATCAGCAGAGCTTCCCCTCATTTCAGAGCTTCCCCTCAGATCTACAGTTATCTACAGTGACTGCACCTACAAGTGCACTTTTAAGTGCACTTGTAGTACAGAGTGGATTTGCCCTTAGTAAATTAACCCCACTGTGTGTATCATTAAAATTTGGCTTTCAATAGACTTCAAAAAAATGTAAAATATTTAGAAAATCTCTACAAATTGAAGAATTTTGGTGTGTTTTAGATTCTGCCTAAAACATCAATGATGTTTTTGAGTCTTTTTTCAACATCATTGATATCCTTCTTGATCTTCTGTAAATCAGGATTGCAAACCATGTTCTCCCCGATGAGGACATGTGCACTTGCACTTGTCAAATGAGTTTCTTCTTCCACAACATCCACATCACCTAAAATTCAAAAACACATCATGTATTATGAATATGCAGGCATCCATCTATTACCTGAAGCTGTGGTCTTAGACACTCACCTGTTGTGGTCACTAGTTCACCAACTTCATATACTTCTCCCTCCACATCCTCTGGTTGTGTTGGTGGTATTTCCCCTTCTTTAGGAGGTTTTGGGTCCCTGGTGTCCTCAGACGTCCTGAGTCTTTTTTCCCCTATGTGTATACTTAGCACACAGATATTTGAGGGCAGAAATAGGAATCTGAAACATTGCTTGGAAGTGTCGTACTATTGTCTTTTTGGGAAGAGTTCCAAGCTGAAGAAATTTTTTTCCCTTTCTAAAGCTGGAATACTTACCTTTTTTGTACAATTTTCACACATGGAGACACCTCTAGTATCCACTGGAGCACCTATGTGGGACACCCTAAAAAGTTTGTTCTGGTGTCCCACACTAGTGCTCCTTCATCCAGATGTGTAAACAGCATTGTTCAACATATTTCTGGTCGTAAAATGAATGATGTTATCTAGATGTTATTATTGATCACTAATTGCTGATTTAATAAAGTGTTTTACATATCAATAGACATTAGTGGCCAAAAATGTTTGGGACAAGAAGAAAAAATGCTGGGCTCAGAATGATAGTCTTTTCTATTTGTTAACATTCAATTTGCAACAGTCATGAGTTGAAAATTGTGTGTGATTGATGAACAAAAAACTAAAACTATGTTATTTTTTCATACACAGGAAAGCCTCAGCCAGGAGGAGGGCGTGGAATGTTGCAGCCAGAAAGAGGCTGTGGAATGTGGCAGCCAGGAGGTGGCCAGGGAAAGTTGCAGCCAGGAGGTGGCTGGGATCAGTAGTACCCTGACAGAATCCCAGGTCCCTCCCCTCCGCCTTCCAACCAAAATGCCCTGGAAGGGGAGTAATGTGCAGGAGACAGCGCTTGGGCTGATTCGGGAGGCTAAGGCGGCCCTCAGAACCACCCCCACTCCTCAAGAGGGAAATAGAATAATACTGTGCTGATAAAAAATAAAAAAAAAATAAAATGAACCAGCTCCTACACAGGAATGTGACAAATATTCAAATACAAAAAATGTAGCGCTAAAACCAATAATATAGTGATGAGTGTATACACAAATAGTGAACAGTGTAATATTCATAAAATAAAAAATGAATAAAAAAGTCCAACATCGTGAAATAAATAAATATATGGAAATGTTGATGTGAGTCCCAAAACACAAATCCAATCCTGTAAAGAAAAATGCAGAAGTCCACAACAATGAAGTGATGATCTTCCGATGTGAGAATATAATAAAAAAATGGTGAATCCTTACAATAGATAAGATTGAACACTCTTACCAGAATGAATGGACCCGGATGTCAGCGACATCAAGTCATGTAAGCCTGGATTTCCAGATGAATGGATCCCCCGCAGGCTGTTATATGACCAAAAGACGCAGGCTGTTATATGACCACAGCCTGGGGACATATATGTCATCTGCTGCTGTTCCTGATCTCTTGTAGTCCAGGTCCAGGATTGGACTCCTCAGGCTACCAATTTTGGGTGTAAAATAGTTGATGTGTGCCCTGGGGTACAAAGGCTTCACCAATGTCACAAGTTTCTCCAGCGTTGCCTTCCTCTTTATTTTATTATGACCCATAATAAATGTCTATTTTGTATTCAGAATTGCCTATGTGTTTTATTTCAAAAAGGACAGTTTGTGAGTAGGCAGGTACATTTCCAAAATACAAGGTCAAATTAACAAGGGACACCAACACCAAACAACCTAATGATGTTGTGGTAACTTGACACACAAAACTAAAAACAATATTATGGAAAGCACTAGAAAAAAAAAAAAAAAACAAGGAGATCTTGATTAAAAAACAAAAAAAAACCAAAAAAAACCCCACTATAAACAAAAATTAAGTACATTATTATGGAGATCTGACGAAAACCAAAAAATAAAATATTCATGAGATCACGAGAAATAATAAAGAAATCATTTTTTCAGAACTCTGTGTGAATATCAGCAGCAGAACAACTTCATTATTCTAGCATTCTAAAGAAGGAGAGAATGCGCTGCATTAAAAGATTTTAAAAATTCCAGCGTGACAAATGTGCTATCTCCATTACGAACGCTAGTTTTACCAGACCGAGCGCCTCCGTCTCGTACTTGATTCTGAGCATGCGTGGAACTTTGTGCATCGGAATTTTTGTACACACGATCGGAATTTACAAGAACGGATTTTGTTGTCGGAAAATTTGAGATCCAGATCTCAAATTTTTTGTATCGGAAATTCCAATGGAAAATGTCCGATGGAGCCTACACAGGGTCCGAATTTCTGACAACAAGCTCCCATCGAACATTTTATGTCGGAAAATCCGACCATGTGTACGGGGCATTAAACTGTATGACATAATAGAAGTCTATGGGAAAGCACAGCTAACCTGCATTAAAATTGCTGGTACACTGCACTGCACCCACACTGTGGCAAAAGCACAACGGGGCAGTGTGAAGTAGACTGCTCAAGTGTCCCGGATTGCCTGGGATTGTCCTTTGATTCAAATTTGTGTCCCGTGTCCCGGGCACCTTCATTCCGGGACAATACAGTGTCCCGGAATGAAACAAGGACACACAGCCACCCTAAGATAACATTGCCGAACTGTTTGCTAGGGCCACCCCCGCCTCACGTCTAGCAACCAGTGACGTTGGCTGAGCGAGCGAGGCCTTACCCAGAGCTGCCCTGCGCAGCACTCTGGGTCCACCCACCTCCTCTCCTTCTCCGCCTCCGGCCGCACCATAGCAGCAGAGAGAGCAGCCAGCGAGTCCCTCAGCCCAGGCCAGAGAGTGTCTTCTGTTACTGTATCTCCTCCTCCTCCTCCTCCTCCTGACTCCAGACTCCAGTCCAGCGGCATTCTGCAGTGCTGGCAGTGGCACTGCTGGTAAACCAGGATCGGATCCACGGCAGCCTGTGCCCAGTGCCTGTCAGTCCTGGCTGCAGTGCATTGCCACCGTTTGCCACTAGCCCGACTGCTCTCCTGAGCCTCCTCCTGCCCACGAGGGCCGTGACCGTCACCGGAGCCACCCGACTGAGTGCCTGAGAGGGGCCCCACAGCCAAACTTCCAGGTTTGTACTACTCACTATATTGAGAACAATATGTATTGCTTTTATCAATGTTTAACAAATATTACAAAAATTGATGTCTATATATAAGAGCCCTTTCACACTGGGGGGGGAGGGGCGGTGCAGGCGCCGGCGGTAAAACAGCGCTATTTTTAGCGCCGCTTTGCCGTCGTTTTAGCGATCTGCGATTTTTATCGGGACTGTGACATTATGGCGGACACATCGGACACTTTTGACACATTTTTGGGACCATTGTCATTTATACAGCGATCAGTGCTATAAAAATGCACTGATTACTGTGTAAATGTCACTGGCAGGGAAGGGGTTAACACTAGGGTGGCGATCAAGGAGTTAACTGTGTTCCCTCAGTGTGTTTCTAACTGTAGGGGGAGGGGACTGAATAGAGGAAATGACAGATCGTTGTTCCTAGCTATTAGGAGCTCAAGATCTGTTACTACTCACAGAACAGAACAGGGATTTGTGTGTTTACGCACACACGTCACTGTTCTGCCTCTCGTGCCCGTGATCGCACGTAGCCGGTGCTTGTGGCCGACCATCGGGCACGAGCATCGGCACCCCCGCAGTGCAGCCTGCTATCACGATCCCGCAAGCCGACGTATAGCTGCGACGGTTCGCAGGATCGTACCGACCTGCCGCAGTATAGTTTTCCAAAAATTGGCAAAAAAAAGTTTCCAAAACCATTTTTTTTGGGCGGGTGTGGGGGGTGGGGGGTTCCCTGAATGGCAGTTTGGAAATATGTTCACCCTAGTGTGAAGCCGGCTTAAGAATTGGTAAATTGCAATATACAAAATATTTGCTTTGGGGTTTAGTACCATTTTAACTCAGCCCTTAATCCACTAACTCTTGACTATAATCTATTTCTAAACCAGAACCCTTAAGTAAACCTAAGTTGATCGCTTTCTTGTATCAATTATTACTCTGCTAATGTAGAAACATATTGTATATGCACGAATAACATGGAACTATTTCACATCCAACCTTTAAAATCAATTTTTTTGCAACAATATAACCCACATTTTTTTCTTTAAACTCATTTTGAAGGGTACTTAATTTATAGAATATAATGATTTCATTACTTTTGTCAAGTTCAAAGAAATGTGCTTCTCTCTCATTTTAGAATCAAATATTCAATAGATTCTTAGTGAATTTTGTCTTTTCTTTATGTCATTGTTTTAGTGTTGAGCGTGTGGGCTTGGAGTGGGCTGTATCACTGACATGTTGATGATTTCTGATGACTTGCCCAGCAGAGCTGCTATTGGCATTTCAAAAATCCTTTCCATATCAAGCATGGATGCCTGGATGAAAACACAATTCTACATTTTCAGGTTCACTTAGACAATCCAAGTTCAATAGGCAAGCAAAGGAAAGCACATGTCAGCTTGCTGAAACCGAGGATATGTGATCTGTCCCTCAGTGTTCATGCTGTACGGGCACGCATGTGGATACTGTATCTTCCCAGAAGGTCAAGGAGTCAAAGCAAGAAGAATTTCTGTGTCCATGAACAATCAAAATAAAACATCGATCCACTAAACGCTCACCATCGGCATATTTCAATGTATATTTACTGTGTTTTCTTTACTGTGATTTACATATGGTATAATGATGGGCAAACCTACATGCTGATCATCTTATTTATGCATTATTAAGTCAATGAGCAAAATTAAAGGGGCAACATCACCAAGAAAAGAACAAATTGGACATACACTAATTAAAATAATTAGGTATGAATGTTTACGAAAATTACAATTTAATTCTATATTTGATCTTATAAATAGTGTCTGGGCACAAGACGAAAGGGAAGGGTATAAAGCTTATGAATCAATGCAGTTTTCTGTTAGGTTAGAGGTTTAAATGAAGACTCAAATTGCATTAAAATGTTTACATAAAATTTATTTGATCAGAGGGACCTTACATTTTCTTTCCGCTGCCAGACATGATTTTCTGTGATTGTCAAAAAAATTCATGCGTTTGCAGTTAGAATGCCTGGTTGTCTTTTCCCCCTGCTCCTGTATTTGAATTGCTCTTTTTCCAAGTGTGCATACAAAAAAAAGTTCTCTCATGCAGTGGGGCTGTGCCCACACTGCACAGGTCAGCCACTTATTTTTGTCTAGGGGATTGGAGACAGTGTTCCCAACCGCCCGTTAATTTATAGGCAGCCTGTAAATTTAAGCCCACTTTTGGGCTGCCCGTAAATGTCCATTATGGGTACGGTGCCCGTAAAAAAGATGGCCGCGAACCAACCATGCAACGGCGCATGCGCCATTCTGAAGATAGCCGAGCTTGGGAAAGCTCGTATACGCTTGTCCGGGTGGTGCATGTGCAGTAACGCAATGGTACCATATTTGAATAGAAGCTAGTCCACTCATTCTTGGCGGTGCCGCTGTGGCACCTCGTGCACTCGCCACAGCAGAGGAGGAGCCGAGGAAGGGTGAGGAGAGCGATACTGTGTGTGGGGGATAGCAAAAAGGAGGCAGGAGAGGACATTACTTAGGGGGGTTGAAGCCGTGCAGGGGACAGAGAAGGACACTGATGTGCTGCCCTGTGGAGAGGTGAAAGGGGCACAGGAGGAGGACACACTGGTGTGAAGAGGTAATTTGAAGGTGAACAGAGGAGGAAGCTACTGTGAGGGTGTGAGGATCATGTCCACAGCCTCTGTCTGCCTCCTGTATTATGTCCGAAGCCCCTGTCTGCCTCCTGTATCATGTCCTCAGCCTCTGTCTGCCTCCTTTAACATGTCCGCAGTCTCTGCCTGCAGGGAGCGGCCTCTTGTATGCCTCTGGCTCGAAAACCCCTGGTAGAGGAGACAGGGACTCGGGAGTGCAGAGGAGCACAAGCGCCTGACAGATGGCAGGTGTAGGGGCTGATCCGGACCTCTGAGGCAACCGAAGAGAGACTGTCAGGAACACTGGAACAGCAGACTGCAAGGAGGTACACTGGACTTGGCCGGAACAATGGAACAGCTGGCTGAAGGGAGGAGCTCTGGAGCTTAGCAGGAACTCTGGAACAGCAGACAGTGAGGAGGTGTTCTGTAGTTCAGCAGGAACACTGGCACAGCAGACTGCAAGGAGGTACGCTGAACTTGGCAGGAACACTGGAACAGCTGGCTGTAGAGAGGAGCTCTGGAGCTTGGCAGGAACTCTGGAACA
The DNA here is from genome assembly GCA_037952835.1 of Lithobates septentrionalis. NCBI lineage: Eukaryota > Metazoa > Chordata > Amphibia > Anura > Ranidae > Lithobates > Lithobates septentrionalis. The sequence goes on along the minus strand of JBBDGP010000218.1, from coordinate 4,497,881 downwards.
GCAGACAGCGAGGAGGTGTTCTGTAGTTTGACAAGAACACTGGCGTGGTCATCCGCGCGAACCCACGCGCACCTGCGCACAGCCCGTGCGCGCCCGCTCCTACCATCGCGCACACGCGTCCGTGTGCCGTTGACTCCTCTGACGGGGATTCTGCGCACAGGTCTTCCACACGCAGCTGGATTACCAGGACGTCTTTCGTGAAAGAGACTATAGAATAAAACCAGAGCTGCCGACCTGGAGCCGTCTGACTGAGCCCTGCACGGTGCACCTGAGAGGTGGTCAGTGCAAGCGCCGCCAGGCCAGTCTGAGGGGGGTCACTGATGGAGGGGGGAGTGAATACAATAATGTAAGGGGGCACTGATATAAAGGTTCCCCCCTATATTAGTAACCCCCTCCCTTACCTTAGTGTATTCACGCTGCAAAAGGTGGTCTCTAGTCATCAGAGCCCCCCCCCCCCCACATCAGAGTTCCCCCTTAGATCATGATCTGCAGTGTTTCCCTTTACATAAGAGTTCCCTTTCACTGTAAGGGGGAATCCTGCAGACTCTGACTTTTGTTTAACTTAAACACATTGCTAATAGCACTAGCCATGCATTTATAGTTTAAATATTGAAATTTGCACTGTTTAGCACTGAAAACTGTCATTTTTTTTTTTTTTTTCAGTGTCAGTAAGAAATGTGGCTCTGTCAGTGCCCGGAGTTGGGCTTTAAGCTGGCCATAGATGGGTCGATTCCTTTATACTTAAAAAGAAGGTGAATGGAGGAAGCTGCCAGGGACAAGGTATTCTGACAGCTGCACCCACTGACAAAAGTTGTTCAGCACGTTCCTCCAACAGAAGTTGATCAAACAAGGGACTCCTGTCAAGAAGGGAGGGCCACACACTGATCAAATTTCAGCTAGCCCCTGCTGAACATGTGAATTTTGATCATTCTGTGACCAGCTTTAAAGTGAACATACAGTATTAGGCCCTGAAAGTGTGTAAACTAGCAACACTGCTAAACTGAATCACCACCTTTAAGTATCTATGGTAATTTTCAAATCAATTTCTAGGTTCTTGGAAAGCATGTGGACCATGGGCACTCACTGTACACAGAGCCTCAGTTCTACCCAAGTCATGCTATGACTCTCCTTTTCCATAACTAAACTTCAACCCAGCCATTCAACTGCCCTATGCCAGAGCCTCGATTGCTTATAGAGGTTCTGGCATTAGACTGCTGAATGGCAGAGGCAGACGGCATCATTTTCACAAATTGAAGTCTATAGGAATGATCTAGTTCATGGTATCCATATAATGTTAGTTTTTCTAAGATGATAATTCTATATACCTTTTTTTGTTTATTGACAAAAAAAACAACACATCCTTTGATAGGAAAACCTTTTCTTGTTATAGCAGTTGTGCAGTGTGTTTTTTAACTGTGAATGTGTTTTTTTTTCAGGAAAAAGTATGCATATTGTAATAAGCATGCTCTAGGCATAGAAGAGACTTATTGAATACTTACGGAATTCCATTGAAGCAGGTCTGGACAAAATTTTAAGGGATTTCAAACAAATCGAGTTGATGAAATGCTCATACAAAATTGTTTTCAGAATTTCCATATGAACACTCAAAATTATTTTTTCTTGTTTATGGCCAGCTTAAATAACCTGGTATGGCACACCTGCTCTCCCTTTCTGCAGAACAAGTATGCATGAGAATGCCTGGGATGAGAAGTGTGACCATTACTATGCCAGTATAATGCACTAGATTGGGAGGGCAGAGAGCCCATTTCACCAAGCGAAACAGTTCAAAAGGTGCACACTTTGAGCATCTGCTCCCCAAATGTCACATAACAGTTTTGTGGTCCCTAGATTCCAAAGCTGGCCATACATGGCTCAGGTTTTTTTTTTTGTTCATTCGAGTCGGATGAATAAACCCCACTGCGCTTATGTATTCTTACAGTGGGACAATAGATCACCTTCTCATGAACAGGAACAGCCATAGATAGATTGAAATTCAGCAGGAACCTGCCAAGTGCTCCAATCCAAGATAAGAAATAAGACATACCTGTGCTCACATCGCAATAGCTTGTACATGTATATAATCCATCAGGTGCTAAGGAGTGTGACCACACTAGAAATTCTGGATGAACCATCTGCACACTGCTATATACCCTTTCTAGCAAACTTTGCAATAAAAAACATAATCCCAATAGCTTGTCCATGTATATAATCTATCAGGTGCTAAAGGGGTGTGACCAAATGTTAATACTAGAAATTCTGGATGAACCCTATGCACACCGCTATTTCTTTTAGCATATATATTTGTAGAAAATACAAAACGAACACAAAGATAAAACAATTATGTAAATTATGTGTACCATAAGTAAGTTAACACAGCACATAAAAAGCTGGTATTGTTGTGATTACAGGGCGACAATTTGACAATATGCTATAAAATTACATTTTACTTCTGTGCGCAGTCATGTTATTCCATTAGGTAAGGTATTTAAGAACCTAGTGAGCCATGCCTTAAGTAAAGCATAAACAATCTGTATGTCAATTATAGGTTGATCTGACTCATTAAATGTAAAGGTATATTACAGCATGTTATATACAAGCAGGGGCATAACTAGGAATAGCAGGGCCCCATAGCAAAATGTTGTATGGGGCCCCCCTGCAAACAGCCCCCCCCCACACAGCTGCCCTAGTGTCAATGCAGCGTGACCTGTGCCACATACAGCGTGACCTCTGCCCAATACAGCGTGACCTGTGCCCAATATAGCGTGACCTGTGCCCCATACAGCGTGACCTGTGCCCAATACAGCCTGGTCTGCCTGTGCCCCATACAGCCCCACTTATGCAGAGGAAGAGGCAAGCCACCCAGATCAGCAGAGAGCGGGATTTCCCGTTGTAATAGCTTTCATTTGAATTTCCTGTCTTGCCTGGGCTCATCGTCACATAGCCCCACCTCTTGGCCTGACGCCTTTGATGACGTCACATGTCCCGCATTGGATCGCCGTTCTGTCTATCAAAGGCAACCGGCAAAAAGGTGGAGCTATGTGACGTGAGCCCCGGGAACACTGGAAGTTCTAATGAAAGCTCTTACATCGGGCAATTCAGCTCTCTGCTGATACGGACAGCTCGCCTCTTCCTTTCCTCTCTCTTCCCCTGACTGGGAGACTGTGCCGGCTGTGCTCTTATCCTCACTGGGCCCCACTCGGCTGGGGGCCCCATAGCGCCCGCATGAGAAATGTTTTTAACACCGATTTTTTCCTGGCGCTGGTACTAGCTTTACAGCTCATTTTTTTAAATGCCCGTGGGCATGGGGCCTTAGGCTTAATGTACACGGGACATTTTAAAACCTCTCCTCAACGATTTAACTTGACAGATAGTAACCGACGTTTAAAAACGTCTGATTTGCCGTGTTTAGCCATGTTTGCAGGCATTATTTTTTTTAATAGTCAAAAATGTATCTCCATTAAAAACGCCTGTAAACAAAATGCGGCTAAACGCGAGTTACCGCATTTACAAGCTGTTACAGGCATTTGGCGTTTCAAATGCCTCTTAACATCCGTCCTGAATGCATTTTTTTGTTTTCCAAAACATGCTTCTAAACTCAATTGTATAGAAATGACCCTGTGTACATGTACTCATAAGATAACATAGAGGAGAGTTCAGGGGCAGCTAAAAAAAAAACGCCCATCTGCTCCTAAACGTCTGTTAACACTAGCAGGTAATTACATTTCTGGGGATTTTCTGTACACCAGTGATGTAAAAGAGTAAAGCTGACCACACTAGTACATTTTCGAATGAACATTTGTATGGAAATTTTTAGTACATTCAATGCGTTGACAAATGTCATTAGAAAAAAAACTTTATCTGCTAGCATTTAATTTTGAAATGAATGTATGACAGGGGCATGTAAACACTCCTATTCTTTGAGAACTGCTGGTCTCATGCCAGCATCCTGGTTTTGGCTATGATGCATCCTTGTATGTCTGTCCACCTGCAAGGACTGCTGTGGTCAGTCTCTGGGTGGAGACCAAACCTGATTTAAGCCATTCAAGTCTACAGTCTCTTGCCTTTTGACTAAGATTTGATACTGACTATTCTGAACCTTGCCTACCTTGTACCTGGACTGTCATTGAACCACTTTGACTGCCAACTGCAAGTACCTGTTTGCTTTGCTCACTTTACGCCTGCACTGGCATGGCGACCAGGCACTATGACATTGTGTATAAGTCCTGGGGCAACCAAGTACCGGTAGGCCTACTTGCCTTATGGGAAAGGGGGCTGCTATAGGTGAAGAACACAGACGCTAGCTACAGTGTCTGACCACCTGCGTTAAGGGGAAGTGTGACAATGGACTTTCCCAAACGAACACCACATTCACTGTTAGAAATTTATTTGTGCAAGAGAAATTTTCCATCTTGCGCCTTCGAAATCTTGACTGCGGTCAAAAACAAACATCATATTTGTCCTACTAATGATGAGATAATCGAATGAACATACTTAACCACTTCCCAACTGACATACAGCTGCATGCATCATCATGGTATCATTTTTTTAGGGACAGAGATTCCCTTGCTGGTAAAAATTATCTGAACAGCTTGATTACTTTTACAAACAGCGGAAAGGGCCCCCCTCCTGCCGCTGCATGCTGCCAATTCTGGGCTCTCCCATCCCACTGGTATTATATTAATACTTATATGTACTGTAAGTATTATATTGTGTTTGTGTGCACTAAAATTCTTAAAAGTGTATTTTTTCCTAAACCTTGTGTTTTAAGAATGCGCAAATATTGTGTGCCATTTTTTTCTCTAGGGCCTCTGAATAAAAAAATGTATAATGTTTGGGGGTTATAAGTAATTTTCTAGCAGAAAATGCTGATTTTTACATGTATGTGAGAAATGTCAGAATTGGCCCATCCTTGAAGTGGTTAAAATGGAAAATGTATGGGCTGGAGACCCCCCGGGTGTCTCTGGAAACCTTGCACCTAACTATTGGGGAAGGGGGACTAGCCTTGCCAAATCTCCAATGCTACTATTTAGCGGCCCAACTGACACATATCCACTGGTGGTTCTTTCCAGACCTTGACATTGCCACTCAAGCTGCCTTGGTTCACTCCTATAAGGCGTTGACAAATGTAATATATAGAAATGGCCCATATCCCATTACTGGAGCCGGCGTCCTTAAACTTTTGTTCAAAATCTTTCACCTATGCAACAAGAAGATGGGGGACTCCTCTCTGAATAAATCACCCAACGCTCCTCTCTGGCTTAATCCCCAATTAACCAAAGTATACAAAATACCTAATGGAATGCGATGGGCTAATTACGGCATTAAATATGCACACCAATTGTTCTCCGAGGGGGTCTTTAAAATGTTTTGGGACCTTCAGTTAGAGTATAAGGTCCACAACAAGTATTTTAATGGCTACCTGCAATTGAGGCATGCGATAACAGCGCAGTTTGAGTTGACGGAGGTATCACTTCTCCCTTCCAAATTGGAGAAACTTATGTCTGAGGATGACCATACTAAACTGATATCTAGATAGTTCTTCCTTGTCACAATGCCCTCCGCATCCAAGAGAATGGGAAAAATAGCGAGAAAGTGGACCTCTGACATCCCAACACTGATTGATGAAACATGGACGGAGGTGGTGGGGATCGTTTGCCCTCGGTTATATCTGCTAGGGACAAGGTAATACAATTTAACTTCCTACAAATAATTTATTATACCCCAGCTCGTCTATATCAGATGGGTAGAGCAGACTCCCCAGAATTCCATCGCTGTCATGGAGAGGAGGGGAACTACTTTCACATGATATGGAGGTGCCCACGTGTAGCCCAATTTTGGAAGGCAATCCTGGTATTCCTGGAGGATAGATTGGCCATCCCAAACATTTACTCCCCAGCGAGGTGCCTCCTTGGAGACTTTTACGGGGAAGAAATGCCTAGTAATAAACCCTATTTCGTATCTTGTTTTTTTATGCCAAGAAGGCTCTAGCGCTCAAATGGAAAAATCCTATTGTCCATTCCATCCAATTCTGGGTGGACTTAATTAATCGAGCATTACCACTGTTCAAGCTTACATATACTTCTAGAGGATGCCCCAAAAAATTTGAGAAGCTATGTCCGGTTGGATCACTTCGGTTTCTGGTGACATTGAGACGTAAATACCCATGGATACCATGTTACGGTCTTTGGAGCATAAATCTGCTAGTATTGAAGGTTTTCCGAAGCATTCTTGTATAAGCATGGAGAACTTTGATATGAAAATGGGAACAGTAGATACTCAGTACCAAAGTGCCCACTGTTATGCCTACGTTAGGATAATTGCACTTTTACAACTAATGTACCTGTATTAGTTTTTTGTTTTTTGTAGCAGTAGAAAATATTTGAATTGCTGTATGTTGAAAAGTTACACATGTGACTGCACAAATGAATCATCAATCATCAATCATGAGTTTGAGTATGTGACCATACACTTTCTGATGAATAATTAACCGCTTCCCGACTGCCTCACGCAGATATACTGCGGCAGAAGGGCATGTACAGGCAGATTAACGTACCTGTACATTGCCCTTTAAGAGGCGGCTTGCAGGCACGCGCCCGCCGGGAGCTCCATGACCGTGATCGCAGGTCCTGCAGACCCAATATCCGCGAGGATACCCGCAATCGCCTCACGGTGAGGAAGAACGGGGAGGTGCTAATGTAAACAAGCATCTCCCTGTTCTGCCTAGTGACACTGTCACTGATCTCTGCTCCCTGTGATCGGGAGCGGCGATCAGTTTAGTGTCACACACAGCCCCTCCCCCCCACAGTTAGAAACACTCCCTAGGACACACTTAACCCCTACAGTGCCACCTAGAGGTTAACCCCTTCACTGTCAGTGACATTTTTACAGTAAATCAATGCAATTTTTTTAGCATTAATCGCTGTATTAATGCCAATGGTCCCAAAAATGTGTCAAAATTGTCTGGTGTGTCTGCCATAATGTCGCAGTCACGTTAAAAATCGCTGATCGCCACCATTACTAGTAAAAAAAAAAATTATTAATAAAAATGCCATAAACCTATCCCCCATTTTGTAGAAGCTATAACTTTTGCGCAAACCAATCAATAAACGCTTATTGCGATTTGTTTTTACCAAAAATATGTAGAATAATACAAAGGATTTAAAACAAGAGTTTGGGGATTTAAATGAGGTTGAACGGGGCAGTTCATGTCCCCATCTCCATCCCGGGTAATTATATATAAAAAGAGAGAAAGATAGGCGGGACTTTAAAGAGGCACGCGGGAGCAACAAAAATGATTAAATATAAATATTTTTATTTTTAATTGGTTCAAACTATCATAAAAAATTTTTTTCATATCAAAATATTTAATGCATTTTGCTATATATAAATATCTGTATATTTTATTACAATTCATCAGAACCAAGTATTGTACATAATTAAACATTCCAACAATGAGTTGGTGCGGATTATAAAATATATAGAATGAGACATAATTATATGGACAAAAATGGCTATATCAATTATACCAATGGAGATACCACCCACATAGGACTGGCATGGAAGACAAATTAAGAATGAAATTGACATTAAATATAGAAAAGGAACGGCCATACAAAGTATTACAAAATTGTGTACACATCGGTTGGTGTTAGCTCTACGCGTTTCAAGGCCTTATAGCCTATCATCAGGAGCGAAACCTTGGGAATTGTCTCTGGGTAGAAAAAACAAAATAAAATTGTAAAAAGATGAAATATAAAGATATTCTGAACTAAATCAGAGGGTGGGAGGGTAAACCCAGGACATGGAAGAACCCCCCATGACCTGAATTATCCCACGCACTTACATGTGTATGGTTACCCCCTACAATATCAACACCACACGCACCCGTACCCGCGTGGGGCATTGTTCATGTTTGGCTGTGCCAGCGGCATTGCGTCCCCTCAACTCCCGTTTGGGGCCCTGCATGGCTGGTCTTGGAGGTTCCATGCCCGCACCACCTCTGCAAGGATACACATGTAAATGCGTGGGATAATTCAGTTCATGGGGGGTTCTTCCATGTCCTGGGTTTACCCTCCCACTCTCTGATTTAGTTCAGAATATCTTTATATTTCATCTTTTTACAATTTTATTTTGTTTTTTCTATCCATAGACAATTACCAAGGTTTCGCTCCTGATGATAGGCTATAAGGCCTTGAAACGCGTAGAGCTAACACCAACCGATGTGTACACAATTTTGTAATACTTTGTATGGCCGTTCCTTTTCTATATTTAATTTCAATTTCATTCTTAACCACTTGACAACTGGGCACTTAAACCCCCTTCCTAACCAGACCAATTTTCAGCTTTCGGTGCTCTCACATTTTGAATGACAATTACTCAGTCATGCAACACTGTACCCATATGAAATTTTTGTCCTTTTTTTCCACACAAATAGAGCTTTCTTTTGGTGGTATTTAATCACCGTTGGGTTTTTTATTTTTTGCGCTATAAAAGAAAAAAGACTGAAAATGAGGTAAAAAAATGAAATTTTCTTAGTTTCTGTTATAAAATTTAGCAAATTTAGTAATTTTTCTTTGTAAATTTTGGCCACAATTTATACTGCTACATATCTTTGGTAAAAAATAAGTACAAATCGGTGTAAATTATTTGGTCTTTGTGAAAGTTATAGAGTCCAAAAGCTATGGTGCCAATATCTGAAAATTGATCACACCTGAATTACTGACGGCCTATCTATATTCTTGAGACCTTAACATGCCAGAAAAGTAAAAATACCCCCCAAATGACCCCTTTTTGGAAAGAAGATATTCCTAGGTATTTAGTAAGGGGCATGGTGAGTTTTTTGAAGTTGTCATTTTTTCCCACGATTCTTTGCAAAATCAAGATTTTTTTTTTCTTTTTTTTTTTTCACAAAAATGTCATATTAGCAGGTTATTTCTCACACACCACATATGCATACCACAAATTACACCCCAAAACACATTCTGCTATTACTCCCGAGTACGGCGATACCACATGTGTGAGACTTTTACACAGCGTGGCCACATACAGAGGCCCAACATGCACGGAGCACCTCCAGGCGTTCTGGAGCACCCAGGCCAATTTCTCTCCTACATGTAAAAATCATCATTTATTTGCTAGAAAATTACATAGAACCCCAAAACATTATATATGTTTTTTTTGCAAAGACCCTAGAGAATACAATGGCGGTTGTTGCAACTTTTTATCTTGCACGGTATTTGCGCAGCAATTTTTTGAACGCTTTTTTTGGGGAAAAAAAACAGTTTTGTGCTTCAAAAAAAAACAAAAGCAGTAAAGTTGGCCCAATGTTTTTGCATAATGTAAAAGATGAAGTTACGCCGAGTAAATGGATACCTAACATGTCACCCTTCAAAATCGCTCACGCTCGTGGAATGGCGCCAAACTTCGCTACTTAAAAATCCCCATAGGCGACGCTTTAAAATTTTTTACTGGTTACATGTTTTGAGTTACAGAGGAGGTCTAAGGCCAAAATTATTTCTCTCGCTCTACCGATCGCAGCGATACCTCACATGTGTGGTTTGAACACAGTTTTCATATGTGGGCGGGACTTACGTGTGCATTCGCTTCTGCATGCGAGCACACGGACAGGGGCGCTTTAAAAAATTTTTTTTTTTTTTTTATTGTTCATTTTACTTTATTTATTTTAGTTTGACACTTTTTTCCAAAAAAAAATTTTTTTGATCACTTTTATTCCTATTACAAGGAATGTAAACATCCCTTGTAATAGGAATATGGCATGACAGGTCCTCTTTACAGTGAGATATGGGGTCAATAAGACCCCACATTTCACCTCTAGGCTGAGAAGCCTGAAATAAAAAAATAAAAAAACGATCCTGGCTTCGATCGTAGCGCTGAGACGGTAGAAGCACCGGAGGGCGGCGGGAAGGGGGGAGGTCCCCTCTCGCCTCCCATAAGAACGATCAAGCAGTGGAACAGCCGCTATGATCATTCCTATGGTGTAGGGAATCGCCGGCTGAAAAAGCTGATATCTGAATGATGCCTGTAGCTGCAGGCATCATTCAGATATCTCCGCACAAAATCAAGGACGTCGTATGACGGCCGGCGGGCGGGAAGTGGTTAAAACACTTTTTTTTTTAACACAAAGCATGTACATACCAAAAATGACACCCCAAAATAGATTCTCCTACTCCTCCTGAGTACGGCGATACCCCATGTGTGAGACTTCCACAGCCTGGCCACATACAGAGGCCGAGTACAGCTGAATATGGCCGAGCATGGCTGAGCATGGCTGCGCATGGCAGGGTATGGCTGCGCATGGCAGGGTATGGCTGCGCATGGCTGGGTATCGCCGAGTATGACTGGGTATGGCTGGATATTGCAGAGTATGGCTGGGTATTGCAGAGTATGACTGGGTATGACTGGGTATTGCAGGGTATTGCGGAGTATTGTGGGGTGTTGCAGAGTATTGCGGGGTGTTGCAGAGTATTGCGGGGTGTTGCAGAGTATTGCAGGGTGTTGCGGAGTAGTACAGAGTATTGCAGAGTATTGCGGGGTGTTGCGGAGTAGTGCAGAGTATTGCGGGGTGTTGCGGAGTAGTGCAGAGTATTGCGGGGTGTTGCGGAGTATTGCGGGGTGTTGCGGGGTGTTGCAGAGTATTGCGGGGTGTTGCAGAGTATTGCGGGGTGTTGCAGAGTATTGCGGGGTGTTGCAGGGTGTTGCGGAGTAGTGCGGAGTAGTGCAGAGTATTGCAGAGTATTGCGGGGTGTTGCGGGGTGTTGCAGAGTATTGTGGGGTGTTGCAGAGTATTGTGGGGTGTTGCAGAGTATTGCGGGGTGTTGCAGAGTATTGCGGGGTGTTGCAGGGTGTTGCAGAGTATTGCGGGGTGTTGCGGAGTAGTGCAGAGTATTGCAGAGTATTGCGGGGTGTTGCGGAGTAGTGCAGAGTATTGCGGGGTGTTGCAGAGTATTGCGGGGTATTGCAGAGTATTGCGGGGTGTTGCGGAGCATTGTGGGGTATTGCAGAGCATTGTGGGGTATTGCAGAGTATTGTGGGGTGTTGCAGAGTAGTGCAGAGTATTGTGGGGTATTGCAGAGTATTGTGGGGTGTTGCAGAGTAGTGCAGAGTATTGTGGGGTATTGCAGAGTATTGTGGGGTGTTGCAGAGTAGTGCAGAGTATTGTGGGGTATTGCAGAGTATTGTGGGGTGTTTCAGAGTAGTGCAGAGTATTGTGGGGTATTGCAGAGTATTGTGGGGTGTTTCAGAGTAGTGCAGAGTAGTGCAGGGTATTATCGTATGGAGGGATGGCTGATCATGGTGGGATGGATGGATGTGACTGTATTTGTCACTGTGCAGCGTTGTGGGCACTACAGATGCAGCCCCACAACGCTGCTACCATCCGATCCCTCCCCCGCTCCTCCCCCTCTGTACCGATCGGTACACAGAGGGGAGGGAGGAACCGGCGTCATGACATGACGCCGGTTTGTTTACATGTGATCGCTCCGTCATTTGACGGAGCGATCACATGGTAAACGGCCGCTAATCGATTAGCGGCCGTTCACCGTGATCCGTGATGCGCCGGGTCCTCTGGACCCGGCGATCACGGAAGTTCTCGGGTGCGCGCCCAAGGGGGCGCGCGAGAGCAGTATTCTGGGAGGACGTCCATGGACGCCCTCCCAGGATAAGCCGCGCTGTGTGTTTAATTATGTACAATACTTGGTTCTGATGAATTGTAATAAAATATACAGATATTTATATATAGCAAAAAGCATTAAATATTTTGATATGAAATTTTTTTTTTAATGATAGTTTGAACCAATTAAAAATAAAAATATTTATATTTAATCATTTTTGTTGCTCCCGTGTGCCTCGTTAAAGTCCCGCCTATCTTTCTCTCTTTTTATATATAATTACCCGGGATGGAGGTGGGGACATGAACGGCCCCGTTCAACCTCATTTAAAGTCCCCAAATTCTTGTTTTAAATCCTTTTTCTAAACCAATTAGGGATGGAGGCACACGGAGGCACTATTAATATTATTATTTTCATTTTTTCAACCATTTCAAATGGCTACTCGTTAGCTGTTCAAATTTAATCTTCATTAGCTGGTATTAACAGATCATAATTATCAATTTGTTTTTTTGTTGTTTTTTTTCTGGTCTATTCAACAAGAATGTTTTTTTTTTCTTTTTCCCTTGCATGTGTGCAGTGGTGGTGGGGGCCGTGGTTATCTGTTGGACCGTGCCTCCTTTGCGCCGATCGGGAGCTGCGACGCGCACTGCGGACTCTCCCGCCGCCCAGTTGTGACATGGGGCGGGCGGGGGTTTCCCCACTGCGCGTCGACGTCATGCATCCTCTGCCGGGCGTGCTGACGTCTTGCACGCAGCGCCGCTGGCTATATGTTTTCCATCTGCTGACCCGCTGGGGGAGTGGCTTGGTTGGCGCTTCAGACTGTGGGGCCGTGGTGGTCTGGCACCTTGTTTGGTGGCGCCTCCCTTTCTTTCTCCCCTTATTGGACCAGCGCATGACATTGGGGGCGGTCCTTGCTGCGGCGTTGCCTATATGGGCTCCTTCCTCATTTGGGTTTCACACTTAGGACAGTTCACACCTACCCCATTCGGGATAGATGAGGCACATAGGTATTTTTTCATTCCTCTCACAGACACTAACAATCAGGTAAATCCATTTAATTATCGTATTCACTTTACATCTTGTTTTCGATTACACCCCTTTTGTTTCTTTTCCTACCTCACTGTTTCATTAATAATTTTCTTTATGTCACATTTATCACAGAGGTCTTCCACAAAGGTGGTTACCCCCTACAATATCAACACCACACACACCCATACCCGGGTGGGGCGTTGTTCATGTTTGGCTGTGCCGGCGGCATTGCGTCCCCTCAGCTCCCGTTTAGGGCCCTGCATGGCTGGTCTTGGAGGTTCCATTCCCGCACCACCTCTGCAAGGATACACATGTAAGTGCGTGGGATAATTCAGGTCATGGGGGCTTCTTCCATGCCCTGGGTTTACCCTCCCACCCTCTGATTTAGTTCAGAATATCTTTATATTTCATCTTTTTTCAATTTTATTTTGTTTTTTCTATCCATAGACAATTACCAAGGTTTCGCTCCTGATGATAGGCTATAAGGCCTTGAAACGCGTAGAGCTAACACCAACCGATGTGTACACAATTTTGTAATACTTTGTATTCCGTTCCTTTTCTATATCTAATTTCATTTTCATTCTTAATTTGTCTTCCATGCCAGTCCTATGTGGGTGGTATCTCCATTGTTATAATTGATATAGCCATTTTTGTCCATATAATTATGTCTCATTCTATATATTTTATAATCCGCACCAACTCATTGTTGGAATGTTTAATTATGTACAATACTTCTTTCTGATGAATTGTAATAAAATATACAGATATTTATATATAGCAAAATGCATTAAATATTTTGATATGAAATTTTTTTTTTATGATAGTTTGAACCAATTAAAAATAAAAATATTTATATTTAATCATTTTTGTTGCTCCCGTGTGCCTCGTTAAAGTCCCGCCTATCTTTCTCTCTTTTTATATATGTAGAAGAATACATATCGGCCTAAACTGAGGAAAAAAAATGTTTTTTATATATTTTTGGGGATATTTATTATAGCAAAATGTACAAAATAATGTGTTTTTTTGAAAATTGTCGCTCTTATTTTGTTTATAGCGCAAAAAATAAAAACCACAGAGGTGATAAAATACCACCAAAAGAAATCTCTATTTGTGGGAAAAAAAAGACATCAAATTTGTGTGGGAGCCAAGTCGCACGACCGCGCAATTGTCAGTTAAAGCGACACAGTGCCGAATCGCAAAAAGTGCTGTTAGATTCAACTTTTAAATAAGTTGCTTATAGTTTATATTGCTTTGTCAAATTATTGCTTCTTATAGGAATTAAGACACAGAGTCAGGTATGTCTGTATCAAAGTTCTCAGCATAATGGACTGCTGCTCTTTACTTCTTTCAAAGGCCTTTTATAGGCAATTATACAAACAATAGCATCAGCACAGCCCCCCCACACAGGGCAAGGGTAAACAACAACAGGAGTCACCTGGGCTACGAACACAAGCTTCAACACCATGGCAATACAGTTACAAGAAAACAAAAGCAGCTTCAATTGAGTTCAACAGCCAAAAAGTTACATTCAAAACAGATTTACATGTAGGCATCATATTAAGTGAGAACTCTAAATTAAATCCCTGACCTTATCAATTTCCCCCTTTGACATCATCCTCTCCTTCCCCCTGGGTCCTCATGAATAAGTTCTAGTCAGTTTTTCCCCAGAGTCCTTTCCCTGACCGCGAGTTGTCAGAGGGGTAGAACCCATCCCCCTAGGTATTACCAACATCTTAAAATTCAAGAAGAGGAGTTTTATAGGAGTAGGGTGATGTCAATACACATTTATCGGTATGCCCTGTCTATTCTCCTAATTTTCCTATTTATTTTCCTGTATACACATATATTCGTGATTGTAAGTGATATTAATATTAGAATAATAATTACCATTGGACTTAACAACCAGTGAAAGGTATTGGTTGCTGTAGAAGACATTCCACTAAATATATCCCACCAATGTGGTGCAGTATCCTGTTGTATCTGTGAGGAAAGATGCACTAGTCTACCTTTGTCAATAATTGCGGATACAAGGTTATTCTGTAGGGTGTGTTCTAGTGTTTCTATGTGTTGTCTTAACAACTCTGATTGTTCCAAAACCTGTTTTAGTGGGTCTAAAGAAATTATAAAGGGTGTAGTGTCAGTGAGATTATGTACCTCATAGACTGAAGAGAATATCTTATCGGCGTCTGGTTCAAAAAGATAGGTGTCGTTACCCCATTGTAATATTTTAATCTTTTTTATACATCCCGCAAACGGCGCCGATTTATTTAATGCTGACATGGTGCGGTTATCATTAGTAATGATACAAATATGCTGGGGTCCTATTTCTATGAATCTATTGTTCACATTTATCAGTGTTCTTTGCATTTTGCATATGCTAGTTTGGTATTTTAACAAGCAAGGTTCATATACTGGGGAACTTCTGCCACATACCATTCCCTTATTAGTTCCTTCACATAGAGTTAAATCATGGGTTCTGTTTCTTTTATCTACATATTTCCCATATATTTCTGGATACCAAAACTCGTCTTTAATTACTAGTGGCATGACCACTATTTTACACATTTACATTACATCTGCTACCCGGTATGCTTCAAACCTTCCTACACACCATTTCTCCTCACATTCTATCTTATCCCCTTTTACTTGGAACCATACACCATCGTCAGTTAAACCCTTAAAATATTTCATCCAGGTATGATAATTTCCCAACTGTAGTTCAGTCCGGGCCCTATTTATTTGTATATGATAGGATAAGAGGTTAAAAGAGCACTGTGTGAAATTTACAAACTGTTGATTTTGATTCCACAGCTGGAGCTCTGCTCCTATCGTGTGATTTATTAACCCTCCCAAAAATTGTAATAGGGGTATTTCTTGCAGTTGGGTTTCAAAAGCGGTGGGTAACCATTTGCTTGTGATAGTCAAGCTGTCAGCTATGTGTCCCCCTGCATGCTTCCATCTGTTGTTCATTTCTTCTATCTCTACCGAGTTTAAAATTCCCATCCCTGTACCTGTCAGTCCCAATAGTGTGTCGTACGATTCTCGTTTATACCTACACTCCGGTATCGGGGGAAAGGTGATATTGAATTTTATTTTTGTTTTCTGTTGTGATGTTGATACATTTATGCAAGTGTTTGGTACGGGTGTTAATATGGAAGATTCAATTGTTGGCGTTACTTCTTCCTCCATTTGTATGTGAAACCCATAGGCCTCTGCACTCCAATACCACCCATCATTTCTCTCTTCCCTCCACCAAGATGCACAGAGGAAAGTACTGGATTGATTAACGGTAATATCTGTCAGATTAAACATCCCTTCGGTTATATTCCCTCCTTCTGCCATGACTGTTAATATTTGGTACATTTGTCCCACTACCCGTTCCCGGGCTTGTTTCCATGTCTGTGAAAGGGATATTTTATGACACCTATTGTTCTTACTATTGTTAAAGGGGAAACCCATATTATCATTCCACTGGAAAGTTACGGTTACTTCTGAGAGGGGGTCTGCCTGTATCCATGCTATACCTACATCTACATGAAACGGTCGCCTATGTCCTTCAACAGTATAATTGCCCACAGTGTAATCCTTATTTATCTCATATCCTGATACATTTGCTACTTTAGGATCATCTATACTCCATTCAAAAGTCATTGTTTCTTCTACCTCAAGTACATTAATACCAGGAGTCCATGCATATATTTGTAAAACAACAATCTTCAACAAAAAATATGTAAGTAGATATTTCATCATGTTGTTTTCTCGGGTTGTTTCTTGCAATGTGATGCGTGTATCCAGGTAGGTTTTCCTTCCAGCTTTACTGAGGTGGCTGTGGTCAAGAGTACTTGGTAAGGACCTTCAAACCTGGGTTCCAATGTCTTTCTGGTGTGTTTCTTTACATATACATAATCCCCTGGTAGCAGCGTATGTGTACCTGTTATTGAATTAGGGTCTGGAAGAGAAGAATACACACTTTTGTGGATCTTAGTTAGACGTTGTTGTAATTGTATTACATATGCAGTCAAACTATCACATTGCAATTGCATACTCTGTGGAAAGTATAAACCTAATCTAGGTGCATTCCCAAAAAGTATCTCATATGGGGATAATCCTGTCTTTCCTGTTGGAGTGTACCTTATAGAGAACAAAGCCAAAGGCAGGCATTCTGGCCAAGGCTTGTTTAACTATTGCATGGCTTTTTGTATTTTTAATTTTATTGTCCCATTTACTCTCTCCACTGATCCTGAACTCTGTGGGTGGTAAGGGGTGTGAAAACTTTGTTGAACCCCTAACATGGTCATCACATTCTGCATGATTTCTCCTGTAAAGTGTGTCCCCCTATCTGATTCTATGGTTTCAGGAAGACCAAACCTAGGTATTAACTCAGTGATCAGTTTCTTAGCTGTGGCTTTAGCTGTAGCCGATTTTACTGGATAACTTTCGGGCCAACCTGAGAATAAATCGATACACACGAGGACAAACTCAAAGGGGCCGCTCTTGGGCATTTGTATGTAGTCAATTTGCAGTCTCTGCAAGGGGTATTGGGCCCGGACCTGGTGTTTTCGTGGGGTTTTTACTCTCTGTCCTGGGTTATTCAGGAGACAGATTTGGCAGGCTGCACAGTAGTTTCTTGCAGTGCTACTGAATCCAGGGGCGAGCCATCCTTGGTTCACAATCCTATACATGGAATTGGAACTGACGTGTGTGGGTAGGTGAACTGCCGCTGCCATTGCTGGGTACAGAGAGGCAGGTAGGCATATTTTGCCCCCTTCCCTCCATACATTGTCAAGGTCTGGTGCTGCTCCCATTCTGACCCACTTATCTTTCTCGCTCTCCCCTGCTTGCTCCTGTAATTTACTCAGCTGCTGCCATGTTGGTTCTGGGATACTCACCTCTACCACTGCTAAGGTCTCAGGGCTTCCTTCCCCTAGAGCTGCCTGTTTTGCAGTCAAATCTGCAAATGCATTTCCTTTTGCCTCAATTGTTTTTGCGCTCGTGTGTGCCGCTATCTTCATGATGGCCACTCGTTTAACCTTTTGAAGATTGTTCAGGACTCTCTTAATCCCTTCTCCATGTTTTACAGATGTACCTGCTGCTGTCAGATAACCTCTAGCCCTCCATATGTGGCCATAATCGTGCGCTACACCATAAGCGTAGGCGGAGTCCGTGTAAATATTCCCTTCTCGTTCTTTTAAGTATTCTAGGGCTTGTTCTAAAGCTTTTAATTCTGCTTCTTGTGCTGACATGTGGGCTGGTAAGGGCTGTGCGTCAATCACCTGTGTATCAGTCACTAGGGCATAACCTGTGTGATATTTACCCTTGTCATCAGCAAACCTACTGCCATCTATGTACAAAGTGTGCTCAGCATTTAAAATTGGTGTATCTGTAACATGTGGAAATCCCATTGTCTCCTGTTCCATGAGCTGAAAACAATCGTGTTCATCTACTTGTTTAAACAAAAGAGTGTCAGGTACCTCATTTCCTTTCTCACTAGTACTATTAGCACTATCATTCCCCCTTGCCAAATCTGGTGAGTGAAGAGGCAAAAAGGTAGCCAAATTTAAAGTTGTACAGCGCTGAAAAGTAACATTTGGAGGTAAGAGTAAAGTACACTGTAACCTTAATTGCCTAGCCATTGAAATGTGTTTGGGCTGAACTTGAGACAAGATTGCATGTATGTCATGTGTGGTATGCACTACAACTGGATTGTCTAGAACAATCTCTGATGACTTATCTATGATAATTGACACTGCAGCTACCGCCCGTACACAAGACGGTGAACCTCTAGATACTGGATCTAATGCTGCTGAAAAGTAAGCGACTGGTCTTTGTTTTACATGTGCCTGTGTCAGAACACCTGTGGCATGTCCAGTGATCTCAGCAATGTACAGATTAAATATCTTGGTGTAATCTGGTATACCAATAGCCGGGGCAGAAATCAACAACTTTTTCAAAGTGATAAACGACTCATATGCTACTTCTGTAAGCACATACGGTACAATTTTCAAACAATCGTATAATGGCTGCATCAAAGCGCTAGCATGTGGTATCCACTGTCTACAATATGACACGATACCTAAAAACATACGCAATTGTTTGAAATTCCGTGGGGGTAACATTCCCTTTATCACTTGAACCCTCTCCTCAGTGAGGTGTCTCGTACCCTGTGATATACAATGTCCCAAAAAGATAACTTTTTCCTGACACACTTGTAACTTTTTCTTATTAACCTTGCAACCTTTTTCTGCCAAAAATCGCAACAAATTAAGGGTGGTGGCCAAACAAGTTTCCTTGTCAGGGCAGCATAACAATAAATCATCCACATATTGTAACAATACACAGGAATCTGGTGGTACCCATTCTCCCAACACCGTTTGCAATGCTTGCGAATACAAGGTAGGTGAATGCGCCATACCCTGAGGTAGGCGTGTCCAGGTTAGTTGCCGATTTTTGATTGAAAATGCGAACCAAAGTTGGCATTCTTCAGCAAGCGGGACGGAAAAGAAATCATTCGCTAAATCTATAACCGTAAAGTACATACTGGTTGATGGTATTTGTGACAGTAATGTATGTGGATTGGGTACTAAAGGTGTCATCGGGGCTAGTATTTTGTTGACCGCTCTAAGGTCTTGGACCATTCTATACTTAACCGGACTACCGGCTACTGATTTCTTTTTAACCGGGTACAAGGGAGTGTTTGCCGGTGATTTTACCTCTTTTAGAACTCCACTTTTTAAGAAGGATTGGACCTGCATTTCTATGGCTGCCTCTTGAGGTGCACTAAGTGGATACTGCTTTTGTTGGGGAAGCACTGCTCCTGGAATCAGCTGTAGGGTAACCGGAGGTATGGGCAAAAGTCCAACATCAGCTGGATGTTTCTCCCATAGTTCTCCTGGAAGGGACGACAAAATCTGATCTAAGTCTGAAGGAGGTGGGCTGGACAATTCCGATTCCTCCTCTAGGTATTGTATCAGGTTACACATCTCCATGTGTTCTTGATTATCCCCTATAGCTAAGGTGACAGTGCCATCTGGGTGATAGGTAATGTTAGCTCCTATTTTCTGCAAAATGTCAGCTCCTAACAAATTAGTGGGGGCTCCTCTGGATACCAAAAAGCGTGAAAGGAACATGTGGTTTCCTATTTTAACTTTCAGAGGTTTTGTAAGCGGGGCGTCGGCTAAAATGCCATCATATCCAGTTATTAGTAAAGTGTCAGGTGATTTTTGGCCAGGGAGTAGTTCAGAGTCAGAAAGTAACGAGCGTGAAGCTCCTGTATCGACTAAACAAGAGATTTTCTTATTACCAACCGTTATATTTGTCTTAAGCATTGTTGTTTTGGATTTTTCTAAAACCGGGGCGAGTCATGCTCGTGGACCATCTCCCTGCTGCCTGATATGACTATTTTTGTTGTCCCTGGGCTGGTTCCTTCTCTGATTAACTGGAGAATCAACACCTTCCTCTCCTTCATCCCTTATTCTTTTCCTACAGTTGCGTCTGATGTGACCAATCTTGTTACAGTAGTGACAGGTAAGGAGTTTGCGAAAGGAACCTCTACCTTGCTCTTGGGGACCCCCGAGTGCGTTGATAGCATGAGATTTCCTCCCTTTGGTTTCTGCTAAGTCCGCCTCTATGCCTTGCGCTTTTTGTAACAACGTCCCTCTATCTCTAGTTGCCCTCCACTCTGGTGTGCAGGCTTTCAGTCTCTCACTTATCTGTGGAATTAATCCCTCCATAAATTGTCTATTGAAGGCTCGGATTGTGACTGGCAGAGCTAAATCCAATCCCTCATCTGCCATCATACTTTCCATAGATAAGTAAAATTCCGATACAGTCTGTCCTGGCATTTGCTTCATGGGTGATATGGACCCCCTCTCCTGTTGTTTTGCCTGACAAAAAGCTTCTAATCTAGCAATAAAAGGGGCCCTTGAGTCTATATGTCTGATATGTCCTGTCTCTAAATTGCCATCCCCATCAACTTGTCCTGCAGGTCTGTGTGGACCTATTTCTGTCATAAACTGGTTAAACAGGGTCAGAGTCATTTTGTGTCTGCATAGATCCTCCCCATCCTGCCAGGTCGCTTCATGTGTATTCATTAACTGTGTCACAAATCTACAAAAAGCAGCTGGCTTTGCTACCGGGTCTGGGGCGCTCTGTATTAATGCCATAAGGGTGTCTGCCGACCATGGCGCCCAAGTCCTTATTTGCATTCTACGAGTGACAGTAGGTGGGGCATTTGGATGGGCTGCTTGTCCAAATTCTGGATTGTTTACCTGAACAATGCGTGTATCAGTGCGTACGGGAGCTACAGTTTCTGGATGAGGTTTTTGTGCCCCACAATGCACACATTCTACTGCCCATTCTGGGTTTTGTGCTCCACAATCCTGACAAACCCATCCTCTCCCCTCAAGTACCGGATATATCTTGTGTGGTTTGCGTTCTACGTCAGTGTATGGGGGTGGGATGGCTGAGCTGGGAGCCTCGACATTTTTTGTTCTTCTATCTTTCATATCCCAACCATCACAATCTGGATTATATTTCCACCCCTCTTCTTTCGCTCTATTTGAGACCTTAATTAAGCATTGAACCTGACGCATCCATTGCTTCTCTAACACCTCTCCTTGTCTGTCCCTTTTTATTTCACTCCATACATCCGGGTCTAAGCCCGCTGCTCCTTTCACCTTAAATTTACGAAGGACATCCTTTAAGTCCTGTGCTTCGGTTTTCCCATAAATGTTCTTAATTATCTGTGGCACCGTATAGTGCGCCACAATTCCCTGACGGGGTTTTGTGTTCCTCTGGCCCATTCTAACAGTCCTGCCTAGGTAGCGTGTGGGACACTTAGTGTACAATATAATGCGGCTACAACATATACAAGAATGAATAATTACTTTATATGCTAGCCCAATAACAAACCAGCTAAGTTACACTAGTTCCTCGTTGCCTTCCTCCTAGGGTGCTAGAATTCTAAAAACCTCTCCGGAATGAGATTTCTGAAACCGAATTACTTTATATGCTAGCCCAATAACAAATAATTACTTTATATGCTAGCCCAATAACAAACCAGAATGCGGCTACAACATATACAAAAAAATGCGGCTACAACATATACAAGCATTCCTTTAAGTGGCCAGGTATCCGACTAGATCTCCGGACTTTTGGAGACCTTATTCCCTCCCCGTATCTGGGAATCCCTCTCATACACTCTTATCCCTGCTTTATGGAGCAGACAGGGCTTATACTCTCAACCCGTCTATGGTTTATGAGTTAGATGTGAGGTTAAGCATAAGCGTCAGACCCCCAAGCTCACAAGCCCTCAAGTTCCCAATCATGTGAGGTAAGGCGCATTCCGTTGCTTAGTTCGGCAATCCCCTTCTAACTCATACCATCCTTGACAAGGCTCATTCACTTTCTCAACAAGACAGACAGACAGACACAGACAACAAACAAACAAGTAATTCCAGCAATATAAACTAAAATATGCAGTAATTCTAGACTCACCACTACAGAGGCTGGTGTTTTAAAACCAGGAGAACCGTAACTGACAGAACGGATAGGCACAAATCAGGGGAGCACAGAATATAAGAAAAATAAAGCTTTTTCTTACCTGCGCAGGTTTTTTTGATCTGTGGTTCCCGGAATGCCTGTCCTTTTGTTCCGTCAGCGTAGCTCAACCACCTCTTGTAGTATCATCGGTGAGTCCCTGTTCGGGCGCCAAATGTTAGATTCAACTTTTAAATAAGTTGCTTATAGTTTATATTGCTTTGTCAAATTATTGCTTCTTATAGGAATTAAGACACAGAGTCAGGTATGTCTGTATCAAAGTTCTCAGCATAATGGACTGCTGCTCTTTACTTCTTTCAAAGGCCTTTTATAGGCAATTATACAAACAATAGCATCAGCACAGCCCCCCCACACAGGGCAAGGGTAAACAACAACAGGAGTCACCTGGGCTACGAACACAAGCTTCAACACCATGGCAATACAGTTACAAGAAAACAAAAGCAGCTTCAATTGAGTTCAACAGCCAAAAAGTTACATTTAAAACAGATTTACATGTAGGCATCATATTAAGTGAGAACTCTAAATTAAATCCCTGACCTTATCAGTGCTCTGGTCTTAGGCCATCAAAATGGTCCGGGGCTTAAGTGGTTAATGCTGTTTATTGTATTTTGTGAAACATCAATAAATTTACCCTTTAAAATAAAAAAAAGGAAAATTTATAACAAAATTCTACTTGTGTAGACACAACCAGCTGGCTACTTTTCTACACATAGGATAAGCCCTTCCTAAAGGCATTCGAATTTGGAAGCCCTAACAGATGAACACAAGTAGTGTGTATTCATGTTGCCCCGTGTTAAAGATTTACTGCTTTGAAAATTTCAGGTGGATTCGATCTGATTATCTGAATATTAAAGAAGTTATTGCTTGAGATTTTTTCTGAATTTGTCTGTTCATTAATAAAATTATATATTTTAAATGCCCCCTGTCAATGCTTTTCTTTTTGTATTTACTGCAGCCACAATCCAATTACCCTGCAGCAGGATAAAGGAAAAGCCACAATGGCTCTGTTGTTAAATACCAAAAATGCTGGGCATTTAATCATTTGTTTTACTCCAGCATTTAAAGAAGCACTTAAGCATGGTGATAGAGATTCGGAATGCACACTGCCATTAAGTGCCATCTGCTGTGTCACACAGTGGCCTCACTTAAATATTCCATTTCACTTACATATGAAAAGAAGTTTAATGCTCTAAATGCTAGTGACTCACAAAATTTTAACTTGCCGTTAAATAATTTTTTTAACTATATTTATAGATGAGGGAAAGAAAAAACACAAAGCAAAGTCTTCCTTTCAAATGACTTGCCTCCAAACTACAAGAAAACAGAGAAGCAATTATTGATGAAGAAGTTAGTTTATTGGCTTGCATGGAAGATATGCAAATTAATGAACTAAACCAATATACAGTGCCTTGCAAAAGTATTCACCCTCCTTGGCATTTTTCGTGCTTTGTTGCCCAACAACCTGGAATTAACATGGATTGTTTGAAGATTTGTATCATTTAATTTACAGAACATGCCCACAACTTTGAAGATGTTTTTTTTTTTTTTTTGTGAAGCAAACAACAAATAGGACAAAATAACAGAAAAAGTCAATGTGCATAACTATTCACCCCCCTAAAGTCAGTACTTTGTAGAGCCACCCTTTGCGGCTATCACAGCTCCAGGTCGCTTTGGATAAGTCTCTATGAGCTTTCCACATCTTACCACTGGGATTTTTGCCCATTCCTCCTTGCAAAACTGTTCCAGCTCCTTCAAGTTGGATGGTTTGCACTTGTGAACAGCACTCTTTAAGTCTGACCACAGATTTTCTATTGGATTGAGGTCTGGGCTTTGACTAGGCCATTCCAACACATTTATATGTTTCCCCTTAAACCACTCAAGTGTTGGTTTAGCAGTGTGTTTGGGGTCATTGTCCTGCTGGAAGGTGAACCTCCGACCTAGTCTCAAGTCACACACAGAGTGGTACAGGTTTTGCTAAAGAATATCCCCGTATTTATCACCATCCATCTTTCCCTGAACTCTGACCAGTTTCCCAATCCCGACTGCTGAAAAACATCCCCACAGCATGATGCTGCCACCACCATGTTTCACTGTGGGGATGGTGTTCTTTGGGTGATGTGATGTGTTGGGTTTGCTGCAGACATAGCATTTTCTTTGATGGCCAAAAAGTTCAATTTTAGTCTCATCGGACCAGAGCACCTTCCTCCATACATTTTGGGAGTCTCCCACATGCCTTTTCGCAAACTCAAAACGTGCCATTTTGTTTTTTGCTGAAAGTAATGGCTTTCTTCTGGCCACTCTGCCATAAAGCCCAACTCTATGCAGTGTACGATTTATTGTCGTCCTATGTACAGATACTCCAGTCTCTGCTGTGGAACTCTGCAGCTCCTCCATGGTTACCTTAGGTCTCTGTGCTGCCTCTCTGATTAATGCCCTCCTTACCCGGTCCGTGAGTTTTGGTGTGCGGCCGTCTCTTGGCAGGTTTGCTGTTGTGCCATGTTCTTTCCATTTGGTTATGATAGATTTGATGGTGCTCCTAGGGATCATCAAAGATTTGTATTTTTTTTATAACCTAACCCTGACTTGTACTTCTCAACAACATTGTCCTTTACTTGTTTGAAGAGTTCCTTGGTCTTCATGGCAGTGTTTGGTTAGTGGTGCCTCTTGCTTAGGTGTTGCAACCTCTGGGGCCTTTCAAAAAGGTGTGTATATGTAATGACAGATCATGTGACACTTAGATTGCACACAGATGGACATAATTTCACTAATTATGTGACTTCTGAAGATAATTGGTTGCACCAGAGCTTTTTATGGGCTTCATAACAAAGGGGATGAATCATACGCACATGCCAATTATCAGTTTTTTATTTCTGAAAAATAGTTTTATGTATATATTTTTCTAATTTGACTTCACCAACTTAGACTATTGTGTTCTGATCCATCACATATAATTCAGATTAAAAAAAACATTGAACTAAAGGCTGTAATGTAACAAAATACGTAAAAAGCCAAGGGGGGGAATACTTTTGCAAGGCACTGTAATTAGACATGCTAAGCATTGCAGCAAAATAAGTTCAGTTGTGCTGATAAGTTTACATAACCTGGCAGAATTTATGATTTCTTGGCCGTTTTTCAGAGAATATGAATGATAACACAAAAACATTTCTTTGACTCGTGGTTAGTGTTTGGCTGAAGCCATTTATTATCTATCAACTTTGTTTACTCTTTTTAAATCATAATGACAACAGAAACTACCCAAATGACCCTAAATAAAGGTTTACATACCCTGGTGATTTTGACCTGATAACATACACACAAGTTGACACAAAGGGGTTTAAATGGCTATTAAAGGTAACCATCCTCACCTGTGATCTGTTTGCTTGTGATTAGTGTGTATGTGTATAAAAGCTCAATGAGTTTCTGGACTCCTGACAGACCCTTGCATCTTTCATCCAGTGAAAACATGTGGTGTGGCTGTTTCAAGATGCACAATAAGGAGGCACTTGAAGAAAGATGGGCTGCATGGTCCAGTCGTCAGAAGAAAGCCATTACTACACAAATGCCACAAAGTATCCCACTTACACTACTCCAAATAGCACAGAGACAAGCCTCAAACCTTCTGGCACAAAGTCATTTGGAGTGATGAGACCAGAATTTAGACCAGAAATCTCAAACTTGCAGTTCATGCAAGACATCCCAAGAATTTCCAGGAACTGGAGGCTTTTAGCCATGAAGAATGGGCAGCTTTACCATCTGAGAAGATAAAGAGCCTCATCCACAAATACCACAAAAGACTTCAAGCTGTTATTGATGTTAAAGGGGGTAATACACGGTATTAAGAACTGGGGTATGTAAGCTTTTGATCAGGGTAATTTGTGTAGTTTATGCTGTCATAATGATTTAAAAAAAGAGTAAACACAGTTGATTGATAATAAATGGCTTCAGCCAAACACTAACCATGAGTGAAAGAAAAGTTTTTGTGTTATCATTCATATTCTGTGAAAAATGGCCAAGAAATCATAAATTCTGCCAGGGTATGTAAACTTTTGAGCACAACTGTATATACTATTTAGGTAATACACACTAGGAATCTGGCTTACTTTTGGAAATGGTACTATTGTACTAAAATAAAATATATGCAAAATACGTAGGCAAAATGTGACAACGTATTAAAGTGTTTGTTCACCAGTGCCAGAAGTCTGTGCCTGAAGAGAAGTATGATTTAATTGGTATTGCTGAATCTTGGCTTCATTCTTCACATGACTGGGCTATTACCATTCCTGGCTTTGCTCTCTTTTGAGAAAACAGGGTAAAATGGAAAGATGGCGGTGTCTGTCTCTATGTAAGAAGTGATCTCAAAGTGAGTGTGAACGAGGACTTAGTTGATGGAGAGTGTGATGAGGCTGAAGTATTATGGGTGGAATTGCATATGGGTGTGCATACTACAAAGTTAATCATTGGAGTTTGTTATAGACCTCCCAGGGTTAATGAGGAGGTGGAGACTCAGCTCCTTGCACAGATAGAAAGGGCTGCAAGGGCTGGGACAATGATAATAATGGGGGATTTTAACTACCCGGAGATTAACTGGAGTAATGACACTGCAAGAACATTTTTTTTTTGTTTTCTGGAAAATTCTGTTTATTGTTTTCAAACAGCAGAAATAAAAGAATACAAGAAACATACACCAGTCTCCTGGACCAGATTCATAACTATACATAGACATCTAACTATTAGGTAGAAAACCCCCATTCCCACCAACCCATCTCCCCCTTATCTGTGCAATACACCCGCAGTGTGCCAGGCAAGGATAAAGTGAGCCCACTGTAAGACAAAAAGGATCTTCACTGTAAGACTGGAGTCCTAAAGGCTGCAAAGACAGATCTTATTTTTTTTTCTACCAAAAAGAAAAAACAGTGACTGAAAAACACATACAGAACGAACCTCAAAGCTCCACCTGCTGGCTCACAAAAAGAATACAAAATATTAATATGAAATAGTTCATATAATCATCTTTAAAAAAAACCTGGGCCAAATATTATATTTTTAAATTGACAACTGCATTTAAGATGGCTTTGGTGTCAAAACCTGAAAAGGCCCTTCTATGTAAAACAAAAAGTTTCTTTGGGCTTGCCTAAGCATTATGCCGCGTACACACGAGCGGACATTACGGCGGACTGGATTTCGTCGGACAATTCGATGTGTGTGGGCTCCAGCGGACTTTGTTTTCTCAAAAGTTCGACGGAATTAGATTTGAAACTTGTTTTAAATTTATCTGTTGAAATCGAGTCCGGTCGAAAAGTCCGCCGTCTGTATGCTAGTTCGACGGACAAAAAGCCACGCTAGGGCAGCTATTGGCTACTGGCTATGAACTTCCTTGTTTTAGTCCGGTCGTACGTCATCACGTACGAATTCGACGGACTTTGGTGGATTGTGTGTAGGCAAGTCCGTTCATTCACAAAGTCCGTCGGAAAGTACGTCGAAAAGTCCGCCGGGCAAAGTCCGCCGTAATGTCCGCTCGTGTGTACGCGGCATTAGGGATATTTGAGCCATCAAAAGCCTAGCAACATTATCCATAAGTCAGTTGGTGGACCCTTCCCAAATAGGACTTTAAAAAATAAATAAATCCTTTTTTCTCTTTTTCTTAAAATACAACCTTGTATAAAGGCCATGAAATACCAGCTTTGTTGATATAACTAAAATATCATTTTTTTTTCATGAGTCTATGGGGTTGATTTAGTATAAGCAAAATAGGTAGCTCACTCACAAGGGAATTTTCCATTAGCTTAGTGAATGTGGTTAAAAAGTTACTTTGCAAAGAACATCCAATCTTGACCAAAAAAAAAAGGAAAAAGACAAAAAAAACACTTTCGTTTTCACATGATTAAATGATGTAAGTCAGCAGAACGTCACCTCATTCACTAAGCTAAGGGTTAAATCACTTGCAAAGCTTTGTGAATGGGTAGCAGTCTTCTGTGACCTGTGAAGTGTGGGCTGCGGGGGAATAAAGGGGGAGTCAAAACCAGGTACCCCTCCCCCCCAAAAGGTGCCAAATGTGGCAGCGGAGGAGGCAGACAAGCAGAGGTTCCCCTTTTGGATGGAGCTCCACTTTAAGGGCACTAAATTACTTTGTGCTGTAGGTATTCCCTGATCAGCAACAAAGAGGGGTCTAAAGAAAAGTACCACTCTCTAGAAGCCATCTGTCATCTTC
Source organism: Lithobates septentrionalis (assembly GCA_037952835.1). Taxonomy (NCBI): domain Eukaryota; kingdom Metazoa; phylum Chordata; class Amphibia; order Anura; family Ranidae; genus Lithobates; species Lithobates septentrionalis. Next base: position 4,469,459 of record JBBDGP010000218.1, on the reverse strand, counting down.
TAATAGAAGCCAAAGATAACTACACAAGTAGTCTTATTGCATCATTTTCCAACTAATTTGCAGATAATTGTTTCTTGTATCAGGTTGAGGCCTTGGGATAAATGATATAGAACAGGTGGTTCATATGATAATTACAACTGCTATTGTTCCACTGTTGACAACACTTTAAAATAATATTTAAGTACGGGGCTGGTAAATCTTAGCTATTTGCATGTGACATTTTCTCAGAACACTATGGAACTTTGCAAAAATATGATTCCTCTGATACAGACGTTTTTGTATTTTGCATTAAAGGGAACCTATTAGCCATTTTAAACATTTAAATCCACAAATCAAAACCAGGTTGTTTCCTAGCTATAATAGAAAATAGCATACATCTTGTGTTGAATGCTTTTGGAGAAGACTTTTACTTAAAAATGTAAAATGTAAAACCCAAATTCAAATAAAGGGGCTACAAAATTGCACGGCTTGCGAACCAGCGGGAATGGCACGGGAATGATGCTGCAGTGCAATCCTAGTGTGAACCTACCCTTACTCTTTGGGTAAAGATGTTTCTTTTCCTCTAATATATATATTTTTCCATAAACAGTGTATGTGTATATATATATATATATATATATATATATATATATATATATATATATATATATATATATACACACACACACACACACTCAGCGGCCACTTTATTAGGTACGCCTGTTCAATTGCTAGGTGACACAAATTGCTAATCAGCCAATCACATGGCAGCAAATCAGTGCATTTAGGCATCTAGACGTGGTGAAGATGACTTGCTGAAGTTCAAACTGAGCATCAGAATGGGGAAAAAAGGGGATTTAAGTGACTTTGAACGTGGCACAGTTGTTGGTGCCAGACAGGCTGGTCTGAGTATTTCATAAACTGCTGATTTACTGGGATTTTCACGCAAAGCCATCTCTAGGGTTTACAGAGAATGGTCCGAAAAAGAGAAAATATCCAGTGAGTGGCAGTTGTGTGGACGAAAATGCCTTTGATGTCAGAGGTCAGAGGAGAATAGGCAGACTGGTTCAAGATGATAGAAAGGCAACAGTAACTCAAATAACCACTTGTTACAACCAAGTTGTGCAGAATACCATCTCTGAACGTACAACACATCGAACCTTGAGGCAGATGGGCAACAGCAGCAGAAGACCACACTGGGTGCCACTCCTCTTAGTTAAGAACAGGAAACTGAGGTTACAATTCACACAGACTCACAAAAATTGGACAATAGAAGATTGGAAAAACATCGCCTGTCTGATGAGTCTCGATTTCAGCTGCAACATTCAAATGGTAGGGTCAGAATTTGGCGTAAACAACATGAAAGCATGGATCCATCCTGCCTTGTAGCAACATTTCAAGCTGGTGGTGGTGGTGTAATGGTGTGGGAGATATTTGGCACACTTTGGGCCCCTTAGTACCAATTGAGCATGGTTTAAATGCCACGGCCTACCTGAGTATTGTTGCTGACCATGTCCATCCCTTTATGACTACAGTGTACCCTTTATGACTACAGTATGCCCATCTTCTGATGGCTACTTCCAGCAGGATAATGCATAATGTCACAAAGCTCACATCATCTCAAACTGGTTTCTTGAACATGACAATGAGTTCACTGTACTCCAATGGCCTCCACAGTCACCAGATCTCAATCCAATAGAGCACCTTTGGCATGTGGTGGAACGGGAGATTTGCCTCATGGATGAGCAGCCGACAAATCTGCAGCAACTGCGTGATGTCATCATGTCAGTATGGACCAAAATCTTTAAGGAATGTCTCCAACACCTTCTGGAATCTATGCCACGATGAATTAAGGCAGTTCTGAAGGCAAAAGGGGTTCCAACCCAGTACTAGCCAGGTGTACCTAATAAAGTGGTAGGTGAGTGTATATATAGTGTGTATGTGTATATATATATATATATATATATATATATATATATATATATATGTGTGTGTGTGTGTATATATATATATATGTAATTTCCGTGTTTACACACAAAGTTATATTAGAATTTGAATCTATATACAGTAATCACTACAGAATGGCACAATCTCATATGGTCAGGAAGGTGTGAAATAGCCCAAGAGCAAACTTAAATACACAAAAGATTTGTCATTTTGTTAAGCCACCTCTGCCATACTTATAGACAGGAAGATCATTATGCTACTTCCTGGTTCATGTCACTTAACTTCCTCCCACCTGCGGGAAAAAAGGCGGGATTCTCTCTCGTTCAGGGATGTTCGCCCAGTTTCACTGCACTCAAGCCCCTGCGGGGGGCGCACAGCGCGGCGTTCGTGGGCACACTATGTCCCTGGGACACGGCGTGACCCCTCTTTACCCATGTGATCAGCTGTGTCCTACCACAGCTGATCGCATGTAAACAAGGAAGTTCCGGTAATCAGCTCTTCTCGCCTCACACTGTCGGAGTGTGAGGAGAGGAGTGCCGAACAGCGGCATCTCACAGGGGAGAATGTACAGATAATCGGGGCAGCCCCAACAGTGCCCAGCAGTGATGCCTGTCAGTGACCAGAAGTGATGCCCAGAAGTGATGCCAATCTGTGCCCATCAGTGATGGCAATTTGTGCCCATCAGTAATGCAAGTCAGTGCCTGCTTATCAGTGCCCATCAGTGCGGCCTATCCGTGATTACTATCATTGCCCATCAGTGCCACCTGTCAGTGCCCATCAGCGCTGCCTATCAGTGCTCATCAGTGGGGCATATCAGTGCCCTCTCATCAGTGCCCTTCAGTGCCGTCCCATCAGTGCCACCTATCAATGACCATCAGTGCAGCCAACAAATGGATGTGCAGCCAACAAATCTGCACAGTGTGGCGATCGTGGGTGCGTGTACCTGGAACACAGCAGGACCCCTCTTTACCCATGTGATCAGCTGTGTCCAATCACAGCTGATCACATGTAAGCAGGGAAGTGCCGGTAATCGGCTCTCCTTGCCATCAGTGACGACCCATCAGTGCCTCCTATCCGTGGCTCCTTTCATTGCCCAAAATTGCCATCTATCAGCGCCCATTAGTGTCACCTATCAGTGCCCATCAGTGCTGCATATCAGTGCCACCTCATCTGTGCCCTTCAGGGCCACCTCATCAGTGCCCATCAGTACAGTCTATCAATGCCCATAAGTACCGCCTCATCAGCACACATCAGTGAAGGAGAAAAATTACTTTTCTGATAGAAACTAAGAATTTTTTTTTTTAACCACTTGACGACCGTCTCACGCCGATGTACGTCGGCAAGGTGGCACGGACAGGCAAAATCACGTACATGTACGTGATTTGCCTTCCGCGGGTGGGGGGTTCGGTCGGACCCCCCCCGGTGCCCGAGGCGGTCGTCTTTTGTCCAGCGGCGATCAGAGGTGAGGGGGAGACCATCCGTTCGTGGCCCCCCCCTCGCGATCGCCGCCGGCCAATCGAATCATTCCTTTGCTGCTGTATGCTAAACAGCAGCAAAGGAAATGATGTCATCTCTCCTCGGCTCGGTAATTTCCGTTCCGGCCCGAGGAGAGAAGACATCAATGTGAGTGCACAACACTACACACACACAGTAGAACATGCCAGGCACACTAAACATCCCGATCCCCCCCCTGATCGCCCCCCGATCCCCCCCCCGATCACCCCCCCCTGTCACAAACTGACACCAAGCAGTTTATTTTTTTTTTTTTTCTGATTACTGCATAGTGTCAGTTTGTGACAGTTACAGTGTTGGGACAGTTAGTATTACCCCCCTTTAGGTCTAGGGTACTCCCCTAACCCCCCCAATAAAGTTTTAACCCCTTGATCACCCCCTGTCACCAGTGTCACTAAGCGATCATTTTTCTGATCGCTGTATTAGTGTCGCTGGTGACGCTAGTTAGGGACATAAATATTTAGGTTCGCCGTCAGCGTTTTATAGCGTCAGGGACCCCCATATACTACCTAATAAATGTTTTAACCCCTTGATGGCCCCCTAGTTAACCCTTTCACCACTGATCACCGTATAAGTGTTACGGGTGACGCTGGTTAGTTCGTTTATTTTTTATAGTGTCAGGGCACCCGCCGTTTATTACCGAATAAAGGTTTAGCCCCCTGATCGCCCGGCGGTGATATGCGTCGCCCCAGGCAGCGTCAGATTAGCGCCAGTACCGCTAACACCCACGCACGCAGCATACACCTCCCTTAGTGGTATAGTATCTGTACGGATCAATATCTGATCCGATCAGATCTATACTAGCGTCCCCAGCAGTTTAGGGTTCCCAAAAACGCAGTGTTAGCGGGATCAGCCCAGATACCTGCTAGCACCTGCGTTTTGCCCCTCCGCCCAGCCCACCCAAGTGCAGTATCGATCGATCACTGTCACTTACAAAACACTAAACGCATAACTACAGCGTTCGCAGAGTCAGGCCTGATCCCTGCGATCGCTAACAGTGTTTTTGGTAGTATTTTGGTGAACTGGCAAGCACCAGCCCCAGGCAGCGTCAGGTTAGCGCCAGTAGCGCTAACACCCACGCACGCAGCATACGCCTCCCTTAGTGGTATAGTATCTGTACGGATCAATATCTGATCCGATCAGATCTATACTAGCGTCCCCAGCAGTTTAGGGTTCCCAAAAACGCAGTGTTAGCGGAATCAGCCCAGGTACCTGCTAGCACCTGCGTTTTGCCCCTCCGCCCGGCCCAGCCCAGCCCACCCAAGTGCAGTATCGATCGATCACTGACACTTACAAAACACTAAATGCATAACTGCAGCGTTCGCAGAGTCAGGCCTGATCCCTGCGATCGCTAACAGTTTTTTTGGTAGTATTTTGGTGAACTGGCAAGCACCAGCCCCAGGCAGCGTCAGATTAGCGCCAGTACCGCTAACACCCACGCACGCACCGTACACCACCCTTAGTGGTATAGTATCTGAACGGATCAATATCTGATCCGATCAGATCTATACTAGCGTCCCCAGCAGTTTAGGGTTCCCAAAAACGCAGTGTTAGCGGGATCAGCACAGATACCTGCTAGCACCTGCGTTTTGCCCCTCCGCTCGGCCCAGCCCAGCCCACCCAAGTGCAGTATCGATCGATCACTGTCACTTACAAAAGACTAAACGCATAACTGCAGCGTTCGCAGAGTCAGGCCTGATCCCTGCGATCGCTAACAGTTTTTTTGGTAGCGTTTTGGTGAACTGGCAAGCGCCAGCGGCCTAGTACACCCCGGTCGTAGTCAAACCAGCACTGCAGTAACACTTGGTGACGTGGCGAGTCCCATAAGTGCAGTTCAAGCTGGTGAGGTGGCACATCAAGTAGTGTCCCGCTGCCACCAAAAAGACAAACACAGGCCCGTCGTGCCCATAGTGCCCTTCCTGCTGCATTCGCCAATCCTAATTGGGAACCCACCGCTTCTGCAGCGCCCGTACTTCCCCCATTCACATCCCCAACCAAATGCAGTCGGCTGCATGAGAGGCATTTTCTTTATGTCCTCCCGAGTACCCCTACCCAGCGAACCCCCCCAAAAAAGATGTTGTGTCTGCAGCAAGCGCGGATATAGGCGTGACACCCGCTATTATTGTCCCTCCTGTCCTGACAATCCTGGTCTTTGCATTGGTGAATCTTTTGAACGCTACTATGCACTAGTTGAGTATTAGCGTAGGGTACAGCATTGCACAGACTAGGCACACTTTCACAGGGTCTCCCAAGACGCCATCGCATTTTGAGAGACCCGAACCTGGAACCGGTTGCAGTTATAAAAGTTAGTTACAAAAAAAGTGTAAAAAAAAATAAATATATATATATAAAATAAAAAAAAATAGTTGTCGTTTCATTGTTCTCTCTCTCTCTATTCTCTCTATTGTTCTGCTCTTTTTTACTGTATTCTATTCTGCAATGTTTTATTGTTATTATGTTTTATCATGTTTGCTTTTCAGGTATGCAATTTTTTATACTTTACTGTTTACTGTGCTTTATTGTTAACCATTTTTTTGTCTTCAGGTACGCCATTCACAACTTTGAGTGGTTATAGAATGATGCCTGCAGGTTTAGGTATCATCTTGGTATCATTCTTTTCAGCCAGCGGTCGGCTTTCATGTAAAAGCAATCCTAGCAGCTAATTAGCCTCTAGACTGCTTTTACAAGCCGTGGGAGGGAATGCCCCCCCCCCCACCGTCTTCCGTGTTTTTCTGTGGCTCTCCTGTCTCAACAGGGAACCTGAAAATGCAGCCGGTGATTCAGCCAGCTGACCATAGAGCTGATCAGAGACCGGAGTGGCTCCAAACCAGAAGCTACGAGCATTTTATGACTTAGATTTCGCCGGATGTAAATAGCGCCATTGGGAAATTGGGGAAGCATTTTATCACACCAATCTTGGTGTGGTCAGATGCTTTGAGGGCAGAGGAGAGATCTAGGGTCTAATAGACCCCGATTTTTTCAAAAAAGAGTACCTGTCACTACCTATTGCTATCATAGGGGATATTTACATTCCCCGAGATAACAATAAAAATGATTAAAAAAAAAAAAAATGAAAGGAACAGTTTAAAAATAAGATAAAAAAGCAAAAAAATAATAAAGAAAAAAAAAAAAAAAAAAAAAAGCACCCCTGTCGCCCCCTGCTCTCGCGCTAAGGCGAACGCAAGCGGCGGTCTGTCGTCAAACGTAAACAGCAATTGCACCATGCATGTGAGGTATCACCGCGAAGGTTAGATCGAGGGCAGTAATTTTTGCAGTAGACCTCCTCTGTAAATCTAAAGTGGTAACCTGTAAAGGCTTTTAAAGGCTTTTAAAAATGTATTTATTTTGTTGCCACTGCACGTTTGTGCGCAATTGTAAAGCATGTCATGTTTGGTATCCATGTACTCGGCCTAAGATCATCTTTTTTATTTCATCAAACATTTGGGCAATATAGTGTGTTTTAGTGCATTAAAATTTAAAAAAGTGTGTTTTTTCCCCAAAAAATGTGTTTGAAAAATCGCTGCACAAATACTGTGTGAAAAAAAAAAAATGAAACACCCACCATTTTAATCTGTAGGGCATTTGCTTTAAAAAAATATATAATGTTTGGGGGTTCAAAGTAATTTTCTTGCAAAAAAAAATATAACTTTTTCATGTAAACAGTAAGTGTCAGAAAGGGCTTTGTCTTCAAGTGGTTAGAAGAGTGGGTGATGTGTGACATAAGCTTCTAAATGTTGTGCATAAAATGCCAGGACAGTTCAAAACCCCCCAAATGACCCCATTTTGGAAAGTAGACACCCCAAGCTATTTGCTGAGAGGCATGTCGAGTCCATGGAATATTTTATATTGCGACACAAGTTGCGGGAAAGAGACAAATTTTTTTTTTTTTGCACAAAATTGTCACTAAATGATATATTGCTCAAACATGCCATGGGAATATGTGAAATTACACCCCAAAATACATTCTGCTGCTTCTCCTGAGTACGGGGATACCACATGTGTGAGACTTTTTGGGAGCCTAGCCGCGTACGGAACCCCGAAAACCAAGCACCGCCTTCAGGCTTTCTAAGGGCGTGAATTTTTGATTTCTCTCTTGACTGCCTATCACAGTTTCGGAGGCCATGGAATGCCCAGGTGGCACAAACCCCCCCCCAAATGACCCCATTTTGGAAAGTAGACACCCAAAGCTATTTGCTGAGAGGTATAGTGAGTATTTTGCAGACCTCACTTTTTGTCACAAAGTTTTGAAAATTGAAAAAAGAAAAAAAAAAAAGTTTTTTCTTGTCTTTCTTCATTTTCAAAAACAAATGAGAGCTGCAAAATACTCACCATGCCTCTCAGCAAATATCTTGGGGTGTCTACTTTCCAAAATGGGGTCATTTGGGGTGGTTTTGTGCCACCTGGGCATTCCATGGCCTCCGAAACTGTGATAGGCAGTGAAGAGTGAAATCAAAAATTTTCACCCTTAGAAATCCTGAAGGCGGTGATTGGTTTTCGGGGTCCCGTGCACGGCTAGGCTCCCAAAAAGTCCCACACATGTGGTATCCCCATACTCAGGAGAAGCAGCAGAATGTATTTTGGGGTGCAATTCCACATAGGCCCATGGCCTGTGTGAGCAATATATCATTTAGTGACAACTTTTTGTAAATATTTTTTTTTTTTTTTGTCATTATTCAATCACTTGGGACAAAATAAAAAAATATTCAATGGGTTCAACATGCCTCTCAGCAATTTCCTTGGGGTGTCCACTTTCCAAAATGGGGTCATTTGGGGGGGTTTTGTACTGCCCTGCCATTTTAGCACCTCAAGAAATGACATAGGCAGTCATAAACTAAAAGCTGTGTAAATTACAGAAAATGTACCCTAGTTTGTAGACGCTATAACTTTTGCGCAAACCAATAAATATACGCTTATTGACATTTTTTTTTACCAAAGACATGTGGCCGAATACATTTTGGCCTAAATGTATGACTAAAATTGAGTTTATTGGATTTTTTTTATAACAAAAAGTAGAAAATATCATTTTTTTTCAAAACTTTCGGTCTTTTTCCGTTTATAGCGCAAAAAATAAAAACCGCAGAGGTGATCAAATACCATCAAAAGAAAGCTCTATTTGTGGGAAGAAAAGGACGCAAATTTCGTTTGGGTACAGCATTGCATGACCGCGCAATTAGCAGTTAAAGCGACGCAGTGCCAAATTGGAAAAAGACCTCTGGTCCTTAGGCAGCATAATGGTCCGGGGCTCAAGTGGTTAAATTCAGTCTTTTTTTGTTTTTTAGCAAAAACATTAAAAAAAAACAGTGGTGATTGAATACCACAAAAAGAAAGCTCTATTTGTGTGAAAAAAATTATAGAAATGTAATTTGGGTACAGCGTTGCATGACCGTGCAATTGTCATTCAAAGTGTGACAGCGCTGAAAGCTTAAACTTGGCTTATGCAGGAAGGGGGTAAAAATGCCCTGTATTGAAGCGGTTAAAGAGTAACTCCACTTTTGTTGAGAAAAAAACAAATCTACTCTGGGGGATTAATGTACATTACAGGGGTTTAACACACTTTGGAGCAGATCCCTAACTTTTGTTGCTCTATAGAAATAGCTATTTGTTTCACCAGACTGATAGCATACTCATTCTGACTGAGAGTGACTGGTTCATTATGATCAGCTGATGAACCTTCTAAAATCTGACTTGTATCTTAAGGGTTGATTTACCAAAACTGGAGTGCAAAATCTGGTGCAGCTCTGCATGATAGCCAATCAGCTTCCAACTTCAGCTTGTTCAATTAAGCTTTGACAAATAAACCTGCAAGCTGATTGGTTTCTATGCAGATCTGCACCAGATTTTGAGTAAATCAACCCCAGTGTGGAGAGTTCTAGAAAAATCATTGAGCCAATCACACAAGCAGGACGTGACATTTTTGGAGGTGTTCTGTGTGTATTCTAACAGCAGGACCTAGAGCTGTCAGAACACATTGATTAGCTGCTGCAGCCGCTGACCGATAAAGGTTTCCAGCGTGTTCATTCAACTGAAGTCGTTTTAACAAGTGACTTTTCTTGAACAGAATGGGCCACACACAGATCAAAATTCAGCTGGTCCCTGCTGAGCTAGCCAAATTGTGATCCATATTTGACCACTTTAAAGTGTTCATAAACCCACAACAGTAAAATCAGTCTGTATATGCAGTAAAGCATGCTTGTTATACTCACAGTAGAACCTAAGGGGTTAATCCTCCACATTGTTTAAAAAGGCTAACTGATCCTGTCCTCTCTGATCTTCCCCTTATTTTACTGTCCCCAATCGATCTGCTGATAGTACAGAGCTTTGGAGGCACTCTGCACATGCTCAGTTTGGTGTGTATTTTTTTTTTTTTGGGAGGATGCATGTGATCAGCACAGGGCCAATCAGCACTGTCCAGACAGAAAGACAGGGGTCATGCAGCCTCATAGGACAGTCAGAGGAGAATGAAAACTCCTTCTACAAGCTTTAACCAGTGCTTGGCTGGACACTGATAGAAGTCACAAGACTGCTATATACGGCTGATGAGAAAAAGTTTTTAGCAGTTTATATTTACTAAAATAATTGCATTTCCATGTTCTGTGTACTGTGGGAGACCAGATATAGTGAATGCAGGGTCCTGGGTTTAGTAACACTTTAACCCTTTAATTTGCCTACCCTGGTCAACGCAACCACGTAGAATGTTCCATATTTGGTTCTTAAAATACATTTTTCACTTATGTGTTCACTGTGGGGGTGTTTTAACTTTCCATCCAAAATACTGCTGTGAGTTATCCCCAGTGAAGTGATTTAATTGCAGATCATGTTGTGAGCTTTGCAGTTTCTGATTGCTGATGTTAGAGAACGATGAAGGATGCTTGACTCACAGTTGCTGCTGATTTTAATTTTCTGCTTGGTGAAATTATTTCATCGTGTTGTCTCATAATTATACTTTTTCTGTATTTATGTCTTCTGACTAATATACTTGATCTCATCAGTATCTCCAAAGCAAGTAGAAATTTAGTAGAAACACGTTGGGGCTTACCCTGTGATAATCATTTATGGAGCAGATGACACAAGATAATTTCTTCTCTAGACTATACAACCCCCTGGGTTCATTACATCAGAGGTCTTCTACTTGTGTTATACACATTGTAGGTGGTAAATTAGCGTACAGCAGGATAAAAGCCACTGAGATACAATGGTTGTGTTGTTGTTACAGTTGAAATTGATATTGCATGTTAAATTTATCCAAATTATGGCCTGAATGGGCAAAGTGACAACATCAGTAAAGTGAATCCTCTAAACGCAGGGGTCCCCAACCCGCAGGCAGCGGACCAGTGCCAGTCTGTGACCTGTTTGCAGCCAAGCCGGGAAGGCTGCACTGTCAGAGGTCCGGTGGGCAAGCAGAGAGATGACATCATCTCTCACCGCCCGCCCTGCATCACCGCTGTTCCGCCCTAACAGCTGGGCCACGAACACTGCACTGTCAGAGGTGCGGCAGGCAAGCAGAGAGATGACATCATCTCTCACCACCTGCACTGCATCACTGCTGCTCCACCCTCACTCTAGAATAGAATGTAACCCACCACTGCACAGGTGGTGCTTCTGTGCTCAATGGACCAATGCGCACGTCTGTGCTGCCACCAATGCAGTGACCCGCCATTCCATATTCAATCTGTTCATTGAAAGGGAATACACGAGTAGGTATCTATTAAAGTGACAAGCTGTGTCTGGTATTTTTTGGTGGCAGGCCACAGTGCAAAGCTGCATCTGGTGAATGGGCACAACAGTGACAATCTGCATCTGGTGGCAGGCTGCAACAGAGACAATTCGCATCTAGTGGCGGGTGACGGTGGCAAATGACAAGCTGCATCTGGAGGCAGGCGATAGTAGCAAGTGACAACCTGTATCTGGTGGTAGGTGATGGTGGCAAGTGTCAAGCTGAATCTGCTGGCAGGCGATAGTGGCAAGTGACAAGCTGCATCTGGTGGCAGGTGACGGTGGCAAGTGACAAGCTGCATCTGAAGGTAGGCGACGTGGCAAGTGACAAGCTGCATCTGGTGGAGTGATGGTGGCAAGTGACAAGCTGCATCTGGAGGCAACCAGGCAATGGTGGCAAGTGACACACTTGGGGTTCCCAGTGATTCGGCATTATGGTGAGTTTAACTATTTAATTCTATATTACAATGTAATAATATAAATAATGTGCTTCAATCATTCTGACACCATATCAACCATGGAGTTGTGATGATTTAAGCGCTAACACCAGCCATTGCCCTGAAAAGATTCGATCTATCTTTGGGCAGGCTGATTGTACCCAAGTGAGCATGTCAGATTTTTAACATGCAATTATATCCTGCGGCTATAGCCGCTAGCAGTAGTCATTGTTCCCCCCCATGGCAGGGATGATTTACCGTGCCTCCCTCGCTGAAAGAACACAATAGCTCTGCAGGATGGATTCCTCCATCAATGCATTATTCCTTCATCAACACACTCATGGGTTGCAGGAAAGAAAATCGCTCAAATCGCATAATCTATGGCTTGCCTTAGTGTAAGTGGGTTGGAGGGTGGATTTTATAAAGCTCATTTTGCTTGTAATGGGCAAAGTGACAGTCTCTTAACAGAAAAATATGAGTCCATATAAAAACATTTCCAAGCAGCAATATGGACAACGATGTTGTAGGTAAGTATTACATATACTTAAAGTGTATGTTTGGTCAAAAAATATTTTTTGGACATTTCTGCAATACATGGAAATTTCTCCAATGTTTTGTCCATTTATTAACTCTGCAAGCACACAAAAAATAAAACTCAAAAAATAAAAGTAAAAATACCTGTTGATCATGCCAAAAATTCAATGAGCTCTGAACTTCTGGTAGTGAGCTTACAACACAATGATTTTGCTGCACTAACATTCCAGTCAATATTAACATCAATGTCTGACTACAGAACACCTCCCCTATATGTATGAAAATGAGGAAAGGGATGTACTGCAGTTCATTAAAAGATAACTGGACAGAACTACAGCAGAGGTAGTATACTGTTAACTTAAACAGGACTTCTGGCAGGAGCAACAGGTATTTATTAGTATAAAGGATAAACCATGGGGAAAATGCATTTTTTTGCAAAGATGTACCAAATATGTTTTGTTTGAAATTTTGGCCCGATGGAAACTGGAAATGGTCCCCAGATTCCAGTATCCTATGTCCCCCCCCCCCCTCCCCACACTGACCACAGGGGCTCACTCACTTTTTACTAAAACTGTTTAGCAGCGTTAGGGCATATATTTTTCTCCCATCAACCACTGAGCCATTGGCATAGTAAACTACCACTGACCATTGATGTGGGGATATTTAGTCCTACAGTCAACAGCCTGGCCCCGATGCCCTCTGCTCCCCCCACCCTAGGGTTGCTATCTGTCCAGGATTCACCCAGACAGTTCGGGTTTGGAATCATGCGTTTGGGTTTCAGACCACCTGCAACCCGGACACATTATTCAGACCAGACTATGGCTTCCCAGCAGGGTTGCTGGCTGCAGTTGTGTAAGCCGAGAGTGTCTGTTACACTCTCTTTCACAATGCCCAAAGCCAGCATTAACAATTACCGCTCCCCCCACACAGACGGGAGAGGAGAGAGGGCTTGATCTGCTCCTCTTCCTCCCGCCCCTACACCTCTGTGTCTGCCCACACTTCAATCCCTGGCACTGTGCCTCAGAAAAGGAAAGTGGGGGCCAGAACTTTGAAGTCCAGCAGTCTCAGCTACATCTGGAGGAGAGGTGCTGACTGCCAAGGGGGGAGTGAGCTCACCATCCATCCCTGCCTGTGACTGAAGTCTCCCCCCTTCTCTCTCCTGTCTCTAAGTGAGTACACGAATGTAAATCAGGGTTCTCAGAGCACTCATTACATCAGAGTTCCCCTTTACACCAGAGGCCACAGTGTTCCCCCTTACATCAGTGTTCCCAGAGCATCCCTTATGTCAGAGTTCTCCCTTACATCAACATCTGCAGAGTCCCCACCCCCGCACAGTGTAAGGGAACTTCATAAGTTTAGATGTAAAAGAGGAATTCTGTGGCCTCTGATGTAAAGGGGGACTCGTGTGATTAATTTAATTTGATTAGAAATGTTAGTTAATTGCAAAATATATGTATGGTTTTTATACTATAAAAAAAGATTGCTGTGCGCCGCTAAAGTGTTTGGGTTTGACTTGAAGAAAAGGTGGCAACCCTACCCCACCCCCCTGAAGTCTGAAGGACAGTGAATTGGCCCATTGTTTAGACAGGATCCCTGCTTTCAAATGCTGGAGCATAAGTAGGAAAATAATAAATAAAACTGTATTCCTTGATTGGTTTGTTGGGTTAAGTCTGTTCTGTTTCATTACACAAGAGCCCAAAAAAAATGTTTCAGTGGGATTTGTTGCATAAATAGCAAGAATATTTGATATCATATTCCCCACTGGTTTGCAATTTGTTGAATAAAAGAGTCTGCAAAACATTTCAGTGTAATAATATGTTGCACAAATGACGATAATACTTGATATACTCTCTATTGGTTTGCAGGGCAATTAAGTCTGTTCTGTTATAGAAAGACAGACGTTCACAATTTGCAATGGTGTGCATCACTAACATTTTAACTTTCATTGTGGTGTATCAGGACCTGAAAAAGTTTGTGAACCACTGACTTATTATTCCAATAGAGAACTAGCTATGATGCACAAAATTTCTAAGCATGGACATTTTGCTGCAAGAGCAGTGCATGCAAGAAATGTTTTTTTTTTTTTCTCTCGTTTCTTACATTCCAAACAGAACTTATATATGATGATTGGCCAAGCATGCACTATGACCCGCATGCTTGGCCAATCACAGCGCCGCCTGAACAGAGAGCCGTAATTGGCCAAAGCCAAGGAGGCTTTGGCCAATTATGGCTCAGGGGATTTAGTACACGCCCCACACTATATAAGGCCGCCTGCACGGCGGCCCTGTGCAGTGTGTTCCGGTGTGCTTAGAGAGAGAGAGAGACAGTGTCATTTCATTTGAGTTAGCTAGATTAGGCAGGACAGTCAGTCAGTTAGCTGCACTTAAAGTGTATTGTGTATATATATGCATCCCAGGTGTTGCATATATATATATATATATATATATATATATATATATATATATATATATATATATATATACACTGTATTCAGTTTAGCTAGATCCGTTCCTGTTATCTTCTAGACTATTTACATTTAGTGCAGTGCGTCCTGCTCACAGTGTTCAGCTAGATCCGTTCCTGTTATCTTCCTACTGACAGGCAGGCTTGTCTTGTTACAGTATTTACAGCTACCTAAAGAAAATTACTGGTGTTCTTTTGATCCTATTAGTACCACGGTCAGGCAGCTAGACTATTTACATTTAGTACAGTGCATCCTGCTCACAGTGTTCAGCTAGATCCGTTCCTGTTGTCTTCCTACTGACAGGCAGGCTTGTCTTGTTACAGTATATAAAGCTACCTGAAGAAAATTACTGGTGTTCTTTTGATCCTATTAGTACCACGGTCAGGCAGCTAGACTATTTACATTTAGTGCAGTGCGTCCTGCTCACAGTGTTCAGCTAGATCCGTTCTTGTTATCTTCCTACTGACAGGCAGGCTTGTCTTGTTACAGTATATAAAGCTACCTGAAGAAAATTACTGGTGTTCTTTTGATCCTATTAGTACCACGGTCAGGCAGCTAGACTATTTACATTTAGTGCAGTGCGTCCTGCTTACAGTGTTCAGCTAGATCCGTTCCTGTTATCTTCTAGACTATTTACATTTAGTGCAGTGCGTCCTGCTCACAGTGTTCAGCTAGATCCGTTCCTGTTATCTTCCTACTGACAGGCAGGCTTGTCTTGTTACAGTATTTGCAGCTACCTAAAGAAAATTACTGGTGTTCTTTTGATCCTATTAGTACCACGATCAGGCAGCTAGACTATTTACATTTAGTGCAGTACGTCCTGCTCACAGTGTTCAGCTAGATCCATTCCTGTTATCTTCCTACTGACAGGCAGGCTTGTCTTGTTACAGTATATAAAGCTACCTGAAGAAAATTACTGGTGTTCTTTTGATCCTATTAGTACCACGGTCAGGCAGCTAGACTATTTACATTTAGTGCAGTGCGTCCTGCTCACAGTGTTCAGCTAGATCCGTTCCTGTTATCTTCCTACTGACAGGCAGGCTTGTCTTGTTACAGTATATAAAGCTACCTGAAGAAAATTACTGGTGTTCTTTTGATCCTATTAGTACCAACGGTCAGGCAGCTAGACTATTTACATTTAGTGCAGTGCGTCCTGCTCACAGTGTTCAGCTAAACCTACAAGTTAGTGGGGTGCGTCCACCTCACAGTGTTCAGCTAAAGCTACCTGTAGAAGGTTGGTGGTGTTCTCATACTACAGGCAGGCAGTTGATTTTGCTAGCTGCAGTATCAGTACATATATATATATATATATATATATATATATATATATATATATATATATCCCAGCTTAGTGCAGCTACAGGCCATTAGTATGTCTGGAAGGCCAAGAAGGAGAGGCAGACAGTCACAAGCCAATAAGAGAGGGCAAGCAGGCTCTGTGTCTAGTGCTGGTCGTGGAGACGGTGCATCCTCATCAGCACATGGCCATGGGACACGCTTGGCCTTTTTTTCGGCAGCTGGCCGTGTTGAGCCGCAACATGCGGAAGACTTGGTCGAGTGGATGACCAAGCCGTCCTCATCCTCCTCATCCTCTCTCACCCATGCCCAGGGTGCTTTGTCTGGCAAAGCAGCGGCCTCTTCCCTCGGCTCAATGTCATCAGTGACTCCTTCCCTAGCTCCACCATGTCCTCCTGAGGAGTCCCTCGAACTGTTTGACCACAGTGTTGGGTACATGCTCCAGGAGGATGCCCAGCGTTTGGAAGGCTCTGATGATGATACTGAGCTCGATGAAGGCAGTAACATGAGCACGGACAGAGGGGGTGCCCAAGAAGGACAGCAATCTGGCAGTCATGCTCCCCCTGCTGCAGCATACTGCCAGGTTTGCTCCAGTGATGAGGAGGGAGGGGATGATGAGGTCACTGACTCAACGTGGGTGCCTGATAGGAGAGAGGAGGAGGAGGAGGAGGAGGAGGCACATCACCAACGAGGCAGGATGCCCTCCAGGGGCCAGCCTAAGGGCAGCACATTGACTGCATCACACCCCAAAGCTCCACATGTGCAGGGCGCTGCAGTCTCTGCGCGTTATTCAAAAAGTTCTTTGGTGTGGGCCTTTTTTGAGACGAGTGCATCAGATCGCACCGCTGCTATTTGCAACATATGTCTCAAGCGTATCTCACGTGGCCAAAACATCTCCCGCTTGGGTACCACATGCTTGACCAGACATATGTTGACCTGCCATGCAGTTCGTTGGCAAGCGTATCTAAAAGACCCACACCAAAGAACAAAGAGGACTTCTCCTTGCTCCTCATCAGCTGAGATTTCCAACCCCACTAGACCTTCAGTCCTCTCTGAGACCTGATTGTACCAGGCAAATTTCCCTGCCCCAGCTGCTGCACCGCCGAAAGAAGTTTGCTCCCAGCCATTCACATGCCCAGCGGTTGAATGCTAGCTTGGCAAAATTGCTAGCACTTCAACTGCTGCCTTTTCAGTTGGTAGACTCTGCCCCCTTCCGTGAGTTTGTGGAATGTGCGGTTCATCAGTGGCAGGTACCCAAATGCCACTTTTTCTCACGGAAGGCGATTCCGGCTCTCTACCGGCATGTGGAAGGCAATGTCCATGCCTTGCTGGACAGGGCGGTCAGCGGTAAGGTGCATATTACTGCTGACTCATGGTCCAGCAGGCATGGACAGGGACGTTACCTAAGTTCTTACGGCGCATTGGGTGACTCTGCTGGCAGCTGGGAAGGATGCAGGACAAGGTGCAGTAGTGTTGGAGGTTGTTCCGCCACCACGCCTCCAAAATGCTAATGATTGTGACACACCTCTCTCCTCCACCCCCTCCTCTTCTTCTTCCTCCATGGCCCCTTCCTCGGAACCAGCGGTGCTCCGTAGTCGTTCAAGGGGCTACGCAAGTATGCAGGCCAAAAGATGCCATGCGGTGCTTGAGCTGGTGTGCTTGGGGGACAGGAGCCACACTGGGGCAGAGGTTCTGTCAGCTCTGCACGGGCAGGTTCAGAGGTGGTTGACGCCGCGCCAACTTAAGGCAGGAATGGTGGTTTGCGACAATGGCACCAACCTCCTCTCTGCCCTCCGACAGGGACAAATGACCCATGTGCCCTGTTTGGCTCACGTCCTTAACTTGGTGGTGCAGCGGTTCTTGGGCAGGTACTCGGGCTTACAGGATGTCCTGAGGCAGGCCAGGAAAGTCTGTGTGCATTTCCGCCGGTCATATAATGCCAGTGCTCGGCTGACGGACCTCCAAAAGGAGTTTAACCTGCCCAAGAACCGCCTAATCTGTGACATGCCCACCAGGTGGAACTCAACGTTGGCCATGCTGCAGCGGCTGCACATGCAGCAGAGGGCCATCAATGAGTACCTGTGCGACTATGGCACCAGGACAGGGTCAGGGGAGATTGTTTTTTTTTCCCCACGCCAGTGGGCCATGATCAGGGATGCATGCACTGTCCTGTCACCATTTGAGGAGGCCACGAGGATGGTGAGCAGTGACAGTGCATGCATCAGTGACACTGTCTCCCTTGTCCACCTGTTGGAGCACACGCTGCGTGGAATAATGGACAGGGCACTTGAGGCAGAACAGAGGCAGGAAGAGGAGGACTTCCTTAGCTCTCAAGGCCCCCTTTATCCAGACAGTGTTCCTGCGTGCCCGCCGATCACACAGGAAGAGGACGAGGAGGAGGAGGAGGAGGAAGATTGCGTCAGTATGGAGGTGGAGCCTGGCACTCAGCATCAGCAGCAGTCTTTAAGGGATCAGTCCCAAGAAACACATGGACTTGTACGTGGCTGGGAGGAGGTGGCTGCGGACCATGTCGTCCTTAGTGACCCAGAGGACTCCGGACCGAATGCCTCAGCAAACCTACGCTGCATGGCCTCCCTGATCCTGCAAAGCCTGCGTAAGGATCCTCGTATTCGTGGTATCAAGGAGAAGTACCAATACTGGCTGGCAACCCTCCTTGATCCACGTTACAAGGGTAAGGTTGCGGACCTTATCTTGCCATCGCAGAGGGAGCAGAGGATGAAACATCTTCGGGAGGCCTTGCAGAAAGGTCTGTGCAACGCGTTCCCAGAGACTGGGAGGTTACAAACTCCTGTTTCTGGACAACGTGTTGCTGAGGCTTCGGTCAGTCAAAGAAGGAGCGGTGGAGAAGGTGGCCGTCTGACCGATGCGTTCAGACAATTTTTTGGTCCGCAGCCCCAAGGTATGATCGGTTCCAGCAACCATCGCCAGCGTCTGTTTTACATGGTGCAGGAATACCTAGGGGCAAGATCAGACTTGGACACCTTTCCCACCGAAAATCCTCTGGGTTACTGGGTCTTGAGGATGGATCACTGGCCAGAGCTTGCACAGTATGCAATTGAGCTACTGGCCTGTCCTGCATCCAGCGTTCTTTCGGAACGCACATTCAGTGCTGCTGGAGGCGTGGTAACCGATCACAGGGTGCATCTGTCCACCGACTCGGTCGATCGACTGACCTTCATAAAAATGAATCAGTCTTGGATCACCACCAGCTACCAAGCACCTGATGCTGATGTAACCGAATAATTTTTTTTGAAATCTCAGATCCCTTCAAAGACTGTCTATGCTGATGCTGAGTGACTATCCCTGAGTAATTATCCTCTTCCTCCTCAATCATCACGCTGATAGCTTGTAAGAACATTTTTGGTTTTGGGCGCCACCACCAGTGCCTAAGGCACAATTTTTCAGCCCCTGTTTAACAGGGGCGTGTAATTACAATTTTTGATGTAATACTTTGCAGCAGGGCTCGTTCCTGCATTCCAACTAGAGTGTCTGTGAGGGGTTGCAGTGTTGTGGCACCAGCACCAGTGCCTAAGGCCCAATTTTTCTGCCCCTGTCTAACAGGGGCGTGTAATTACAATTTTTGATGCAATACTTTGCAGCAGGGCTCGTTCCTGCGTTCCAACTAGTGTGTCTGTGAGGGGTTGCAGTGTTGTGGCACCAGCACCAGTGCCTAAGGCCCAATTTTTCTGCCCCTGTCTAACAGGGGCGTGTAATTACAATTTTTGATGCAATACTTTGCAGCAGGGCTCGTTCCTGCATTCCAACTAGAGTGTCTGTGAGGGGTTGCAGTGTTGTGGCACCAGCACCAGTGCCTAAGGCCCAATTTTTCAGCTCTTGTTTAACAGGGGCGTGTAATTACAATTTTTGATGCAATACTTTGCAGCAGGGCTCGTTCCTGCGTTCCAACTAGAGTGTCTGTGAGGGGTTGCAGTGTTGTGGCACCAGCACCAGTGCCTAAGGCCTAATTTTTCAGCTCCTGTTCAACAGGGGCATGTAATTACAATTCTTGATCTAATATTTCACAGCAGGGCCCTGTGAGGGCTTACAGTGTTGTGGCCACAGCAACACCTAAGGCCCAAATTTCTGCTGAGTATATAGGGCAGGACCCTACTTTCAAACATCTAACTTACAAACGACTCCTACTTGCAAACGGAAGGAGACAACAGGAAGTGAGATGAAATCTACCCCTAGGAAGGGAAATTCTCTCCTGTAAGAGTTAATATGGGAAAAAAATTTCTCCTTTCCACTGATGCTTTCCAATCCTTGTTCCACAAAAAAACCCAAATTTTCAAAAAAAAATTTTCATTGGGACAAAAAGTGAGGTGAAATCTTCTGAAGAGGAGGAAAGACAGCAAAACAAATGTCACAGGGGTGATAACCCTTACCTATGTTTTCCAAAAAGCTTAAAAAAGATTTTTTGGCTGGAGCTAAACACGTTAAAAATGTACCCGTTCAAAATTACAAAGAGATTCTACTTAACAACAAACCTACAGTCCCTGTCTTGTTTGCACCGCCTGTATACTGCTGTTCAGAGTATATAGGGCCTGGTGGCCCCACACCTTTCCTTATTTTAATTTGGGTGCGGGGTTCCCCTTAATATCCATACAAGACCCAAAGGGCCTGGTAATGGACTGGGGGGTACCCATGCCGTTTGTCTCACAGATTTTCATCCATATTGCCATGACCCGACATTACATTAAACCCGCAAGCAGTTTTAAATGAGATTTTTTCCTTTAAAAATGACATTTGGTGCAGGGACTGTTCTAAACACGGGAAACACGCGTCACTTTACAGGCATACTATAGACACCCCCCAGGTACGATATTTAAAGGAATATTTCACTTTTTTTTTTTACTTTAAGCATCATTAAAATCACTGCTC
This sequence comes from Lithobates septentrionalis, assembly GCA_037952835.1. NCBI lineage: Eukaryota > Metazoa > Chordata > Amphibia > Anura > Ranidae > Lithobates > Lithobates septentrionalis. Next base: position 4,448,675 of record JBBDGP010000218.1, on the reverse strand, counting down.
CAGAAAAAACGGCCGTTTTTAAAAGTTTTTTTTGCATTGATACATGTCCCCTGGGGTAGGACCCGGGTCCCCAAACCCTTTTTAGGACAATACCATGCAAATTAGCCTTTAAAATGAGCACTTTTGATTTCGAACGTTCGAGTCCCATAGACGTCAATGGGGTTCTAACGTTCGTGCAAACTTTCGGTCCGTTCGGCTCCCCGGGGGGTGTTCGGCTCATTCCTAGTCACCAGTATGGTATTTGTATATTGAAATCATATCCCCTCTCAAGCGTCTCTTCTCCAGAGAGAATAAGTTCAGTGCTCGCAACCTTTCCTCATAACTAAGATCCTCCAGACCCTTTATTAGCTTTGTTGCCCTTCTTTGTACTCACTCCATTTCCAGTACATCCTTCCTGAGGACTGGTGCCGAGAACTGGACAGCATACTCTAGGTGCGGCCGGACCAGAGTCTCGTAGAGCAGGAGAATTATTGTTTTATATCTAGAGTTGATCCCCTTTTTAATGCATGCCAATATTCTGTTTGCTTTGTTAGCAGTAGCTTGGCATTGCATGCCATTGCTGACCCTATCTACTAGGACCCCCAGGTCCTTTTCCATCCTAGATTCCCGCAGAGGTTCTTCCCCCACTGTATAGATTGCATTCATATTTTTGCCACCCAAATACATTATTTTACATTTTTCTACATTGAACCTCATTTGCCATGTAGTTGCCTACCCCATTACTTTGTTCTGATCTTTTTGCAAGGTTTCCACATTCTGCGGAGAAGTTATTGCCCTTGTAGCTAGTTTTCAATCCATGTACTCACCCTATGGTCCATGCCAACGGACCTCATTTTGTACAGTACACGTTTATGGGGAACTATGTCAAATGCTTTTGCAAAATCCAGATACACCATGTCTACAGGCCTTCCTTTATCTAGATGGCAACTCACTTCCTCATAGAAGATTAATAGATTGGTTTGGCAAGAACGATTCTTCATGAATCCATGCTGATTACTGCTAATGATACCATTCTCATTACTAAAATCTTGTATATAGTCCCTTATCATGCCCTCCAAGAGCTTGCATACTATTGATGTTAGGCTAACTGGTCTGTAATTCCCAGGGATGTATTTTGAGCCCTTTTTAAATATTAGTGCTACATTGGCTTTTCTCCAATCAGCTGGTACCATTCCAGTCAGTAGACTGTCAGTAAAAATTAGGAACAATGGTCTGACAATTACTTGACTGAGTTCCCTAAGTACCCTCGGGTGCAAGCCATCTGGTCCCGGTGATTTATTAATGTTAAGTTTCCCAAGTCTAATTTTAATTCTGTCCTCTGTTAACCATGAAGGTGCTTCCTGTGATGTGTCATGAGGATAAACACTGCAGTTTTGGTTACTGAAGCCCCCCAATTCCCTCGTGAAGACTGAGGAGAAGAATAAATTCAATACCTTCGCCATCTCCCCATCCTTTGTTACCAGATGTCCATCCTCATTCTTTATGGGGCCAATATGGTCTGTCCCCACTTTTTTACTGTTTACATACTTAAAGAATTTCTTGGGATTTTTTTTTTGCTCTCCTCCGCTATTTGTCTTTCATTTTCTATCTTAGCCATCCTTATTGCACCCTTACATTTCTTGTTGCATTATTTATAAAGTGTGAATGCTCATGATGATCCCTCAACCTTGCATTTTTTGAAGGCCTTCTCCTTTGCTTTTATATGCATTTTTACATTGGAGTTAAGCCATCCAGGACTTTTGTTCGCTCTTTTAAATGTATTATCCAATGGGATGCATTGGCTAATGCCCTTATTTAATATGCTCTTAAAGCAAACCCATCTCTCCTCCATGTTCTTTGTTCTTAAGATTTTATCCCAATATGCTGGTCCATTTTGAGGAGTGCATATGTACTTCTGTCTTTTGCAGGATGGTAACATCAAAACACAGAGAAAAGTAACAATTAATATAGAAGAACTATAGTAAGATAACACTATAATGGCAGGAGAGGCGTCTCTAGGCTTTGTGAGGCCTTAGGCGAATTTTACACATGAGGCCCCACTCACGCCCATAATGGGAAAAAAAAATTCAAGCAATTAAAATGGCTGCAGAAAGATGCACGAATTTAGCACACAGTTCATCAGCACCACTTCCAGGGCACCCTCCTCACCCATCAGACATATGCAGCCAATAAAACATCTGGGACCCAGCAAGGTGGCAACCTACCCCTCTAAAAATTTCCCATGCCTTGGGAGGAAGGAGAGTGGGCGAATCCCAACACAGTGCAGAAAGAGATAGGGAGGAGGGAGGGAGAGAGACAGGGATAGAGAGAGGGGGAGGGGTTGGAAAGAAGGAAAGAGAGGGGGTAGAGAGGGGGGATAGGGGGGAGAGAGAGGGGGGAGAGAGAGAGAGGGGGGGGGAGAGAGGGGAGAGAGAGAGGGGGGAGAGAGAGAGGCGTGGGAGAGAGAGAGGGGAAGAGAGAGAGAGGGGGAGAGAGAGAGAGGGGGAGGGAGGGGGAGAGAGGGAGGGATAGAGGGAATGAGTGAGGGCGGGAGAGACTGGGGGTGACACAGAGGAGGGAGGTGAATAAGAGAGGGGGTGAGGGAGAGAGAGAAGGGTTGTGGAAAATAGGGGTGGCACGAGAGAGAAAGAGACAAGGGGTGGGAGAGACGGGAAGAGAGGGGGGAGAGAGAAGGGGGAGAGAGAGAGGGAGAGAGAAGCGGGGAGAGAGGGGGAGAGAGAAGGGGGAGAGAGAAGGGGGAGAGAGAGGTAGAGAGAAGGGGGAGAGAGAGAGGGAGAGAGAAGGGAGAGAGAGCAGGGGGAGAGATAGAGGGGGAGAGAGGGGGGAGGGAGAGAGGGTGGGAGAGGGGGAAGGAGAGAGAGAGAGAGAGAGGGGGGGGGGAAGAGAGAGGGGGGGGAGAGAGAGAGGGGAGAGAGGGGAGAGAGGGAGTGAGTGGTGGGAGGGGGTGAGAGAGACTGGGGGTGACACAGAGGAGGGAGGTGAGAAAGAGAGGGGTGGTATGGGGGAGAGAGACAAGGGGTGAGAGAAAGGAAGGTGACATAAAAAGGGATGGGGGAGAGAGAGATAGGAGAAGGTGATAAGAGAGAGAGAGAGGGGGGAGAGAGAGAGAGAGAGGGGGGAGAGAGAGGGGAGAGAGAGAGGGGGAAGAGAGAGGGGGAGAGAGGGGGGAGGGGGAGAGAGAGAGGGGGAGGGAGGGAGGGGGAGGGAGGGGGAGAGAGGGAGGGATAGAGGGAGTGAGTGAGGGTGGGAGAGACTGGGGGTGACACAGAGGAGGGAGGTGAATAAGAGAGGGGGTGAGGGAGAGAGAGAAGGGTTGTGGGAAAAGAGGGGTGGCACGAGAAAGAAAGAGACGAGGGGTGGGAGAGAAGGGAAGAGAGGGGGGAGAGAGAAGGGGGAGAGAGAGAGGGAGAGAGAAGGGGGAGAGAGAAGGAGGAGAGAGAAGGGGGAGAGAGAAGAGGGAGAGAGAGAGAGGGAGAGAGAAGGGGAGAGAGGGGGAGAGAGAAGGGGGAGAGAGAGAGAAGGGGGAGAGAGAAGGGGGAGAGAGAGAGGGGGAGAGAGGGGGGAGGGGAGAGAGAGGGGGGAGGGAGAGAGAGAGAGAGAGAGAGAGAGAGGTGGGGGGGGGGAGAGAGAGGGGAGAGAGGGAAGAGTGGTGGGAGGGGGTGAGAGAGACTGGGAGTGACACAGAGGAGGGAGGTGAGAAAGAGAGAGGTGGTACGAGGGAGAGAGAGAAGGGGTGAGAGAAAGGAGGGTGACATAAAGAGGAAGGGGGGAGCGAGAGATAGGAGAAGGTGATAAAGAGGGGGGTGAGGGAAAGGGGGGGTGGAGAGATCCCTAGCCCTGTCCCTGTCTGCAGACTCTCCTGTGTTCCATGTCCCAGTCTGTGAGAGCACTGGGCAGGAGCAGGAGAGGGGGGCAAAGAACAGGAAGGAGCTGGAGAGTACTGGGGTTGGGGGGGCAGAAAGCACTGGAGAAGGTGGAGAGCATAGGAGGGGTGGGGGCTGGAGAGTGCGGGGGAGTTTTAGAGGAGGGGAGTCAGAAAGAATGCGAGGGGAAAGCAGGGGGAGCTGAAGAGCACTGGGGGAGGAGCCAGGGAGCACAATGAGGGTCGGAGAGCACAGGGGGTGCAGAAGAAGTTAGATATGAGGAGCGGTGGGCGGCTGCATATAGTGGAATTGAACTTTTTATATTCCTCCTGCAGCCGCTGAATGCTCACTTCTCCTCCTCTACTTCCTGCAGATGATTCAGCGGCTGCAGGAGGAATATAGAAATATCAATTCCACTATATGCCGCCGCCCACCGCTCCTCCTATCCAGGCACACAGGAAGGCTGCACGGGCACTCACCTTCTCTCTGGTCAGCCAGGCGGCATCAGGAGATTGGAGGCGGAGCTCCTTCATGTTCAGTCACGGGGCAGCTCAGCTGGAGGTAGGTGCGGAGAGGTCGGGTGAGCGCAGGCTGAAGGAGCAGCCCAGCTGCGGCTCCCACATGGACATGCCGCTGCCCGACAACGCCTTGTAGAGATGGCACCAGGAGCCGGGTGCTGTCATCCGGTCACTGCCCCCACCTAGAGGCCTCAACTGTCCCGCTGTCCGCACCTGCTGCCACCTGACCGGGGTGCAACCGCTCCATGCTGGAGCCGCTATTCCTCGGGCAGTAGCCGATTCGTCAGTCAGCCCTCAGAGCCACAGAGCCCCAGCGGGGGTAGGTGGAGCCGCCGGCGTCGATGTCAGTGATTAAGCGCAAGCACTGTAGGCGGCCGCGAGGCCCCTGTTAGTGCGGGGCCTTAGGCGGTCGCCTAGTTTGCCTAATTAGAGAGCCGCCTCTGTTATGGCAGTACCAAAAAGTTAGGGATACTTTTCATATGGCACAATTGAATGTAGTGTACCTTAAATAGGAACCGCAGTCTGCTCACACAATTTATATAAAAACATCTTTGCCTTTCTGAATCTTCCCCCCCAACCACTTTGGATATTATTTTAAATATACTGTGATTTTGTACCTGCCAAATATGCTGCAGAAAGCTCCCTCCACTGAGTCTGGCTGCAGGCATTTTAACTGTGGGCAGCTGAAGCTGCTGCCTGTTCACTTCCTGGATTTACACAGACACACAGAGGCACACCTCCAGCTCTGCAGCTCTCATTGGCCCTCTTATGACTCACCCCCCCCTCCCTTCCTGGCAAACTCTCACCAGAGTGAGGGAGAGCTGTGCATGATGTCATAAGCCTAGGCTAATGACCAGACAAGAAACAGGAAGTGGGCTGTATAAGGTATTTACTGGCATAATTTTTTTTTTTTTACTATTCAAAGTTAAAACAACAAGGGCAGAAGATTTAATAGATGCATAGATGAAAAAATGACTGAAGGTCCGCTTTAATAAGTCATGGGTGTGGTCAAAAAAGAATAGCTTATGACAACACTACTGTACATTCGGTCCGAATTGCTACAACAACTGTATTTATTGTGCTGCTCTCTCCCTTCCCCTTCCTCCCACCACCCCCTCTCCTTCCCTCTCTTTTATTTCCCTTTATTTTCTTTCTTCACTTAAACGTTTACGGTAGTTCAGTGTAAGTACACACGCCTTATTTTCTGCATACACTGTTAAAACAAGTATATCTAATTGTAACAATTCTTGCACTACTTTATGCGTGAACGATCCACAGTCTCTACTGTTGTATCATTGAAAACTTCAATAAAAATCTATTTTGAAAAAAAAAAGAATAGTTTAATTGCCATGGCCTAATTGTAATGCACGTGGTAGAATAGGAACATTAAACCAAAAAAGGACAGATGGTCCTGGGAATCCTCAATATGGGTTATGGTGGTAGGTACAGGAAAGTAGGTACAGACACCAGCTTAGGCTACCGCCAAAATATTTATTATGAATCCCAAATAGCAAGGGTAACTTGCCACACATGTGTGGCAGTGTTGAATTGTAAGTCTTGTTAATTTGCTGCACATTCTCATTGTCAAGTTTTACACTTGCAGAGCACTTGAAGTTCTGGTTGACACTTTTCAAATCTCGGCGGACATCGTTAATAAATTCCTGGAAAACTGCCGGGGCGTTACAAAGGTCAAAAGGCATTACGAGATACTCATAATGGCCTGTTCTCGTACTAAACAGTTTTCCACTCGTCATCCTCCTTGATCCTCACGAGATTGTATGCCCCTCTCAAATCAAGCTTTGTGAAAACCGTTGCTCCCTTGAGGCGGTCAAATAACTCCGTAATCAACAGAATCGGATAGGTATTCTTAATCGTGAAACGATTGAGACCCCTAGAATCAATACAGGTCTCAGTTCACCACTCTTCTTTTTCTTCACAAAGAAGAAACCAGCACCAGCAGGAGACATGTATTTGCAAATAAAAACCTTGAGAAAGTGCGTCTGCAACATACTCCTCCAAGGCCTTATCCTCCAAGACCAACAAGGCATAAACCCGGACATGAGGGGGTATGGCACCAGGTTGAAGGTCAATTGCGCAATCATACGACTGGTGTGGAGGAAAACTACCAGCTTGACCTTTGTCAAAGACATTGCTAAAATTGTGGTACTCCTCTGCCAGGGAGGAGAGTGAAGAGGTACACAGGACTTTGGCTACCTTCTGGAAGCATGTCTTACTGCAATGTGGCGACCAGAAGAGAACCTCAGCACGGAGCAAATCAAAAGAGGGGTTATGCCTCTGTAACCTCTGTATGCCTCTGTAACCAAGGATGACCAATAACCAGCGGAAACTTAGGTGAGGAAATAACTTGAAATTTGATTATCTCATGGTGAAGAGCCCCATGGACAACTGAACAGTCTCATGAGACACATGGACAGGCTGTAGAGGTCTCCCGTCAAGAACCTCAATGGCAAGTGGAGTGTCACGCAGCTGCAGCGGAATCAAGTGCTTCAATACAAAGGCAGCATCAATGAACAGGCCTGCAGCCCCAGAGTCGATTATAGCCTGTATCTTGGCGGACGACTCAAGAAAGGAGCCCAAGAAAGGATAACCCAAACCAGGGGCTTATCCTTCTGGATAACTGGGGACGAAACAACGCCACCTAAGGTCTGTCCGTGACAGGACCTCAAGGTCCGGGAGTTCCCTGGACGGGTAGGACAAGACTTCAAAAAGTGACTTGCCTGGCCACAATAAAGGCACAATCTCTCCCTCCTCCTAGGGGGTCTCTCATCCGCAGAGAGAAGCGTGAAGCCCAAGTGTATGGGTTCATCTTCACAGACCGACTCGGTACCAGGAGCATGGGAGGTGAGGGAGGTAAGGGTGGGACTGCAAAGTTCGGAGACAAATGTACAGAAGGCTTCCGCAAGCGCTCCTTAAAGTGGAACTCCACCCTAAAATGGAACTTCCGCTCATCGGATCCCTCCCCCCCTCCGGTGTCACAATTGGCACCTTTCAGGGGGAGGGGGGGTGCAGACACCTGTATAATACAGGTATCTGCACCCACTTCCGGGCACAGATATCCGCAGAATATCAGCAGATACGTCACTTCCCGCCCCCCCCCGTTTTGTTCTGGGAAACACACAGTTCCCAGAACACAACGGGGACCAGTGAAGACGCATGCGCAGTAGGGAACCTGGCAGTGAAGCCGCAACGCTTCACTTCCTGATTCCCTCACCGAGGATGCCCGCGGGGGCAGCCGAGGATGAGCGATTGCTCATCTTCTGCTGCCGACATCACGAGCACCCTGGACAGGTAAATGTCCATTTATTAAAAGTCAGCAGCTGCTGGCTTTTAATATTTTTTTTAAGGTGGAGCTCCGCTCTAAAAGGGAGTCTTTCTCCAAGTCTGGAGTCAATGAGGATGGCAAATGTGATCAACTTCTCCAGCTCAGTGGGTATATCTCGGGCTGCTATCTTATCCTTGATGGTATCCGAGAGACCATGAGAAAAAGCAGCCACAAGGGCCTCATTGTTCCAAGCAACCTCTGCTGCCAAAGTACGGAATTCAATGGCGTAATCGGCAACAGTTCTTGTACTCTGTTTGATGGACATGAGGCACTAGGCAGCAGAAGCGGAGAGTGCAGGAATGTCAAATACCCTTTTAAAAGAAGCCACAAACTAAAGACAATAGGTTTTTGCGTCTCCCATAGAGGGTTTGCCCAGGCCAAGGCTCTCTCAGAAAGCAAAGATATCACGAAACCTACTTTGCTTCTGTCCGTGGGAAACGCCTGGGGCAGCCTCTCAAAGTATATCTCAACCTGGTTGAGAAACCCTCTGCATTGGACTGGATCGCCCCCAAATCACTGGGGAAGCGGAGCGAAATCAGACATACCTCTTATAGAGGTAATACTCCTGGCGGGTGCCTGCACAGAGACTGGAGCAGCAGCAGGGACGGCCTACAACACAGGTTGTACCGGAGCAGCCACAGTGGGAGATTCCAAGTGAGCCGTGTGACTCAGGAGCGTTTGTACCGCCATGGCAAACTGATCTATGCAGTGATCCTGCTCATCCAACTGGAAAAAATATTACCAACAAGTGGATTGACTGCATCTTCTGAATTCATGGCCTTCGCCTATTATCAGGAACCATGAATCAGACCTAGACAGAAGTACAGTTAAATCACACTTGTTTAATAATATTAAAAAAAGGTAAACAGAGTAAACATAGTCAAAACATAGCTAGAGTTCAGGACCCGGAACGGATAGTCAGATAAGCCAAAACATCCGGGAGCCAGAGATGAGCGTAGTAGAGCAGCAAGCAGGATCTGGAGCCAGAAAAATGTCAGCCAAGCAAGTCTTTAACAGGAACACAGGTGCGTGTCTCTAGAGATGTAACCAAGGCGAAGACAGAGATCATCTGTACTGGATGGCTTAAGTAGGCAGGACTGACGAGCAGGATATCATCAACAGGTGAGTCACTGTGGAGAGATAGGAGCTGGCAATTAGCCAACAGCTGAGTGGCAAGCTTTGAGAAGGAAGGGCTGAGCCCAGCCTTGACAACAACATAACTGAACCAGAACTTGCCGCAGACTTGCAGAATGTTTGCAAAGAAAGTTCATCTGAAGTCATGCAATGCAGAACTTCTGCAATTGTGCAACAAACTTGTGAAGCCTGGCAAGTCTAGCGATAGCTTAACAAGTCATTTTCAAACTTGCAGCTCAATTGTTTGCTGTCAGGGATTGTATCAAAAAGCTATGAATGTCACAAAAAAATCCCCCATCTCCCTGCCACGTCAATCCCCCGAAACGACCCCTCCCCAAAGCAGAGCCCCCAACCCCTCTCTCCTAATTATCCATCCACTACAGCAGTTCTGTGCTGATGATAGCACTACTTGGAATACTATGGGTGCTAAGGTGCCCAATATCAGCAAGAAATCCCAGTGGGAATGTCAACTGGCACCAATAGAAACCAATTTCCCGGGGCAGCTACCCACACAGTGCATTAATAGGAAATAAGTCCAGGTGAGCCTGTTCCCACAGCATGGAAAACTGTCTATAATAAATCCATCCATAGCTGGGTACTGGTAATGTCCATAAGCATAGATGAACAAAGCTCTGTATAACAGTCCTCAAAATACTTGTAAATTCACAGCTGGGAGCATGCAAGCCGTGATATCAGGCACGACAGAGTCTGCAGCCTGGAAATAATGTCTCCTGTATATATGGCAGTAGAGACAGCTCACTGCTTCGGTCGTGGTCCAGTGGGGGATAGTGGGGGGAGTCTGGGATGGTCAGGGAGGGTTTGGGACAGGGGGCACTGTTTTTTTTATGTGACATTCATTGCTTTTTGATACGAATTATATTAATTATTTTGGCGGTAGCCTAGTTGGTGCCTGTACCTACTTTCCTTTCTTTTTTGTTGCAGAATAGAAACATGTCTTAAAAATTTCTCTTTTTTAACATGTCTGTTAGAACAGATTATAGGAGACAAGCTTGCTAAAGTTTGCCTACATGTTACAGCAGACTATAAACCTGAATTCACCCTTATGAGTTTTTCCCTCATATGTTTTCCATTGAAATCAATGGAATAAGAGCACATGTCAATGCACGTTATGACATACATCAATGAACATCAGTGTTTGTTGGCCAGCGTTGATATGTGTTATGACACGCCTTGATGTGTAATGTAATATGTAAATCCAGGCTAATGCTGGATACACACAGGCCAAAAATCAGATGCAGCTCGGCAGCTCCCTGACCGACACAAGCTGGTCTCATGACTGGCTTCTGTCAAACAGGCATGCTAGAAAACCAGCATCCAATCAGCAGTGGCTGCAAGCACTGACCGGTGTGTACTGATGGGGGGGGGGGGGCAGTCTCCCTGTCAGAACACAATAGCACAGAGAAGGTCGCTGTACTAACATTGCTCATGTTAGTACAGCGACCTGTCTGTTTTTTCCGGTTCAGCCCGCTCGGTTGAGAGAAAAAAACGTATAGTGTGTACCAGGCTTAAGGAACTGTTTTTATAAAGACTCGACTGCAGAAGACAAACAGCATAATCTAAAGCTGGGTACACACAGTCCTAATATTGCCCCATTCAGCAGGAACTATATATTATATAGATCTGGCCAAATGTCTTCTATCCATATATGATCTGACTCACCATCTGAGAGGGTGTCCTGACCAGCTTCTTCTTAGATCCTCATAGCCTTCTATTAGCATCTATCAATGTAAGACTATGCATTGGTTGACATTTTGTTCTTGTTTGTATATAGCACACCTGTGTTAAACACAGTGTCTCTTTGACATAGGAATACTTAGTGAATACTGTTTATTACTTATACCTTTACAGTTTCATCTACTACTACTATTAAGCTTCTCGTTTTATGGCCTTGATGGGAGATCTTAGTGGGTGGGCCCCTGTGGCTTTCACCTCCCTCTGTTAGCGGAATTTTTCATGGTGGTGGTATCAGCAACTCTCCCCTTTTTTTTATGCAGCGGTTGATATCCTTTTATATATCTCCATTGTTAGGTCAGTGTTTTACAATTATGCATTTTTGATCCCCCTCCGGGGCATTCTATTTTTGTGATATCACCATAGGCGTGCGCACAGGGTGTGCTGGGTGTGCCCAGGCACAGCTTAATCACCCTGTGCACATTAGTGTTATCGCTCTGTGTAGCATCAGAAACAGGGGAAAGATCTCCCTCTTACCGGCTCTGCCATAAGAGAAGTGTTTATGCTCTTCTCTTTCACTGTGCCGGCAGGGAGATCAATGTGCCAGGGTCATATATATGTAGACACCCGCACACACATGTGTGTTTGAGCTTAAGGGTGCACACCCTAATGCAATAGCCTGCGCACACCTATAAATATCACTATGTATATATGTAGATGATATACTTATGTTTACATCTATATTGTAAGCAGTGTTTTCCTGCTACAGACACCTCTGAAGAAAAGTCCTCAAAACGCGTCAGGCGTTTTTATCCATATCACTTTGGGACTGTTCCCCTATAATCTCTGTTCTTTTATTTTATTTCTGTATTACTGTATATATTATTACTGAAGTTTTTGGTGCAGCGCATAATATATATATATATATATATATATATATATATATATATATATATATATATATATATATATATATATATATATATATATATATAAAATATATAGCAGGTACATTTCCAGGCTGATTGAATCCAGGAGGGAAAGAGCTGCCTGATAGCAGCTGCGTGGGCTTTTTCACCCCCCTTCCTCTTTTCTCACACACAGACACACAGAACTGCTTGCTCTGTAGCCTCCCTATTGGAAGAGACTGAGAGCCAATCACCAGGAAACAGCAGCAGGGAAGTGTGGAATATGAAGTCTAAACACAAGGCAGCCTGATTGACTGTGTAAGGACACAGGACTGCAAATCCCAGGCTGCACTGCTCAGAGTCCGGAGGATCGTGGGAGAGACTATAAAAGACAGGGAGGGACTAGGCCAGAGAGCCTTGTTCCTGGATCCCATCAGGAGAGCAACCCCTCTGTTGATATGTGTGAGGGGGATTGCGGCCTAGGGCACACAGTCTGCAGCCCAGCCCAGAGGAACAGAACCAGCATGCTCCAGCAAGATGCTCTGCAGCTGCGGCCTTTTTAACAGCTCAAAGACAGGACTCAATCGCAACACGTCTGCAGCCAGGAAAGTCGATCGATCACTCTGTGGAGGACTGCTGATTGCGTACAGGATTGGTGAGAGGGCTATAGCCGAAAGACGGCTACAGTATGGCGCTTAATTGCCGGGAGGACGTCCCTGGATGTCCTCCTGTTTACTTGTTCCCCACGCGCCGCCGCGGGTGTGCATCGGGGAAAATCTGTGCTGGCCATGTCCCTTGGACACAACTGATCACAGATCATGCTACATGGCCATTCACAGTGGCCATTAAGCACTCGATCGGCGTGTCCAAAGGGAGATGATCTCTAATGTAAACACATGAGATCATCTCTCATTGCCGTCTCTCCCTCCTCACACAGAGACTGCGTGTGAGGAGGGAGAGTTTCTGTGCTGCAGCGTGAGTGAACACTAAATAAAACACAGTGCCCACAGTACCTATCAGTGCCATCTGTCCCCAGTGCCACCTATCAGTGCCATCTGTCCCCAGTGCTACCTGTGCCCAGTGCCACCTGTCAGTGAAATCTGTTCCCAGTGCCACCTGTCAGTGAAATCTGTTCCCAGTGCTACCTGTCAGTGCCATCTGTCATCAGTGCCACCTGTCAGTGTCACGTGCCATCTGTTATCAGTGTCACGTGTCATCAGTGCCACATCAGTGTCACGTGCCATCAGTGCCACGTATTCACGTATTAGTGCCATCTGTCATCAGTGCCACATCAGTGTCACGTGCCATCAGTGCCACGTATTAGTGCCACCTGTCATCAGTGTCACGTGTCATCAGTGCCACGTATCAGTGCCATCTGTCATCAGTGCCACGTGTCATTGTTCTGGTGCTCCAGGGCCTTCAAAAGTGTAATAGGTAGTCAACAAGTTAGATGTGTCATTTATGCTCCTAGAACACCTGATGGTGCTCCCTGCATGGTGGGCCTCTCTATGTGGTTAGGCTGTGAAAAAGTCCCACACACGTGGTATCACCATACTTAGAAGGAGTAGCAGAATGTATTTTGGGGCATCATTTGTGGTATAAACATGCCATGTGAGAGAAATAACCTATTACAATGACAATTTTGTGGGGGAAAAAAAAAATCTTCATTTTGCAAAGACTTGTGGGAAAAAAATGACAACATCAAAAACCTCACCATGCCTCTTACTAAATACCTTGGAATGTCTACTTTCAAAAAAGGGGTCATTTGGGGGGTATTTGTACTTTCCTGGCTTGTTCGGGTCGCAAGAAATGAGACAGGCCACCAGTACATCAGGTGTGATCAATTTTTTATGATTTGCACCATAGCTTGTAGACTCTATAACTTTCACACAGACAAAATAATATCCACTAATTTGGGTTATTTTTTACCAAAGATATGTAGCAGTATAAATTGTGGCCAAAATGTATGAAGAAAAATTAATAATTTGCAAAATTTTATCACAGAAACTAAGAAAAATGCGTTTTTTTTTCAAAATTTTCGGTCTTTTTTCATTTATAGCGCAAAAAATAAAAAACCCAGAGGTGATCAAATACCACCAAAAGAAAGCTCTATTTGTATGAAAAAAAGGACAAAAAATTAATTTGGGTACAGTATTACATGACTGAATAATTGTCATTCATGTGAGAGCACTGAAAGCTGAAAATTGGTTTGGGCAGGAGGGGGGTTTAAGTGCCCAGTAGGCAAGTGGTTAAAATCACTTCTTTGTGTGTATTGGAAGTATTATATGCCGGCCAGGGATTCCCCTTTAGCCATAGTATTTGACACACATCAATAGCGTGTTTGGGGGAGCCTATTTAATCTGTGTATATTGTTATGTACCCCTTTATTTGTTGCATAGTGTTAATGACTGTTTTTTTTTTTTTACTGTTTCAACCAAGTGCTGGCTACTTACACAGGCCTTGGCTGACTGATGTTAATCTAAACTTTATTCTACTCTATTCTAGTAAACTTGAAGTACAGAACTGTGTTGTGTATTATTATCAGGTTATTTTATTAACCATCTTGCTAGGTGTGCCAGAGGGGCTGGGACAGTTCTTTGGGGTTAAGAGGCAGAGCAACGGACTGAAACAATAACAAAAGCAGCTCCTTTGGGGGTCTGGTACACACACATACACTACCGTTCAAAAGTTTGGGGTCACATTGAAATGTCCTTATTTTTGAAGGAAAAGCACTGTACTTTTAAATGAAGCTAACTTTAAACTAGTCCTAACTTTAAACAAATATACTCTATACATTGCTAATGTGGTAAATGACTATTCTAACTGCAAATGTCTAGTTTTTGGTGCAATATCTACATAGGTGTATAGAGCCCCATTTCCAGCAACTATCACTCCAGTGTTCTAATGGTACAATGTGTTTGCTCATTGGCTCAGAAGGCTAATTGATGATTAGCAAACCCTTGTGCAATCATGTTCACACATCTAAAAACAGTCTAGCTCCTTCCAGAAGCTACAAAACTGACCTTCCTGTGAGCAGATTGAGTTTCTGGAGCATCACATTTGTGGGGTCAATTAAACGCTCAAAATGGCCAGAAAAAGAGAACTTTCATCTGAAACTCGACAGTCTATTCTTGTTCTTAGAAATGAAGGCTATTCCATGCGAGAAATTGCAAAGAAATTGAAGATTTCCTACAACGGTGTGTACTACTCCCTTCAGAGGACAGCACAAACAGGCTCTAACCAGAGTAGAAAAAGAAGTGGGAGGCCGCGTTACACAACTAAGCAAGAAGATAAGCACATTAGAGTCTCTAGTTTGAGAAACAGACGCCTCACAGGTCCCCAACTGGCATCTTCATTAAATAGTACCCGCAAAACACCAGTGTCAACATCTACAGTGAAGAGGCGGCTGCGGGATTTTGGGCTTCAGGGCAGAGTGGCAAAGAAAAAGCCATATCTGAGACTGGCCAATAAAAGAAAAAGAGTAAGATGGGCAAAAGAACACAGACATTGGACAGAGGAAGACTGGAAAAAAGTGTTGTGGACGGATGAATCCAAGTTTGAGGTGTTTGGATCACAAAGAAGAACGTTTGTGAGACGCAGAACAAATGAAAAGATGCTGGAAGAATGCCTGACGCCATCTGTTAAGCATGGTGGAGGTAATGTGATGGTCTGGGGTTGCTTTGGTGCTGGTAAGGTGGGGGCTTTGTACAGGGTAAAAGGGATTCTGAATAAGGAAGGCTATCACTCCATTTTGCAACGCCATGCCATACCCAGTGGACAGCGCTTGATTGGAGCCAATTTCATCCTACAACAGGACAATGACCCTAAACACACCTCCAAATTGTGCAAGAACTATTTACAGCAGAAGCAGGCAGCTGGTATTCTATCGGTAATGGAGTGGCCAGCACAGTCACCAGATCTGAACCCCATTGAGCTGTTGTGGGAGCAGCTTGACCGTATGGTACGCCAGAAGTGCCCATCCAACCAATCCAACTTGTGGGAGCTGCTTCTAGAAGCGTGGGGTGCAATTTCTCCAGCTTACCTCAATAAATTAACAGCTAGAATGCCAAAGGTGTGCAATGCTGTAATTGCTGCAAAAGGAGGATTCTTTGATGAAAGCAAAGTTTGATGTAAAAACAATGTTATTTCAAATACAAATCATTATTTCTAACCTTGTCAATGTCTTGACTCTATTTTCTATTCATTTCACAACGTATGGTGGTGAATAAGTGTGACTTTTCATGGAAAACACAAAATTGTTTGGGTGACCCCAAACTTTTGAACGGTAGTGTATATATACAGACAATAGGAGAATATATATACAGAGAATAGGTGCAGGAAATCGCCCTTTCTGAGTCACCCCTTTTCTCCACCTCTACCCACCTTCGAGCACCCTCTACCTACCTCCCATTACTGCCCTTTTAGGGAATACAGAACCAAGTATCATTTTGTGGTGATAAGTATTTTGTATGGAATTTGTTATTGATAACAATAAAAGCAGTAAAATAGATCCCCTGTAGCCAGTAACAACAAAGCCCCCTCTAGCAACAATAGATCCCAACATTAACAATGGGCCACCCAAAAGAAAATTTCCCTGGCAGCAATAACAGAGCTCCTCCCAGCCAGCATCAATAGACTCTCCAGCAGCCAGCAATAATAGTCCCCTCCCTGAACAGCCATAACTGATCCCTCAGCGATATAAGACCCACCCCCAGCAACAATAGGTCCCCCACCAGTAAGAATAGACCCTCCTGCAAAAATAGATCCCCTCAAGGTAGAATAGATCCCTCAGCAGCCAGCATCAATAGACCCTGCAGCACGCCCCAGCCCCCCTTACCATTACATACAGTCAGTGCTGGAGGTGCCGAAACTGCGTTCCCCCGCGTTCCCGCTGAAAAAAAGCCCTGTTTTATATATATATATATATATATATATATATATATATATATATATATATATGTATATATATATACATACACATTAGTATCTCACAAAAGTGAGTATACCCCTCAAATTTTTGTAAATATTTTATTATATCTTTTCATGTGACAACACTGAAGAAATGACACTTTGCTACAATGTAAAGTAGTGAGTGTACAGCTTGTATAACAGTGTAAATTTGCTGTCCTCTCAAAATAACTCAACACACAGCCATTCATGTCTAAACCGCTGGCAACAAAAGTGAGTATACCCCTAAATGAAAATGTCCAAATTGGGTCCAAAATGTCAATATTTTGTGTGGCCACCATTATTTTTCAGCACTGCCTCTTGGGCATGGAGTTCACCAGAGCTTCATAGGTTGGCACTGGAGTCCTCTTCCGCTGCTTCATGACATTATCACAGAGCTAGTGGATGTTAGAGACCTTGCGCTCCTCCACCTTCCATTTGAGGATGCCTCACAGATGCTCAATAGGGTTTAGGTCTGGAGACAAGCTTGGCCAGTCCATCACCTTTACCCTCAGCTTCTTTAGCAAGGCAATGGTCGTCTTGGAGGTGTGTTTGGGGTCATTATCATGTTGGAATACTGCCCTGCGGCCCAGTCTCCAGAGGGAGGGGATCATGCTCTGCTTCAGTATGTCACAGTACATGTTGGCATTCATGGTTCCCTCAATGAACTGTAGCTCTCCAGTGCTGGCAGCACTCATGCAGCTCGAGGCCATGACACTCTCACCACCATGCTTGACTATAGGCAAGACACACTTGTCTTTGTATTCCTCACCTGGTTGCTGCCACACACACTTGACACAATCTGAACCAAATAAGTTTATCTTGGTCTCATCAGACCACAGGACATGGTTCCAGTAATCCATGTCCTTAGTCTGCTTGTCTTCAGCAAACTGTTTGCGGGCTTTCTTGTGCATTATCTTTAGAAGAGGCTTCCTTCTGGGACAACAGCCATGCAGACCAATTTGATGCATCGTGTGGCGTATGGTCTGAGCACTGACAGGCTAACCCCCCACCCATTCAATCTCTGCAGCAATGCTGGCAGCACTCATAGTCTATTTCCCAAGGACAACCTCTGGATATGACGCTGGGCACATGCACTCAACTTCTTTGGTCGACCATGGCGAGGCCTGTTCTGAGTGGAACCTGTCCTATTAAAATGCTGTATGGTCTTGACCACTGTGCTGCAGCTCAGTTTCAGGGTCTGGGCAATCTTCTTATAGCCTAGGTCTTCTTTATGTAGAGCAACAATTCTTTTATTCAGCTCCTCAGAGAGTTCTTTGCCCTGAGGTACTATAGTGAACTTCCAGTGACCAGTATGAGAGAGTGAGAGCAATAACACCAAATTTAACACACCTGCTCCCCATTCACAACTGAGACCTTGTAACACTAACGAGTCACATGACCCCGGGGAGGGAAAATGTCTAATTGGGCCCAATTTTGACATTTTCACCTAGGGGTGTACTCACATTTGTTTCCAGCGGTTTAGACATTAATGGCTGTGTGTTGAGTTATTTAGGGGGGTCAGCAAATTTACACTGCTATACAAGCTGTACACTCACTACTTTACATTGTAGCAAAGTTTCATTTCTTCAGTGTTGTCACATGAAAAGATATAATAAAATATTTACAAAAATGTGAGGGGTATACTCACTTTTGTGAGATACTGTATATATATATATATATATGTTTTAAACAAAAAGCTTTTATTAATCCCTTACATTTTTCACTCTTTGTTATATTGCAGCCATTTGCTAAAATCATTTAAGTTCATTTTGTTCCTCATTAATGTACACACAGCACCCCATATTAACAGAAAAAAAAAGAATTGTTGACATTTTTGCAGATTTATTAAGAAAGAAAAACTGAAATATCACATGGTCCTAAGTATTCAGACCCTTTGCTCAGTATTTAGTAGAAGCACCCTTTTGATTTAATACAGCCATGAGACTTTTTGGGAAAGATGCAACAAGTTTTTCACACCTGGATTTGGGCATCCTCTGCCATTCCTCCTTGCAGATCCTCTCCAGTTCTGTCAGGTAGGATGGTAAATGTTGGTGCACAGCCATTTTTAGGTCTCTCCAGAGATGCTCAATTGGGTTTAAGTCAGGGCTCTGGCTGGGCCATTCAAGAACAGTCACGGAGTTGTTGTGAAGCCACTCCTTTGTTATTTTAGCTGTGTGGTTAGGGTCATTGTCTTGTTGGAAGGTAAACCTTCAGCCCAATCTGAGGTCCTGAGCACTCTGGAGAAGGTTTTCGTCCAGGATATCCCTGTACTTGGCCGCATTCATCTTTCCCTCGATTGCAACCAGTCGTCCTTTCCCTGCAGCTGAAAAACACCCCCACAGCATGATGCTGCCACCACCATGCTTCACTGTTGGGACTGTATTGGACAGGTGATGAGCAGTGCCTGCTTTTCTCCACACATACCGCTTAGAATTAAGGCCAAAAAGGTCTATCTTGGTCTCATCAGACCAGAGAATCTGATTTCTCACCATCTTAGAGTCCTTCAGGTGTTTTTTAGCAAACTCCATCAGGGCTTTCATGTGTCTTGCACTGAGGAGAGGCTCCCGTCAGGCCACTCTGCCATAAGGCCTTGACTGGTGGAGGGCTACAGTGATGGTTGACTTTCTACAACTTTCTCCCATCTCCCAACTGCATCTCTGAAGCTCAGCCACAGTGATCTTTGGGTTCTTCTTTACCTCTCTCACCAAGGCTCTTCTCCCCCGATAGCTGTTTGGCCGGATGGCCAGCTCTAGGAAGAGTTCTGGTCGTCCCAATCGTCTTCCATTTAAGGAATATGGAGTCCACTGTGCTCTTAGGAACCTTAAGTGCAGCAGAAATTTTTTTGTAACCTTGGCCAGATCTGTGCCTTGCCACAATTCTGTCTCTGAGCTCTTCAGGCAGTTCCTTTGACCTCATGATTCTCATTTGCTCTAACATGCACTGTGAGCTATAAGGTCTTATATAGACAGGTGTGTGGCTTTCCTAATCAAGTCCAATCAGTATAATCAAACACAGCTGGACTCAAATGAAGGTGTAGAACCATCTCAAGGATGATCAGAAGAAATGGACAGCACCTGAGTTAAATATATGAGTGTCACAGCAAAGGGTCTGAATACTTAGGACCATATGATATTTCAGTTTTTCTTTTTTAATAAATCTGCAAAATGTCAACAATTCTGTGTTTTCTGTCAATATGGGGTGCTGTGTGTACATTAATGAGGAAAAAAATGAACTTAAATGATTTTAGCAAATGGCTGCAATATAACAAAGAGTGAAAAATTTAAGGGGGTCTGAATACTTTCCATCCCCACTGTATATATATATATATATATATATATATATATATATATATATATATATATATATATATATATATATATATATGTAGCGGGCACCTACTTTCAGATAGGTGACCCTTTTTGCTAACTTTCTATGCCAGGTAAATTTAGACAGGCTTATGCTATTACAGCAGGCCTGTTGTTGTCAATTACCATTTGAGTGGCAGGTAGTTTATGTGATAGTCTCGACCAATCATTGATTTGCTTGGTAATTCCCAGGACTCTCATATAAAAAGGGGGTCACGTGGTGTCCAGGGAGTTCGAGTCCAGTTCTGCTCTGAGGAGTGCGAGAGCCAGCCTGGTTCCCGGAGGGGGAGGTGGAGGTTTTTCCCCTCCGGGGAGCCAACGGAGCTTCACCTTTGTGAGAAGGGTGAAGGACCGGTCCTCATGGAGGAACAGACGACATCTTACAGCATGTAGTCGCTGATGTCGTTGGCCGCCCCTGCGGGGAGGAGAGCGGGCCACAAAGTGGAAGGAAACTGGGTGATCGATTGCATAGGAGCGACACACGGGCTATTGATCAAGTGAGTGAAAAGCCTAACTTTGTGACTGTGACTTTGGGTTCAACATTGCCCCGGGATTCCAATCAGTCAAGCGGGAGAGGTCATTCAGAGTGACTCTTATCGTTTATTCCCGGTCAGAAACCTACTTCCATCTTCCCTGAATTACAGATATAACAATTATTTAGCCGCTCCTTCGGGGGTAAGCGTTTTATATACACACATACACAGTATCTTACTTGGTGTGAACAATATGTATTCTAGCATGTCTATTCTAGGATGTCTATTCTAGCATGTTCTTTAACTTTTTGTACCAATAAATGATCAAATGATCAAAACGTTTTATTGTTAACACTCTTAAGTTTGTGCCTTTATAGTCCCATTCCCAAGTGGAGTTCCTGTTCTAGGTTCAGCAGGAACCTGCCAACATTTGGACTCTGTGTGCAGCTGTCCATCCGACAGAAGCTGGTCTAAGAACCATTTTTTGGCAAAGCGACATGCTGGAAAACCAGCATCCGATCGGCGCACGCAGGGCAGCCCTTCTGCCAGAACACAAAGACACAGTGGGAAAGATCGCTGCACCAACATTGCTTGTGTTAGTGCAGCGATCTTTCTGGTTTTTTTTGTCCAGTCCACTGGGTTGAACAAAAAAAACCTGAATGTATGTACCAGGCATAAGTCAGCCCCCAACTTAGATAAAATATGTCTGTATATAGAGAGCTATGAGTGGTGATAATCAGAGAGGAATAAATGGATGCAATCAGCCAGGAATATGGGGATCCTCTCCACACATATGTTCAAAGGTTGAGAGAGCTAGTAATGAGCTTTTATGCTGATTAGAGAGTCTGTGAAATGCTAACTTTGTAAGATCAAATGATCCTGACTCCATCTACTGTAAGTAAATCAGACTGAACATGTAGTCTAGCTTCAGCATTCTTTTTTAAAAGATGATGAATTGTTCATGGCTGGAGACCACTTTGGATTGCCTGAAAAAGGATGTGAGAGGCAGGTATGGAGAAAATTGACCCACTAAGCAGGTAATTTCCTTGTCAAAAGAAGTTTATTGAGTATACAATGTTATAAAGATACATAAAGTAAGTTTACAAGGATCTTTAAAGTAAGCTCATTGTTTTACAGTAGGGTTTATATAGGTAAATATCATGAAATTTCAAATATTAAACATTGGGTTCACGTAAACCTAAATTAAAGATAGATATAATTTCCTTAGTTACTTTTGTAGGTATTTAAATGGTTTATACCTACTATACATATTGTTTACAAGTAGAGTGTATATAGGTCAAATAAATTCTGATAATGAGCTTTAATCGTAAGGTGGAGAAAAGGAAAGAGAAAGAAGAAAAAGGGTTGAAAGGTAGAGGTATGGTCCACAAGGTTGTCCTGCTCGTCAGTTTATTATTTCTTTTTAGTTCTCTTTGAAGCCTTAGAATGGGTGTCTCTGTAAGTCATTTAATCTGTTACCATGGCAACAGGACAGAGTCATTGAAGTTTGACAGGAACTGTTGTTTTATCCAAGGATGCCAAAGTTTTTCAAATTTTGGAATTTGATTTTGATCGATGGCTACCATCTTAGCATGGGACATTGTATTATTCATTCTGTGAATTGTTTCTGCTAGTACCAATGTAGGAGATTTCCATGCCTTGGCCACTGTTTGTTTTGCAGCCGTTATTAGTTGGATCATAAGTTTGAATTGAGAGAGCGTTAACCATTCCGGTTTTAGATTAAGTAAAGTTAAATATGGATCTGGTTGTATTATTTTTTTAAATATTTTAGATGCAATCACGAAGACTTCCCTCCAGAAGGTTTGGATTACTGGGCACGTGCACCATATGTGTAAATGTGTGCCTATTTCTGGGCATCCTCGAAAACAAAGAGCTGAGGTATTAGGTGAATATTTTGCCACTCTAGCGGGTACAAGGTACCAGCGAGTTAGGACTTTATAATTTGTCTCCAGTGCTAAGATGTTGGGTGAAGATGACTTAGATGTGAGCCATATGTTAGACCAGTCCGTGTCTTCTAAAGTTCGTCCCAGGTCCTCCTCCCACCTCTGAACGTAAGAGGGTCTATTAAGATTTGCTACTCCATATAATTGATTATAAAGTGATGAAATTGTACCTTTAGCAAATGGATCTTTTGTACAGATTGATTAAAAATGGATAATTGGGATAATGGTGTATCCCCCTTTAGGAATGGTGTATAGAAATTTTTGATTTGGAGATATCTAAATATCTCAGAGTTTGGTAGATCATATTTTTCTCTAAGCGATGGGAATGAAAGGAATGATTTAGATGCTATGAAGTCATTTAGTGTCTGAATGCCTGATGTTGTCCAAGCTTTAAAAGAATTTGGGTAGATCCATGCCGGATAAAAGGCCGGATTTCTGATAAAAGAAAGGAGAGGATTGTGTGGAGATTGTAACTGATATTTGGTTTTTAGTTTATCCCAGAGAGATAAGAAGTGTTTAGTTATGGGATTATGAATTTTAAAGCGGTCTTTAGGATCAAGCCATAATAAATTTGATATTAATAGAGGGTCATTTTCTGAAGCCTCTATAAATACCCATAATGGGATTTCCTGTTTTGCATGGTATTTGGACAGACTGGCCAAATGTGCTGCTCTGTAGTAGTTAGTAAAATTAGGGTATCCCAGGCCTCCTTTATTTTTGGGAAGATGTAGTGTGTGTATAGGTATACGTGGTTTAGAAGAGCCCCATATAAACGAAGTTGCTCTTTTTTGTACTATTCTCAAAAAATAGGAAGGAATTGGGATAGGGAGGACTCTGAATAGATAAAGCAATTTGGGTAGAATAGTCATTTTGATTGCATTAATCTTCCCTATCCAGGATAAAGGAAGTTGCGACCATTGTTTTATTAGATTTGTGATCTGTCTTAATACAGGAGGATAATTGGTTGAGAATAAGTCAGAATGAGATGCTGTTAAATGAATTCAAAGATATGGGATTGATTTTTCTGCCCATGTGAATGGGAGTGCAGCCCTAGCCGGGATCAATTCCATGTTTGTGAGTGAAATATTAAGCACTAGGCATTTCTTAGGATTAATCATAAGGCCGGATAGGGCTGCAAATCCATCAAGAGCTGGTATTAAGTTAGGACCAGAGACCTGTGGTGATGATAGAAGAAGTAATATATCGTCTGCAAATATACATAATTTGTGTGTAATACCTCCTACTTCAATGCCAGGATAATAATATAATATAATATATTATAATATAATAATAAGGGAGATAATGGGCAACCCTGTCGGGTACCTCTTTCGATATTAAAGGCTTCAGATTTGTATCCAGCATATTTTATATAGGCTTTGTGTTTATTATATAATGCCTTGATCCATGTTAAAAAGTGGGGTCCAAAACCCCATTTTTGTAATGAATATTGCATATATTGCCAGGATACTGTGTCAAATGCCCTCTTAATATCGAGAGATAGAAAACATAAAGGGATTTTCCGTTTTTTAGCAATATGTGCCAATAACACTGCCCTGCGTATATTATCGCCTGCCTGTCTATTTGGCATGAAGCCTACTTGATCTCTATGTATTAATTTTCCTATAATGCTATTGAGGCGTTTTGCTATTATTTTTGCTAATAATTTAATATCGAGGTTTAACAGAGAGATAGGCCGATAATTCACACAGGAAGTATCATCAGAAAGGGGTTTTGGGATCATACAAACAATTGCCATTAGTGTTTCTTGCCGAAAAGAATGTCCATCTAGAAGTTTGTTAAAAGTTTCAGTGAGAATGGGAGAGAGTATTTCTGAGAATGTTTTATAGTATAAAGCCGAGTAGCCGTCTGGGCCTGGTCTTTTGTTAAGTTTTAGGTCTTTTATGGCGTTAGCAACTTCATCTATAGTTATAGGCTCATCCAAACTGCTTTTTTGATTCTGAGACAACTCAGGTAAGGTTATTTTTGAGAAGAAGGATTCAGCTTCTGTAGGATTAAATTCATTGTTTGTCTTGTATAAAGTTGCGAGATGTGAGTGAAATTTATGGACTATTTTAACTGGGTTACAAGTGTAAACATTTTTTGATAATTTCAAACATATTGGTTTGAAAGATTTGTTAGTTGAATTTAATGCCCGAGCCAAATATGTACCTGGTTTGTTTGTATTCATGTAGAAATTGTGTTTGGAGCGTTTGAGGGATTTATCAACTGACTCAGTGAGAAATAGATCGTATTCCAATCTAGATTTTTCCAGATGAGATTTTGTACTCTGAGATGGATTATCTTGAAATGATATGTAGGCTGCATTAAAATTGAGTTCTAGTTTTTTTGCTAGATTTTTGCGTTCCCGTTTATATAGTGCCATTTGTCTTTGTATTGTACCACGCAAGACAGGCTTATGAGCTTCCCACAGTGTTATTGGGGAGATGTCTGTTGTATTATTAATTGATATGTATTCCTTTAAAGCTTGTTCAATGGCCATCTGATGTAGTGGGTGTTTGAGCATTATGTCCGGTAAGTACCACGTTGGGTCATGCGCTTTTGGTATGGCTGAGGCTATAGTAGTGTATACTGCATTATGGTCAGACCACGGAATCGGAATTATATCTGATGCAATAATTTCTGGTATCATTCCTATTGTTAGAAAAATATGATCTATTCTGGTGAAGGTTTGATGAGGGTGCGAGAAATAAGTGAATTTCTTTTTCATTGGGTTACTTTCTCTCCATGAATCTACCAGATTGTATTTGGAAAGAAGTTGAGAAAAAGGTAATCTAGAGGTTATTTTGGATGGTGTAAAAGGTGATTTATCTAGAAATGGGAGGAGGACCTAGTTCGAATCCCCACACATTATCACTGTTCCTATTTTGTGTGTATTAATCACTTGTAATATATGTGAGAGGAATGGTGTAGGTTGTTTGTTAGGAGCGTAGTAGGAAATCACCGTGATTGCTGTATCCATTATATAACCCATGAGTATCAGGTATCTACCTTCTGGGTCTTTAATTTCTGATGATAAGGTGAATGGTGTGGATCGGTGAAATGCAATTACAGTTCCCCTTTGCTTGGTACAGGCAGAAGCCGTGTAAATTTGTTGATAAAAAGGAGAAATATATTTTGGAGTAGAATCTTTGGTGAAGTGTGTTTCTTGGAGGCATACTATGTGAGCCTTCTTGTTATGGAAAGTACGGAAGGCTTTGGTCCTTTTTTGAGGGACATTTATTCCCTGAACATTCAGGGAAAGTATATTCAGTGGTGCCATGGCAATAGATCAAATAGTTTTGACTTTCTTTTTGTTATGCAGAGCTGACTGCGCAGATCAACCTGTGTGGACTGAAGAGATGAATAGATAGAAAAGAAACCAGTGAATTCTGGAGTAAAGAGTAAACAAAAAACATATGAGATTAGATGATACATTGTATAAATTATTTTTTGCAAGTAATCAAAATTTACCCGTGAAAGAGAATAAATATCTCTCTCAGGGGAATAAGTGCCTTCGTCACACTCCCACATAATATGGTTGGGAGAATGAGGAGGGCTAATGGGGGTACACGGATCTTCCGCTTACAGGAGAGAAGTGCTATGTCAAAAGACATCAAAATGATGTTTCATTAATTGGAGTGCAGAATATAGTTTTTGTTGAAATTATTTATTCCAGGGTGGTTGTATATGGTTAGTCTTGCCCTAGGCTAAATAATTCAGTTAGAAAGGTACTGTTAATAACTTTGATATTGATGAAGATAGTTTGAATT
Source organism: Lithobates septentrionalis (assembly GCA_037952835.1). NCBI lineage: Eukaryota > Metazoa > Chordata > Amphibia > Anura > Ranidae > Lithobates > Lithobates septentrionalis. Next base: position 4,422,695 of record JBBDGP010000218.1, on the reverse strand, counting down.
ATTTGGGGATTTTAACCCTTTTAGAGTAAACAATTACATATTTTATTCATATGCAACTGTTTAGATATGTTAACTCATAAAATTGAGGTTGTATTGCTTCAGATTAGAATAAACAAAAACATAATTCTAGGAACTAGTTAGGTAATAATATATTTGTTTTAAGAAAAGAAAGAAAAAGCTTCCATTACTTCTGGATTTTTGAACATATTTGTCCTAAAAAGTAATAAATCTATTGTTATTACCTGATAATATATAACTGAACAAGAATTTCCTTATTTCACTTATATATTCTAAGGCTATATGAATCAGAAGTAATAAGAAATATAACTGGAATGTAACATGATCCCACACAGTGTGTGACTATCAGAATGCAGTTACATTCAGTTATAAATACAGGTTTTTTATAGAGAACCATTTCTTAGTATAATAAATGAAGAAATATCAGGAATTAGGATGTCAGTCCATTGAATCTTCTTGGTCCATGGATGATGTGGCATAACGGCCTCTTTTGTGAGAATGATGATTCCCATTTTGTTCTGAAATTTTCTGGGTGCTGCCTGAAGGTGAAGATGACGCCATTCTTCTGCGTGTGGGAGTGTTGCTGTTTGTGGGTTCTGTCAGATTTAATTTTAAAAGGGTTTGTTGTAGTTCATCTGCTGATCTGCTTCTGTAAATTGTACCTTGGTAGTTAAATCTGACTGAAAAGGGGAAGCCCCATTGATACATAATGTTGTGGCGTTGCAGTTCCATTAGTTGGGGTTTCATGGATCGTCTTTTAGTAATAGTAAGTTGGGATAAGTCAGCAAAAATTTGATAATTGTGTCCTTGAAAATTAAGTTCCTTTTTTTCTCTTGCAGCAATTAGTATTTGTTCTTTCGTTCTGTAATAATGAAATTTTGTGATTATATCACGTGGGGGTCCATCTTTCTTTTTGGCTGTGAGGGCTCTGTGTACTCTGTCCAGTTCTAAACGTTCAATAGGGATATCTGGCTTTAGTTCTTGTAATAGAGCAGTAATAGTAGATTGCAGGTCTGTCACAGTTTCAGGTATTCCCCTTATGCGCAAGTTTGAACGTCTGGCTCTATTTTCGTAATCTTCGAGCTTAGTTTGAAGTATTAAATTCTCTTTTTTTAATTGTTCCAATTCTGTTATATTTTCTTGGGTTGTAATTTCAATTTCATCCATTTTTATTTTTAAGGCTGCGGTGCGGTTTCCCAGCTCTCTTATTTCTTTGGTTAGGCTTTTTGTTATTTGGTCTGAGGTTTGTTTTAAAGCCTTATGAAGCATCTTTTCAAATTGTAATAATATTACTGGGGATACTGAGGAGGCTTGTGGAGAAGTTTGTGAGAGGATTTGTTCTGTATCTGACTCAAATGGAGAGTCTTGCTGTGACATTTTCTGTCTGTGAGAGCGCCCTGATGCTGTATCTTGTGAGGTGACTGGAGCTGCTTCAGCTGCAGTGAGTGCCTGTGAGCTCTTTGTGAGGTGATTTTTATTTCTGCCACGGTTTCCTCCCAGTACCATAATTCCTGCCCAAACTTTCACAGTTTGTTCCCTGGGGCAAAAAGGTTCAAATGGATACCTTTTGAGCCTGCGGGCTCCGCTTTGTCCTTCTCTTCTCTCCTCAGCGGTGTGGAGCTCTAACAATGCATGTCTGCCCTGCTAGGCTCCGCCTCCTGCCCCCCGCATTCAATCCTAAGCAGGTAATTTCATTCCATCTTTTGAGTGGTAATATTGTATTTGCATGAAGCAATGTTAAGTGGGTGGTTGACCTTGGCTACACAAAACAATTAAACTCATATTGAAACTTTAGATATCCATTTTATTTTATCAAGAATGGGCTCTTGTTGTTCTGCGCCTGGTTCTTCCTCATACAAAAGGGCACTACTTGTGACTGGAGGTTTCTCAACATAAGGGCATAGACCTTTACTGAAACAACATGTAAATACTACAGAAATGCTTTGCTAATATCCACTGAAAGCAACATAAATGGAACCATTCATTGCCTAGCTATTTGGAAAAGGTGTGTCATCTATTGCTGTCTCTGGCTTGGTGTCTTGGGAAAAATTTGACCTGGTCTTTAGCAATTAGGATTCCAAAATAAAATCTAGTTGCAAGGATCCAGGTTTTGACCTCAATATTTAAAAGCAAGGTAGGTACATAGCTTGACCGTAGATCATCATCTGTTTTAGGTTTGGATATCATGGTGAACACACCTGTCAACAAGTTCCAACAGAGTGCATCCTTATCAAATCAAATATAGCAACAAGGTGAGGATTTAGTAGATCTGGACATTTCTTATAGTAAGTGACTGTGAAGCCATTGGGTCTCAGTTGTTTACTTGAGGTTTTTTTTAAATAACTATTTGCACTTAAGGCAGAATAATCTCCACCTCTGGAGTTTCAGCAAATGCTGGCAGTGCTTTAGCGGATTAAGTTCAGAAAACTTTCTTTCTATGGCTTGCAGATTAAAGATTCCAGAAGAGGAAAAGTTTGAAATATGTCATTGAAAATTTGTAGGATCTTCTCTGAATTTCTAGTCAGAGCTCTTTGAGCTGAATTGTCTTAGGCTCATTGTCAAATTACGTAGTCAGCTGACCAGTATGGAGTCACCCTTATTGCCTTTTGAATTATATGTATGTAATCTATTTCTTTTTCACTTTACAACCCCTGGCAAAAATTATGGAATCACCAGTCCCTGAGGATGTTCCTTCAGTTGTTTATTGTTGTAGAAAAAAAGCAGATCACAGACATGGCCAAAAACTAAAGGCATTTCAAATGGCAACTTTCTGGCTTTAAGAAACACTAAAAGAAATCAAGAAAAATAATTGTGGTGGCCAGTAACAGTTAGATTTATAGAACAAGCACAGGGAATAAATTATGGAATCACTCAATTCTGAGGAAAAAATTATGGAATCACCCTGTAAATTTTCATTACAAACACTAACACCTGAATCAGATTAAATCTGCTTGTTAGTATGTAGGTAAAGAGGGTAAATCATCACGCAGTGTTGCACAAGATGTTGGTTGTTCACAGTCGGCTGTGTCTAAAACATGGACCAAATACAAACAACATGGGAAGGTGGTTAAAGGCAAGCATACTGGTAGACCAAGAAAGACATCAAAGCGTCAAGACAGAAAACTTAAAGCAATATGCCTTGAAAACAGAAAATGTACAAAAAAACAAATGAGGAACAAATGGGAGGAAACTGGAGTCAACATCTGTGACCGAACTGTAAGAAACCGCCTAAAGGAAATGGGATTTACATACAGAAAAGCTAAAAGAAAGCCATCTCTAACACCTAAACACAAAAAACAAGCTTACAATGGGCTAAGGAAAGGCAATCGTGGACTATGGATGATTGGATGAAAGTCATATTCGGTGATAAATCTCAAATCTGCATTGTGCAAGGTGATGATGCTAGAACTTTTGTTTTGTGCCGTTCCAATGAGATTTATGCAGACGACTGTCTGAAGAAAACATGCAAATTTCCACAGTCAATTATGATATGGGGCTGCATGTCAGGTAAAGGCACTGGGGAGATGGCTGTCATTAAATCTTCAATAAATGCACAGGTTTACATTGAAATTTTGGACATTTTTCTTATCCCATCTATTGAAAGGATGTTTGGGGATGATGAAATCATTTATCAAGATGATAATGCATCTTGCCATAGAGCAAAAACTGTGAAAAAATTCCTTGAAGAAAGACACATAAGGTCAATGTCATGACCTGCAAACAGTCCGGATCTCAATCCAATTGAAAATTTGTGGTGGAAGTTAAAGAAAATGGTCCATGACAAGGCTCCAACCTGCAAAGATGATTTGGCAACAGCAATCAGAGAAGGCTGGAGCCAGATTGATGAAGAGTACTGTTTATCACTCATTAAGTCAATGCCTCAGAGACTGCAAGCAGTTATAAAAGCCAGAGGTGGTGCAACAAAGTACTAGTGATGTGTTGGAGTGTTATTTTGTTTTGTTTGTTTTTCATGATTCCATAATTTTTTCCTCAGAATTGAGTGATTCCATAATTTATTCCCTGTGCTTGTTCTATAAATCTAACTGTTACTGGCCACCACAATTCTTTTTCTTGATTTCTTTTAGTGTTTCTTAAAGCCAGAAAGTTGCCATTTGAAATGCCTTTAGTTTTTGGCCATGTCTGTTATCTGCTTTTTTTCTACAACAATAAACAACTGAAGGAACATCCTCAGGGACTGGTGATTCCATAATTTTTGCCAGGGGTTGTAGTTAGCTGAATATCCATGATCCTGAAACTGAGCTAAGTGTTGTTGTAAAGTAAAATTTACCTCTTCTAATTAGTTTTGTTTTTCTGGGAAGTGAGCTGCATGACACTTACAATAAAGTGTCACCTTCCTGTCTTTCCACTTGGGAAATGTCTAATGCCGCGTACACACGAGCGGACTTTCCGTCATATTTGGTCTGACGTTCTTCCCGCCGGACTGTCCGGCAGACTACCGCCGGACTTTCTGAACAAACGGACTTGCCTACACACGACCGGACTTTCCGGCAGGCTAGGTCCGCTCGTCTTTCCGACGGACTTTCGCCGGAGTTACGGCGGACTTTCAGAATGAACGGACTTGCCCACACAAGGCCAAGTCCGTTAATTTTGAACGTGACTCGGGTACAACAGGAATAGAAAAGGAAGTGAATCTCACCGCTTTTATCAACGAAATTGACACCTTGTGAGCCCCGTCGCGGGGGAATCCCAGGCCCTTAATTTTGGTAGGGGTTATAAAGGGAACCCCCTACGCCGAAAAAACGCCGTGGGGTCCCCCCTAAAATCCATACCAGACCCCGATCCGAGCACGCAGCCTGGCCAGTCAGGAAAGGGGGTGGGGACAAGCGAGCGCCCCCCCTCCTGAACCGTACCAGGCTGCATGCCCTCAACATGGGGGGTGGGTGCTTTGGGGGAGGGGGGAGCCCTGCGGGCCCCCCCATCCCAAAGCACTTTGTCCCCATGTTGATGAGGACAAGGGCCTCTTCCCGACAACCCTGGCCATTGGTTGTCGGGGTCTGCGGGCGGGGGGCTTATCGGAATCCGGGAGCCCCCTATAATAAGAGGAGCCCCAGATCCCGGACCCCACCCTATGTGAATGAGCATGGGGTACATGGTACCGCTACCCATTCACCTAGGGAAAAAGTGTCAATAAAGACCGTCGGACCAAGTCTGCTGGAAAGTCCGCTTGTGTGTACGAGGCATAAGGGTGCAATTAGGGCGGCTAAGATTGAACACAAAAGACACATAGCGGAGGAAAGTAAAATAAAAACAAGAAATTCTTTAAGTATGTAAACAGTAAAATAGGAAGGACAGACCATATTGGCTCCATAAAGAATGAAGAAGGACATCTGGTTACAAAGGATGGGGAGATGGTAAAGGTATTGAATTTATTCTTCTCCTCAGTCTTCACGAGGGAATCGGGGGGCTTCAGTAACCAAAACTGCAGTCTTTATCCTCATGACACATCACAGGAAGCACCTCCATGGTTAACAGAGGACAGAATTAAAATTAGACTTGGGCAACTTAACATTAATACATCACCAGGACCAGAGGGCTTGCATCCGAGGATACTTAGGGAACTTAGTCAAGTAATTGTCAGACCATTGTTCCTAATTTTTACTGACAGTCTACTGACTGGAATGGTACCAGCTGATTGGAGAAAAGCCAATGTAGCACCAATATTTAAAAAGGGCCCAAAATACATCCCTGGGAATTAAAGACCAGTTAGCCTAACATCAATAGTATGCAAGCTCTTGGAGGGGATGTTAAGGAATTATATACAAGATTTTAGTAATGAAAACGGTATCATTAGCAATAATCAGCATGGATTCATGAAGAATCGTTCTTGCCAAACCAATCTTTTAACCTTCTATGAGGTGATTTGCCATCTAGATAAAGGAAGGCCCATAGATGTGGTGTATCTGGATTTTGCAAAAGCATTTGACACAGTTCCCCATAAACATTTACTCTACAAAATAAGGTCCGTTGGCATGGACAATAGGGTGAGTACATGGAGTTCAGAGGGCGGTGATAAATGGGGAGTACCTGGAATGGTCAGGGGTGGGTAGTGGGGTGCACCAGGGTTCTGTGCTGGGACCAATCCTATTTAATTTGTTCATAAACGACCTGGAGGATGGGGTAAACAGTTCAATCTCTGTATTTGCGACTAGAATTAGTGACCTGGCGCCTGGGGCGGCACAGCTGGGGTATCCTGTGTCCGTTCGACACCCCCCCTCCCGGCGCGATCGCGATGGGCCGCGCCGGTAATTGAGGCCGCGGCTTTGCGGCCTACTGCAGTCCTATGGTTCCTTCTGCAATCAGGCGCCCTCTGGTGGTGGCCGTTGGTATGACAGGACATCCATCAATGCTAATGGAGCTTTCCCTACCTGTTTTCACTGCCCGCTCATTTCCTTCCCTTTACTTAGAACCCCCAAACATTATATATATTTTTTATTCTAACACCCTAGAGAATAAAATGGCGGTCATTGCAATACTTTCTGTCACACCGTATTTGCGCAGCGGACTTACAAGCGCACTTTTTTAGGAAAAAATACTTTTTTTTTAATTAACCACTTGAGCCCCGGACCATTATGCTGCCTAAGGACCAGAGGTCTTTTTCCAATTTGGCACTGCGTCGCTTTAACTGCTAATTGCGCGGTCATGCAATGCTGTACCCAAACGAAATTTGCGTCCTTTTCTTCCCACAAATAGAGCTTTCTTTTGATGGTATTTGATCACCTCTGCGGTTTTTATTTTTTGCGCTATAAACGGAAAAAGACCGAAAATTTTGAAAAAAAATGATATTTTCTACTTTTTGTTATAAAAAAAATCCAATAAACTAAATTTTAGTCATACATTTAGGCCAAAATGTATTCGGCCACATGTCTTTGGTAAAAAAATGTCAATAAGCGTATATTTATTGGTTTGCGCAAAAGTTATAGCGTCTACAAACTAGGGTACATTTTCTGTAATTTACACAGCTTTTAGTTTATGACTGCCTATGTCATTTCTTGAGGTGCTAAAATGGCAGGGCAGTACAAACCCCCCCCAAATGACCCCATTTTGGAAAGTAGACACCCCAAGGAAATTGCTGAGAGGCATGTTGAACCCATTGAATATTTATTTTTTTTGTCCCAAGTGATTGAAAAATGACAAAAAAAAAAAAAAAATATTTACAAAAAGTTGTCACTAAATGATATATTGCTCACACAGGCCATGGGCCTATGTGGAATTGCACCCCAAAATACATTCAGCTGCTTCTCCTGAGTATGGGGATACCACATGTGTGGGACTTTTTGGGAGCCTAGCCGCGTACAGGGCCCCGAAAACCAATCACCGCCTTCAGGATTTCTAAGAGTGTAAATGTTTGATTTCACTCTTCACTGCCTATCACAGTTTCGGAGGCCATGGAATGCCCAGGTGGCACAAAACCCCCCAAAATGACCCCATTTTGGAAAGTAGACACCCCAAGCTATTTGCTGAGAGGCATATTGAGTCCATGGAATATTTTATATTTTGACACAAGTTGCGGGAAAGTGACACTTTTTTTTTTTTTTTTTTTCATAAAGTTGTCACTAAATGATATATTGCTCACACAGGCCATGGGCATATGTGGAATTGCACCCCAAAATACATTTAGCTGCTTCTCCTGAGTATGGGGATACCACATGTGTGGGACTTTTTGGGAGCCTAGCCGCGTACGGGACCCCGAAAACCAATCACTGCCTTCAGGATTTCTAAGGGTGAAAATTTTTGATTTCACTCTTTACTGCCTATCACAGGTTCGGAGGCCATGGAATGCCCAGGTGGCACAAACCCCCCCCAAATGACCCCATTTTGGAAAGTAGACACCCCAATCTATTTGCTGAGAGGCATGGTGAGTATTTTGCAGCTCTCATTTGTTTTTGAAAATGAAGAAAGACAAGAAAAAACATTTTTTTTTCTTTTTTCAATTTTCAAAACTTTGTGACAAAAAGTGAGGTCTGCAAAATACTCACTATACCTCTCAGCAAATAGCTTGGGGTGTCTACTTTCCAAAATGGGGTCATTTGGGGGGGGTTTGTGCCACCTGGGCATTCCATGGCCTCCGAAACTGTGATAGGCAGTGAAGAGTGAAATCAAAAATTCACGCCCTTAGAAAGCCTGAAGGCGGTGCTTGGTTTTCGGGGTCCCGTACGCGGTTAGGCTCCCAAAGTCTCACACATGTGGTATCCCCGTACTCAGGAGAAGCAGCAGAATGTATTTTGGGGTGTCATTTCACATATTTCCATGGCATGTTTGAGCAATATATCATTTAGTGACAACTTTGTGCAAAAAAAAAAAAAAAAATTTGTCTCTTTCCCGCAACTTGTGTCGCAATATAAAATATTCCATGGACTCGACATGCCTCTCAGCAAATAGCTTGGGGTGTCTACTTTCCAAAATGGGGTCATTTGGGGGGGTTTTGAACTGTCCTGGCATTTTATGCACAACATTTAGAAGCTTATGTCACACATCACCCACTCTTCTAACCACTTGAAGACAAAGCCCTTTCTGACACTTATTGTTTACATGAAAAAGTTATTTTTTTTTGCAAAAAAATTACTTTGAACCCCCAAACATTATATATTTTTTTAAAGCAAATGCCCTACAGATTAAAATGGTGGGTGTTTCATTTTTTTTTTTCACACAGTAATTGCGCAGCGATTTTTCAAACGCATTTTTTGGGGAAAAAACACACTTTTTAAAATTTTAATGCACTAAAACACACTATATTGCCCAAATGTTTGATGAAATAAAAAAGATGATCTTAGGCGGAGTACATGGATACCAAACATGACATGCTTTAAAATTGCGCACAAACGTGCAGTGGCAACAAAATAAATACATGTTTAAAAGCCTTTAAAAGCCTTTACAGGTTACCACTTTAGATTTACAGAGGAGGTCTACTGGAAAAATTACTGCACTCGATCTGGCCTTCGCGGTGATACCTCACGTTCGCCTTAGCGCGAGAGCAGGGGGCGACAGGGGTGCTTTTTTTTTTTCTTTATTATTTTTTTGCTTTTTTAATCTTACTTTTAAACTGTTCCTTTCATATTTTTTTTTTTAATCATTTTTATTGTTATCTCGGGGAATGTAAATATCCCCTATGATAGCAATAGGTAGTGACAGGTACTCTTTTTTGAAAAAATTGGGGTCTATTAGACCCTAGATCTCTCCTCTGCCCTCAAAGCATCTGACCACACCAAGATCGGTGTGATAAAATGCTTCCCCAATTTCCCAATGGCGCTATTTACATCCGGCGAAATCTAAGTCATGAAATGCTCGTAGCTTCCGGTTTCTTAGGCCATAGAGATGTTTGGAGCCACTCTGGTCTCTGGTCAGCTCTATGGTCAGCTGGCTGAATCACCGGCTGCATTCTCAGGTTCCCTGTTGAGACAGGAGAGCCAGAGAAAAACACGAAAGACGGTGGGGGGGGGGGGCATTCCCTCCCACGGCTTGTAAAAGCAGTCTAGAGGCTAATTAGCCGCTAGGATTGCTTTTACATGAAAGCCGACCGCTGGCTGAAAAGAATGATACCAAGATGATACCTAAACCTGCAGGCATCATTCTGGTATAACCACTCAAAGTCGTGAATGGCGTACCTGAAGACAAAAAAATGGTTAACAATGGTTAACAATAAAGCACAGTAAACAGTAAAGTATAAATAATTACATACCTGAAAAACAAACATGATAAAACATAATAACAATAACAATAACAATAAAACATTGCAGAATAGAATACAGTAAAAAAAGAGCAGAACAATAGAGACAGAGAATAGAGAGAGAGAGAGAACAATAAAACGACAACTATTTTTTTTATTTTATATATTTTTTTTTTTTACACTTTTTTTGTAACTAACTTTTATAACGGTAACCAGTTCCAGGTTCGGGTCTCTCAAAATGCGATGGCATCTTGGGAGACCCTGTGAAAGTGTGCCTAGTCTGTGCAATGCTGTACCCTACGCTAATACTCAACTAGTGAATGGTAGCGTTCAAAACATTCACCAATGCAAAGACCATGATTGTCAGGACAGGAGGGACAATAATAGCGGGTGTCACGCCTATATCCGCGCTAGCTGCAGACACAACATCTTTTTTGGGGGGTTCGCTGGGTAGGGGTACTCGGGAGGACATAAAAATGCCTCTCATGCAGCCGACTGCATTTTGTTGGGGATGTGAATGGGGGAAGTACGGGCGCTGCAGAAGCGGTGGGTTCCCAATTAGGATTGGCGAATGCAGCAGGAAGGGCATTATGGGCACGACGGGCCTGTGTTTGTCTTTTTGGTGTCAGCGGGATACTACTTGTGCTTGCCACCTCACCAGCTTGAACTGCACTTATGGGACTCGCCACGTCACCAAGTGTTACTGCAGTGCTGGTTTGGCTACGACCGGGGTGTACTACGCCGCTGGCGCTTGCCAGTTCCCCAAAACGCTACCAAAAAAACTGTTAGCGATCGCAGGGATCAGGCCTGACTCTGCGAACGCTGCAGTTATGCGTTTAGAGTTTTGTAAGTGACAGTGATCGATCGATACTGCACTTGGGTGGGCTGGGCCGGGCCGGGCGGAGGGGCAAAACGCAGGTGCTAGCAGGTATCTGGGCTGATCCCGCTAACACTGCGTTTTTGGGAACCCTAAACTGCTGGTGACGCTAGTATAGATCTGATCGGATCAGATATTGATCCGATCAGATACTATACCACTAAGGGAGGTGTACGGTGCGTGTGTGGGTGTTAGCGGTACTGGCGCTAACCTGACGCTGCCTGGATCTGGTGCTTGCCAGTTCACCAAAACGCTACCAAAAAAACTGTTAGCGATCGCAGGGATCAGGCCTGACTCTGTGAACGCTGCAGTTATGCGTTTAGTGTTCTGTAAGTGACAGTGATCGATCGATACTGCACTTGGGTGGTCTGGGCTGGGCCGGGCGGAGGGGCAAAACGCAGGTGCTAGCAGGTATCTGGGCTGATCCCGCTAACACTGCGTTTTTGGGAACCCTAAACTGCTGGGGACGCTAGTATAGATCTGATCGGATCAGATATTGATCCGTTCAGATACTATACCACTAAGGGAGGTGTACGGTGCGTGCGTGGGTGTTAGCGGTACTGGCGCTAACCTGACGCTGCCTGGGGCTGGTGCTTGCCAGTTCACCAAAATGCTACCAAAAAAACTGTTAGCGATCGCAGGGATCAGGCCTGACTCTGCGAACGCTGCAGTTATGCGTTTAGTGTTTTGTAAGTGACAGTGATCGATCGATACTGCACTTGGGTGGGCTGGGCCGGGCGGAGGCGCAAAACGCAGGTGCTAGCAGGTATCTGGGCTGATCCCGCTAACACTGCGTTTTTGGGAACCCTAAACTGCTGGGGACGCTAGTATAGATCTGATCGGATCAGATATTGATCCGATCAGATACTATACCACTAAGGGAGGCGCATGCTGCGTGCGTGGGTGTTAGCGGTACTGGCGCTAATCTGACGCTGCCTGGGGCGACGCATATCACCGCCGGGCGATTAGGGGGCTAAACCTTTATTCGGTAATAAACGGCGGGTGCCCTGACACTATAAAAAATAAACAAACTAACCAGCGTCAACCGTAACGGTTATACGGTGATCAGTGGTGAAAGGGTTAACTAGGGGGCAATCAAGGGGTTAAAACATTTATTAGATAGTATATGGGGGTCCCTGACGCTATAAAACGCTGACGGCGAACCTAAATATTTACCTCACTAACTAGCGTCACCAGCGACACTAATACAGCGATCAGAAAAATGATCGCTTAGTGACACTGGTGACGGGGGGTGATCAAGGGGTTAAAACTTTATTAGGGGGGGTTAGGGGGGTACCCTAGACCTACAGGGGGGTAACAGTAACTGTTACTGCTGCTGGGAGATTATCGTACCCACGTGATCGGGAACGAACGGGGTTGGTGACGCGAACGAACACACAGGGGGGAACGCAAGCGGCACACGGAGACAGCACAACATACCAGACGAACCGGGCTGCAGCGCCCACCCGTCCCTAACTGCTGGAAAAGCTCTGTGCCGGCCTTATGGCACTTGGAAATGTGAGTGCATAGTTTTATTGTTTATGAAATAAAGGTTTTAAACGTTATTGTGCGATGATCGTTTTTCATCCGTTTTTATGAGGAACATTGAGGTCCTGGTGTAGTTATTGGAGAAAATTCCCTTTGAGTGGAGTGGTTATCCCTATGAATGAACCAAAGGTGCAGTTTTAAAGATCAATCTGGTGAATGGCAAATCTCACAGGTGGTGGTGGAGCACTAAGTCACTTTAAATTTATTCAACACTAAAGAGCACGCCGCTCACGGCATTTCAACGGAAGAATTGTAAACAGGCTAATTAGCCGCTAGGATTGCTTTTACATGAAAGCCGACCGCTGGCTGAAAAGAATGATACCAAGATGATACCTAAACCTGCAGGCATCATTCTGGTATAACCACTCAAAGTCGTGAATGGCGTACCTGAAGACAAAAAAATGGTTAACAATGGTTAACAATAAAGCACAGTAAACAGTAAAGTATAAATAATTACATACCTGAAAAACAAACATGATAAAACATAATAACAATAACAATAACAATAAAACATTGCAGAATAGAATACAGTAAAAAAAGAGCAGAACAATAGAGACAGAGAATAGAGAGAGAGAGAGAACAATAAAACGACAACTATTTTTTTTTATTTTATATATTTTTTTTTTTACACTTTTTTTGTAACTAACTTTTATAACGGTAACCGGTTCCAGGTTCGGGTCTCTCAAAATGCGATGGCATCTTGGGAGACCCTGTGAAAGTGTGCCTAGTCTGTGCAATGCTGTACCCTACGCTAATACTCAACTAGTGAATGGTAGCGTTCAAAACATTCACCAATGCAAAGACCATGATTGTCAGGACAGGAGGGACAATAATAGCGGGTGTCACGCCTATATCCGCGCTAGCTGCAGACACAACATCTTTTTTGGGGGGTTCGCTGGGTAGGGGTACTCGGGAGGACATAAAAATGCCTCTCATGCAGCCGACTGCATTTTGTTGGGGATGTGAATGGGGGAAGTACGGGCGCTGCAGAAGCGGTGGGTTCCCAATTAGGATTGGCGAATGCAGCAGGAAGGGCATTATGGGCACGACGGGCCTGTGTTTGTCTTTTTGGTGTCAGCGGGATACTACTTGTGCTTGCCACCTCACCAGCTTGAACTGCACTTATGGGACTCGCCACGTCACCAAGTGTTACTGCAGTGCTGGTTTGGCTACGACCGGGGTGTACTACGCCGCTGGCGCTTGCCAGTTCCCCAAAACGCTACCAAAAAAACTGTTAGCGATCGCAGGGATCAGGCCTGACTCTGCGAACGCTGCAGTTATGCGTTTAGAGTTTTGTAAGTGACAGTGATCGATCGATACTGCACTTGGGTGGGCTGGGCCGGGCCGGGCGGAGGGGCAAAACGCAGGTGCTAGCAGGTATCTGGGCTGATCCCGCTAACACTGCGTTTTTGGGAACCCTAAACTGCTGGTGACGCTAGTATAGATCTGATCGGATCAGATATTGATCCGATCAGATACTATACCACTAAGGGAGGTGTACGGTGCGTGTGTGGGTGTTAGCGGTACTGGCGCTAACCTGACGCTGCCTGGAGCTGGTGCTTGCCAGTTCACCAAAACGCTACCAAAAAAACTGTTAGCGATCGCAGGGATCAGGCCTGACTCTGTGAACGCTGCAGTTATGCGTTTAGTGTTCTGTAAGTGACAGTGATCGATCGATACTGCACTTGGGTGGTCTGGGCTGGGCCGGGCGGAGGGGCAAAACGCAGGTGCTAGCAGGTATCTGGGCTGATCCCGCTAACACTGCGTTTTTGGGAACCCTAAACTGCTGGGGACGCTAGTATAGATCTGATCGGATCAGATATTGATCCGTTCAGATACTATACCACTAAGGGAGGTGTACGGTGCGTGCGTGGGTGTTAGCGGTACTGGCGCTAACCTGACGCTGCCTGGGGCTGGTGCTTGCCAGTTCACCAAAATGCTACCAAAAAAACTGTTAGCGATCGCAGGGATCAGGCCTGACTCTGCGAACGCTGCAGTTATGCGTTTAGTGTTTTGTAAGTGACAGTGATCGATCGATACTGCACTTGGGTGGGCTGGGCCGGGCGGAGGCGCAAAACGCAGGTGCTAGCAGGTATCTGGGCTGATCCCGCTAACACTGCGTTTTTGGGAACCCTAAACTGCTGGGGACGCTAGTATAGATCTGATCGGATCAGATATTGATCCGATCAGATACTATACCACTAAGGGAGGCGCATGCTGCGTGCGTGGGTGTTAGCGGTACTGGCGCTAATCTGACGCTGCCTGGGGCGACGCATATCACCGCCGGGCGATTAGGGGGCTAAACCTTTATTCGGTAATAAACGGCGGGTGCCCTGACACTATAAAAAATAAACAAACTAACCAGCGTCAACCGTAACGGTTATACGGTGATCAGTGGTGAAAGGGTTAACTAGGGGGCAATCAAGGGGTTAAAACATTTATTAGATAGTATATGGGGGTCCCTGACGCTATAAAACGCTGACGGCGAACCTAAATATTTACCTCACTAACTAGCGTCACCAGCGACACTAATACAGCGATCAGAAAAATGATCGCTTAGTGACACTGGTGACGGGGGGTGATCAAGGGGTTAAAACTTTATTAGGGGGGGTTAGGGGGGTACCCTAGACCTACAGGGGGGTAACAGTAACTGTTACTGCTGCTGGGAGATTATCGTACCCACGTGATCGGGAACGAACGGGGTTGGTGACGCGAACGAACACACAGGGGGGAACGCAAGCGGCACACGGAGACAGCACAACATACCAGACGAACCGGGCTGCAGCGCCCACCCGTCCCTAACTGCTGGAAAAGCTCTGTGCCGGCCTTATGGCACTTGTAAATGTGAGTGCATAGTTTTATTGTTTATGAAATAAAGGTTTTAAACGTTATTGTGCGATGATCGTTTTTCATCCGTTTTTATGAGGAACATTGAGGTCCTGGTGTAGTTATTGGAGAAAATTCCCTTTGAGTGGAGTGGTTATCCCTATGAATGAACCAAAGGTGCAGTTTTAAAGATCAATCTGGTGAGTGGCAAATCTCACAGGTGGTGGTGGAGCACTAAGTCACTTTAAATTTATTCAACACTAAAGAGCACGCCGCTCACGGCATTTCAACGGAAGAATTGTAAACACGAATGAAGAGACTTTATTACCATGTGATATATGTCACTGGACTTCTATATAATTTATATGATATATAATTTGTATATGGTTGTTGTCTAAAAGTGATGAATCCTTACAGGTATATGGTTGCTATTTAAATGTGATGAATTTTCAAAGGTGGATGGTGAATAAAATTATGTTCAAAGGATAGCACATACACAGATAGGACAGAGTGAGCAGCGCATCCACAGATCTCATATTTACACTAAAATGTATTAAAAAAAAAATTAAAAAAAATTGTCATTTGAAAAAAAAAATAATAAAAATGTCCCTTTAAGAGCTATGGTGGAAGTGACGATTTGACGTCGCTTCCGCCCTGCAATGACTTGGAGATGGGCGGGGGGGCCATCTTCCTCTCACTCGTCTCCATGTCAGGCCAGGGACAGATCCGGATCGCCTCCGCCGTTACCGACGGCCACGGTAAGCGGTGAAGGGCACCGGAGCGCGGCGGTAGGGGGGGCCCTCTCCTGCCGCCGATAAAAGTGATCTCGCTGCGAATCTGCTGCAGAGACCACTTTTATCTGAAAGAGAACCGCCGGCTCTTGAAGAAGATACCGGGGTTATGGTAGCTAGCTGCTACCATAACAACGGTATTTCTCTTCAAAAACAGGACGTATATAGTCGTCCTGCGGGAAGGAAGTGGTTAATTTAAAATGAATTTATTATTTGTCATCTCCCTGCTTGGCCCCTTTCACATGGGCTGTCTGATCAGGTTCGCCTGTCAGTTTTTCAGGCGGACCTGATTGGATCCTTAGCGTGAATATGGCGGTCTTATGTCCCTGCATGGCAGGAAATAAAAGCAGTTACATTCGTTCTAGTCGTCTCTGTGTAAATTTAAGATTGGTTAATTTTTATATTGAAAATAAAGCTTTGTCGGTCGTTTAAAAAAAAAAAAAAAAAACCTGGCTCCTAACTTTTTTAGCTGGCTCCTAGATTCCAAGCAAATTTGTCAAGCCCTGTACTAAGCTAAGCAGGGCAATAACTTCTCCGCAGGATGTGGAAACCTTGCAAAAAGATCTGAACAAATTAATGGGGTGGGCAACTACATAGCAAATGAGGTTTAATGTAGAAAAATGTAAAATAATGCTTTTGGGTGGCAAAAATATGAATGCAATCTATACAATGGGGGGAGAACCTCTGGAGGGAATCTAGGATGGAAAAGGACCTGAGGGTCCTAGCAGATGATAGGCTCAGCAATGGCATGTCATGCCAAGCTGCTGCTAACAAAGCAAACAGAATATTGGCATGCATTAGAAAGGAGATCAACTCCAGAGATAAAACAATAATTCTCTCGCTCTATAAGACTCTGGTCCAGCCGCACCTAGAGTATGCTGTGCAATTCTGGGCACCAGTCCTCAGGAAGGATGTACCTCAAATGGAGTGAGTACAAAGAAGGGCAACAAAGCTAATAAAGGGTCTGGAGTATATTAGTTATGAGAAAAGGTTGCAAGCACTGAACTTATTCTCTCTGGAGAAGAGACGCTTGAGAGGGGATATGATTTAAATTTACAAATACCATACTGGTGACCCCACAATAGGGATAAAACTTTTTTGCAGAAGGGAGTTTAACAAGACATGTGGCCACTCATTAAAATTAGAAGAAAAGAGGTTTAACCTTAAACTACCTAGAGGGTTCTTTACTGTAAGAGCGGCAAGGATGTGGAATTACCTTCCACAGGTGGGGGTCTCAGTGGGGAGCATTGATAGTTTCAAAAAACTATTAGATAAGCACCTGAACGACCAAAACATTTAGGGATATACAATGTAATACTGACATATATTCACACACATAGGTTGGACTTGATGGACTTGTGTCTTTTTTCAACCTCACCTACTATGTAACTATGTAACTATGCCCTGTGGTCTGATGAGACCAAGATAAACTTATTTGATTCAGATGGGGTCAAGAGTGTGAGGCGGCAACCAGGTGAGGAGTGCAAAGACAAGTGTGTCTTGCCTACAGTCTAGCATGGTAGTGGGAGTGTCGTGGTCTGGGGCTGCATGAGCACTGCAGACACTGGGGAGCTACAGTTCATTGAGGAAACCATGAATGGCAACATGTACTGTGACATACTGAAGCAGAGCATGATCCCCTGCCTTCGGAGACTGGGCAACAGGGCAGTATTCCAAAATGATAACGACCCCAAACACACCTCCAAGACGACCACTGCCTTGCTAAAGAATCTGAAGGTAAAGGTGATAGACTGGCTAAGCTTGCCTCTAGACCTAAACCCTATTGAGCATCTGTGGGGCATCCTCAAACTGAAGGTGGTAGAGCGCAAGGTTCCAACATCCACCAGCTCCATGATGTCATCATGGAGGAGTGGAAGAGGACTCCAGTGGCAACCTGTGAAGCTCTGGTGAACTCCATGCCCAAGAGGGTTAAGGCAGTGCTGGAAAATAATTTTGGCCACACAAAATATTGACACTTTGGGCCAAATTTGGAAATTTTCACTTTTGTTGCCAGCGGTTTAGACATTAATGGATGTGTGTTGAGTTATTTTGAGGGGACATCAAATTTACACTGTTATACAAGCTGTACACTCACTACTTTACATTCAGATAAAATACCGGGCACCTGATTGGCTGATTGGCTGCAGGTAGAGGTGATCCCATTGGCCACCGTGCAGAACAGGAAGAAGACACGCACAGAGGAATCAGAAGACAGACAGCATCCATCGCTGCGCTACACGTCCCAGAGATCGCCAACTGTCCCGCTGCCTGACCCACCACCATGATGGGGTAAATGCCGGGCAGACAGTGGGCAGGCGGGGGGGCTACAGTGGCTGCATATTATGGGCACAAAGGCTGCAATTGATGGAGCACAGTTGGCTACATTTGCGGGGCACAGTGGCTGCATATTATGGGCACGGAGGCTGCAATTGATGGGGCACTGTTGGCTGCATTTGATGAGCACAGAGGCTGCATATGATCCGCACAGAGGCTGCATATGATGGGCACAGTTGGCTGCATATGGTGGGCACAGTGGCTGCATATTATGGGCACAGTTGGCTGCATATGATGGACACAGGTGGCTGCTTTTGCTGATCACAGAGTCTGCATATGATGGGCAGAGTGGCTGCATAAAAAATAATGATCAAGGGCGCAAGTAGAACATATGCTAAATCCAATATTAAAGTGCATAAGTATCAACAGTCCAAACTAAAAACAAAAAATATGGGTATCATGTAAAACAATGAAATACAATAATTCGGGTCTTCTATATAAGCTAAAGTGCAACGTGCTTCAGCGGCGTGCGTCTCAGCTGTCTCAATGGAGGCAGAGAGCTTCTGTACCAAGGGTGTCAAGCCTCACTTTCGATGCATTTCACACTCAAGCGAAAGTGAGGCTTGACACGCTTGGTACAGGAGCTCTCCGCCTCCATTGAGACAGCTGAGATGCACGCCGCGCTTCTCATATCACACACCAGTGACGGATCGGCCCGTGCCTCCTCTCAAAGCAGCGCTGCAACCTGCTGTATTTTACACACGATTTGTAAGTGCTTTTAAGAAATTAAAGACTGTATTAGACTATCTATGCCTCTCTGTGGCTCATTCACGGTGGAGCCAAACTTTGCAGATTGAGTGGAAGGGAGCTGTGGATACGTATTCAAGAGTTCATTTTGATTGAAGATTTTACTATCTCATACCATTAATGACTGGAGTGAAGCCCGGGCTAATTCTTAGCAGCAGAGGCGGCTCTTTAATTAGGCAAATTAGGCGGTCGCCTAAGGCCTCGCACTCACAGGGGCCTCGCAGACACCTAATTTGCCTGATGGAGGAAGGGGAGAGCCCAGCATCGGGAAGAATGATGGCACTGCCTGCCAATCTCCTCATGCCAGGACTCTGCACTAATATCAGCTGGACTGCCTCTCCCTCTCATCTTTATCCCGGGCTGCACAGAGGGAAAACTGGGTTAAGTCACTGCCCCTCGAGCTGCTGTAATGCCAGTAATAAGATCTGCACCAGCGATGATGGGAGGAAACCATCTCATTGGTTGGTCCAATGAACTGCAGGATGCCGTGTTGACTGGTAGATGAAGCCCGCCCTCACATGTGTTGTGATTTCACCCAGAGGCAATGCAAAGGCTGTCAATAGTGAAGGCGATCAGATGAACATGGGGAACGGGTGAGTCCGTTTTATTGCACCCTGACAAATGTCCGCTCTGTCCACCTCTCTGCCCCGTATGCAAACAAAATGTGCCCGGACCGACTTCTGGAGACTGCACACACCCCATCACAGGTTATCCCAATTCAGACACAGGAGCTCTATCTCTCCTCTCCCCCCTCTCTCCCCTCCCCCTCTTCTCTCTCCTCTCCCCCTCTCTCTCTCCTCTCCCCCTCTCTCCTCTCCCCCTCTCTTTCTTCTCTCTCCTCTCCCCACTCTCTCTCTCCTCTCCCCCTCTCTCTCTCCTCTCCCCCATCTCTCTCTCTACTCTCCCCTTCTCTCTCTCCTCTCCCCCTCTCTCTCCTCTCCCCCTCTCTCTCCTCTCCCCTCTCTCTCCTCTCCCCCTCTCTCTCTTCTCCCCCCCTCTCTCTCTTTCCTCTCCCCCTTTCACACCTTTCTCCCCCTCTCTCTCCCCCTCTCTTTATCCCCCTCTCCCACTCCTCTCTGTACCACCCCTCTCTTCTCTCTCCCTTTTTTCCCCTTCTGCCACCCCTCTCTCTCCCTCCCAGCCCTCTCTCACTCCTCTCTTTCCCCCCTCTCTCTACTTCTCTCTGTCTCCCCCTCTTTCCACCCTCTCCCCCACTCTCTCACTCACTTCCCTTTCTTTCCCCAGCCCCCCCTCTCTCCCCCTCTTTCACTCCTTTCCCCCTCTCCCTACCCCTCTCTGTGTAACCCCCTTCTCTCTACCTTTCTCCCCCCCCTTTCTCTCTCTCTCTTTCTCCCCTCTCCTCTCTCCCTCCCACCTCTCTCTCTATCCCCCCTCTCTCTCTACCCCCACTCTCTCTCTACCCCCACTCTCTCTCTCTTCCCTCCCCCCACCTCTCTCTCTCTCTCTACCCCCTCTCTCCCCCTCCTCTCTCTCTACCCCTCTCTCACTCCTCTCTCTCCCCCTCCTAGCCCACCTTTCCCAGCCCCCCTCTCTCCCCTCTCTCTCTACCCCTTTCTCTCTACCCCTCTCTCCCCCATACCCCTCTCTCTCTCCTCTCTCCCACCCTTCTCTCTCACCCTTCTCTCTCTCCCCCTCTCTATTTTCCCCTCTCTCCCACCTCTTTCTCTTTCCTCTCCCCCTCTCTTTCTCTCTTCTCTTTCTCTCTCCTCTCCCCCTCTCTTTCTCTCTCCTCTCCCCCTCTCTTTCTCCCTCCTCTCCCCCTCTCTTTCTCCCTCCTCTCCCCCTCTCTTTCTCCCTTCTCTCCCCCCTCTTTTTCTCTCTCCTCTCCCCCTCTCTTTCTCTCTCCTCTCCACCCTCTCTTTCTCTCTCCTCTCTTTCTCCTTCTTTTCTCTTTTCCCCCTCTCTCCGCCCTCTCTCTCCTCCCTCGCTCTCTCTCTCTCCCCAGCCAGTTGCCAGTCAGCCCCAGCACTGGGATCATAGGATGCGGGTAGAGGCTGCACATGGGAGATTATCCCTAGTCCTGCATCCTCTGATGTGTGCCCCTAAAACACATGATTAGCTTATGCTTAAATAAATAATTTCTGTATTCAGGTTTACTGTCATGGTCATAGCCATTGACCATAGTCATAACCATTGGTTGTGTCCACAGCAGGCATGGGGCATAGGTTTAGGAAAATAGATGATGTGATCTATGGCCAGGGAAAAGTGGAATGTAGGCACAACAGCGAGCTGTCTAGTAAGTGATGATCTCTATATGGAGGGAGCTTGTGTTGCAATGCATATCCTGGTGTGATATGATCATGGCATGCTGAACTGGAATTGTCATCAGTTCATTGGATACTACAGTGCAATGAATTATTAATTTGTATCACTATTTTTCCCATTATGAGCGTGAGTGGGGCCTCATGTCTAAGTTTTGCCTAAGGCCTCACAAAGCCTAGAGCCACCTCTGCTTAGCAGTAAGAAATGTCTATGTGAGGCTTGACAGAGTATAGCCAACGGAGGAAGGATTCCTTTCATTTTACATGCCTGGTGGTCACTTCGTGGCCAAAGATATCTGGTGAGCACAATTATATGTCACTTCAGGTGAAGCACTTTTTTGACAAGAGTTGAAGCACTTTGCACTTTAGGAAGCACGTTGTTGGAGCTTTTATAGAAGACACAAATTATTATATTACATTGTTTTACATGATACACATATTTTTTGTTTTTAGTTTGGACACTTGGACTTGGACAGTTGACACTTATGCACTTTAATATTGGATGTAGCATATGTTCTACTTGCGCCCTTAATCATTATTTGTCATGTCTTATTAGTTATTACTAATTTTTGGTGCTGCATTAAAATATTTCAGAGTAACTTTATTGGCGCCGGTTCTCATTTTTTCTTTATACAGTGGCTGCATAGGATGGGCACAGTGGCTGCAATTGATGTTTTTGTTTCAGCATTTGTCAGAATTTTTCAGTTTGTTTGCTCCCCCCCCAAAAATTTTAAGCACCAGCTGCCACTGGTGATCTGGCTATCTCTGAGAACAATTAACTGTTCTCTTTAGCATAAAAGACACAACTGAGCATGTGCAGGTCGGCTACTCTGCCTGTGTTAGCTGGCCTTCGCCCAGAAAGATAGTGCAGGAGGGGGAGGATCTATGCATACAGGATAAAACAGCCTTTTTACACAATGCAGAGGATTAACCCCTTAAGTTCCACAGTGAGTATAACAAGCATGCTATGCTGCATATACAGACTGATTTTACTGTTGTGGGTTTAGTAACACTTTACCACTTAAAGTGGTGTTCCACCCTAAAAAAAAAAAAAAATGCATGAATGTGCTTAAAAAAATAAATAAAAAGAAACATTTGGAAATTTTTTTTTAAACTTACCTCTAAATGCCTGTTGCTAGGGGGTCCCTCGTAGTCTGCCTCTTTCAGTGCCTGGGCTGGTGACATCACTTCCTCTCGGCACAGGAAGGGCTCAGCTCTGCTCCCTCCCTCTTGTCAATCATCTGGGACCCATTACAGGTCCCAGATGACTGAGCAGCCAATCGCGGCGTGCGGCGCCACTCGCGCACGCGCAATGGGTGCCTGGCTGTGAAGCCATAGCCCGGCGCCCACAGTTGCAATGTCGGCACCACCGAACTGAGGGGGAGACGAGCGGGGCTTCTATCCCCTGCATCGCTGGACCCTGGGACAGGTAAGTATGTGTAAGTGCAGTATTTGTAGCTGCTGACTTTTAATTTTTTTTTTTAAATGGGAACTCTTCTTTAAGGACTAGCCTCGTTTTGGATTTTAGGTGTTTACATGTTTAAAACAGTTTTTTTTGCTAGAAAATTACTTAGAATCCCCAAACATTATATATTGTTTTTTTTCCAACACCCTAAAGAATAAAATGGCGGTCAATGCAATACTTTTTTTCGCACCATATTTGCGCAGCGGTCTTATAAGCGCACTTATTTTGGAAAAAATTCACTTTTTTGAACAAAAAAAATAAGACAACAGTAAGGTTAGCCAATTTTTTTTTTTATTGTGAAAGATAATGTTACGCCAAGTAAATTGATACCCAACATGTCACGCTTCAAAATTGCGCCTGCTCGTGGAATGGCGTCAAACTTTTACCCTTAAAAATCTCCATAGGAGACATTTAAAATTTTTTATAGGTTGCATGTTTTGAGTCACAAAGGAGGTCTAGGGCTATAATTATTGCTCTCGCTCTACTGGTCGCGGCGATACCTCACATGTGTGGTTTGACCGCCGTTTTCATATGTGGGCGCTACTCACGTATGCGTTCGCTTCTGGGCGCGAGCTCGTCGGGACGGGGCGTTTTAAAAAGAATTTTTGTTTTCTTATTTATTTTACTTTATTTTATTTATTTTTTCACTGTTTTAAAAAAAAAAAAATTGGATCACTTTTATTCCTATTACAAGGAATGTAAACATCCCTTGTAATAGAAAAAAGCATGACAGGTCCTCTTAAATATGAGATCTGGGGTCAAAAAGTCCTTAGATCTCATATTTGGACTTAAATGCAAAAAAACAAAAAAAAAATGCAAAAAAAAATTGAAAAAAATGAAAACAAAAAAATGCCTTTAAGGCGTATGGGCGGAGGTGACGTTATGACGTCGCTTCCGCCCTTCTATGGTATGGAGACAGGTGGGGGCCATCTTCCCCTCACTCGTCTCCATACCACGGACATGACAGGTCCCGATCGCCTCCGCCGCTACCGACAAACACAAAAAAAAATTATCATGTACAGGATAATAAAATATATTTTTTTAGGAGATATAAACTGAAATTTCTTTGTTAGTGACAAATGAATAGGAGTATACAGTTTACCAGTGTAGAGATCATTTCTTGACTACAAATAAATGAATAATAGTTATTATTATTATCATTAATATTATTAATAATGTTTTTTTTTATTTTACTCAATATTATTCTTGTTATTACTACTACTATAATTAGAAGGGTCACACGCACATTACATTACTTCTGATTCTACGCTGGAATGTAGCTACATATGGAAGGTATTGGCGGTAGGTACATCAGGGAAGGCAAAACACTGGCATTCTTGTTTTAGGCTGGGTTCACACCTGTGCGATGACAGACCTCACATGCGATTCGCACTGCATTGCTGTGCAGATCACATGCAATGTATGTGCGATGCAATTTCAGCCATACAAACTGTATGGCTGAAATCGCACAGCATTCGCACCAAAATGATGCAGGACCCTTTTTTTTGGTCCGCACTGGAATCAGATCACATGGGTGTTCACACCTATGCGATCTGATTCCTGCACCATTTGACAGTTCGCACTACGATCTGCAAACCGATTTGGGGGTGTCATTAACTTTACATTGACACCCCCAGTGGTTCGCAGATCTCTGATACATAATGCTCTCAGCTGTGTCCAATGAACAAAAGCAAGGAACAATACACTGTGCACAGTGACAAAAACTTAGTACATGATCCAAGATAGAAGCCAATTGTCTTATTTGAATACTGCTCCTTGTGTTTAGTGTTTTGCTGCTATTTTATTGATGAAGCTTTGGTAAAAAAAAAAATAGAGGACACTGGAACTTTTTTCAAACATTTTCTGTAATAAGAGCTGGTAACCAGATTCAAAACTGTACTAAAATAAGACTTCATCGTTTGAATCAGAATTTTATGGAGCAATAAAAAACATTCTTAGTTCAGTTTTTTTTCACAAATAAGGCAAGTTCTGTGGCTGAGAGATAGTCAGTACTTATATTTAAGCATATTATAAGGAAAGAACAATTCACTGCTTACACTAACATGAAACTCTAGGTGGGAGGCAGACAAAGAATGGAATTATCCTATAAGGCTATAAAGTCAGTTAAGAAATTAAGCCTTGAAAAGCTTTTTAACAGATTCATGTTTCTTGGCCAATTACAAGTGACAAGTCACATTAGCAATTTTAAAATTCCATAAAAATGTGGATTAGCATAATTCATGATGAATGTGGCACTGTACAGGCTTCTTGGCGGTTTGTTAAGAACAGAGTTCGGCATGTGGAAAGATATTCTGGAATCAGAAGGCATGTTGTAATCCACATACTGTTCAAAAAATATGCTTTGCAGGCCATGATTTATAGAAAAACAATTAGGACATGGCCTGGGTCAGGAAGGTTCCAGGGAGAGGCGGGCCTCCCCTTATTTCAATATAACACATCACTCCTGTCTAAGGTTGCAATCCTTAATTGAAACAATTTTCACTTCCAAATACATGTACAGTGTTCTTATTTATTTTGTGTGGTATATTAAAAAGCACTTGGGTAAGCATTGTACATCCACTGCACAGGCAATATAGTTCATCTGTATATTATAGGTAACATATACAGTATCTCACAAAAGTGAATACACTCCTCAAATTTGTGCAACAATTTTATTCTATCTTTTCATGTGACAATGCAAAGTAGTGAGTTTACAGCTTGTATAGCAGTGTAAATTTTCTGCCCCTTCAAAATAACTCAACACTTAGCCATTAATGTCGAAACCACTGCCAACAAAAGTGAGTACACCCCTAAGTGAAAATGTCCAAAATGGGCCCAAAATGTCAATATTTTGTGTGGCCACCATTATTTTTCAGCACTGCCTTAACCCTCTTGGGCATGGAGTTCACCAGAGCTTCACAAGTTGCCACTGGAGTCCTCTTCCACTCCTCCATGACGACATCACAGAGCTGGTGGATGTTAGAGACCTTGCGCTCCTCCACTTTCCGTTTGAATATGCCCCACAGATGCTCAAGCATGTCTCAGTACATGTTGGCATTCATGGTTCCCTTTAATGAACTGTAGCTCCCCAGTGCTGGCACCACTCATGCAGTCCCAGACCATGACACTCCCACCACCATGCTTGACTGTAGGCAAAACACCTTTGTCTTTGTACTCCTCACCTGGTTGCCGCCACACACGCTTGACACCATCTGAACCAATATGTTTATCTTGGTCTCATTAGACCACAGGGCATGGTTCCAGTAATCCATGTCCTTAGTCTGCTTGTCTACAGCAAACTGTTTGCAGGGTTTCTTGTGCATCATCTTTAGAAGAGGCTTCCTTCTGGGACGACAGCAATGCAGACCAATTTGATGCAGTGTGTGGCATATGGTCTGAGCACTGACAGACTGACCCCCTGCCCCTTCAACCTTTGCAGCAATGCTGGCAGCACTCATACGTCTATTTCCCAAAGACAACCTTTGGATATGACGCTGAGCACGTGCATTCAACTTCTTTGGTTAACCATGGCGAGGCCTGTTCTGAGTGGAACCTGTCCTGTTAAACCACTGTACGGTCTTGGCCACTGTGATGCAGCTCACTTTCAGGGTCTTGGCAATCTTCTTATAGCCTAGGCCATCTTTTTGTAGAGCAACAATTCTTTTTTTCAGATCTTAGAGAGTTATTTGCCATGAGGTGCAATGTTGAACTTCCAGTGACCAGTATGAGAGAGTGAGAGCGATAACAACAAATTTAACATCCCAGCTCCCCATTCACACCCGAGACCTTGTAACCCTAACGAATCACATGACACCCGGGAGGAAAAGGGCTAATTGGGCCCAATTTGGACATATTCACTTAGGGGTGTACTCACTTTTGTTGCCAGCGGTTTAGACATTAATGGCTGTGTGAGTTTTTTTGAGGGGACAGCAAATTTACACTGTTATACAAGCTGTACACTCACTACTTTACATTGTAGCAAAGTGTCATTTCTTCAGTGTTGTCACATGAAAAGATATAATAAAATATTTACAAAAATGTAAGAGGTGTACTCACTTTTGTGAGATACTTTAAGTGACAGATAACTGAAATCCAGAACATTTCATAAGTCTCTCACAGTTTTACAATAATCCTTAACCACTTGAGCCCCGGACCATTATGCTGCCTAAGGACCAGAGGTCTTTTTCCAATTTGGCACTGCGTCACTTTAACTGCTAATTGCGCGGTCATGCAATTCTGTACCCAAACGAAATTTGCGTCATTTTCTTCCCACAAATAGAGATTTCTTTTGATGGTATTTGATCACCTCTGCGGTTTTTATTTTTTGCGCTATAAATGGAAAAAGACCGAAAATTTGGAAAAAAAATGATATTTTCTACTTTTTGTTATAAAAAAAATCCAATAAACTCAATTTTAGTCATACATTTAGGCCAAAATGTATTCGGCCACATGTCTTTGGTAAAAAAAATGTCAATAAGCGTATATTTATTGGTTTGCGCAAAAGTTATAGCGTCTACAAACTAGGGTACATTTTCTGTAATTTACACAGCTTTTAGTTTATGACTGCCTATGTCATTTCTTGAGGTGCTAAAATGGCAGGGCAGTACAAAACCCCCCCAAATTACCCCATTTTGGAAAGTAGACACCCCAAGGAAATTGCTGAGAGGCATGTTGAACCCATTGAATATTTATTTTTTTTGTCCCAAGTGATTGAATAATGACAAAAAAAAAAAAATATTTACAAAAAGTTGTCACTAAATGATATATTGCTCACACAGGCCATGGGCCTATGTGGAATTGCACCCCAAAATACATTCTGCTGCTTCTCCTGAGTATGGGGATACCACATGTGTGGGACTTTTTGGGAGCCTAGCCGCGTACGGGGCCCCGAAAACCAATCACCGCCTTCAGGATTTCTAAGGGTGTAAATTTATGATTTCACTCTTTACTGCCTATCACAGTTTTGGAGGCCATGGAATGCCCAGGTGGCACAAAACCCCCGCAAATGACCCCATTTTGGAAAGTAGACACCCCAAGCTATTTCCAGAGAGGCATATTGAGTCCATGGAATATTTTATATTTTGACACAAGTTGCGGGAAAGTGACACATTTTTTTTTTTTTTGCACAAAGTTGTCACTAAATGATATATTGCTCACACAGGCCATGGGCATATGTGGAATTGCACCCCAAAATACATTTACCTACTTCTCCTGAGTACGGGGATACCACATGTGTGGGACTTTTTGGGAGCCTAGCCGTGCATGGGACCCCGAAAACCAATCACCGCAAAACTCCAAAACTGTGATAGGCAGTCAAGAGAGAAATCAAAAATTCACGCCCTTAGAAAGCCTGAAGGCGGTGCTTGGTTTTCGGGGTTCCGTACGCGGCTAGGCTCCCAAAAAGTCTCACACATGTGGTATCCCCGTACTCAGGAGAAGCAGCAGAGTGTATTTTGGGGTGTAATTTCACATATTCCCATGGCATGTTTGAGCAAAATATCATTTAGTGACAATTTTGTGCAAAAAAAAAAAAAAATTGTCTCTTTCCCGCAACTTGTGTCGCAATATAAAATATTCCATGGACTCGACATGCCTCTCAGCAAATAGCTTGGGGTGTCTACTTTCCAAAATGGGGTCATTTGGGGGGGTTTTGAACTGTCCTGGCATTTTATGCACAACATTTAGAAGCTTATGTCACACATCACCCACTCTTCTAACCACTTGAAGACAAAGCCCTTTCTGACACTTATTGTTTACATGAAAAAGTTTTTTTTTTTTTGCAAGAAAATTACTTTGAACCCCCAAACATTATATATATTTTTTTAAAGCAAATGCCCTACAGATTAAAATGGTGGGTGTTTCATTTTTTTTTTTCACACAGTATTTGCGCAGCGATTTTTCAAACGCATTTTTTGGGGAAAAAACACACTTTTTAAAATTTTAATGCACTAAAACACACTATATTGCCCAAATGTTTGATGAAATAAAAAAGATGATCTTAGGCCGAGTACATGGATACCAAACATGACATGCTTTACAATTGCGCACAAACGTGCAGTGGCAACAAAATAAATACATTTTTAAAAGCCTTTAAAAGCCTTTAAAGGGTTACCACTTTAGATTTACAGAGGAGGTCTACTGCAAAAATTACTGCCCTCGATCTAACCTTCGCGGTGATACCTCACATGCATGGTGCAATTGCTGTTTACGTTTGACGACAGACCGCCGCTTGCGTTCACCTTAGCGCGAGAGCAGGGGGCGACAGGGGTGCTTTTTTTTTTCTTTATTATTTTTTTGCCTTTTTATCTTATTTTTAAACTGTTCCTTTCATTTTTATTTTTTTTTAATCATTTTTATTGTTATCTCGGGGAATGTAAATATCCCCTATGATAGCAATAGGTAGTGACAGGCAGGCCCGGACTGGGACAAAAAATAGGCCCGGGCATTTTGGATTGAGCAGCCCATGACATGTTAACCGGCCCCTTCCCGACTCTCCACCCTGACAGATCCCCTGAGAGAGGGGAGGGGGGAACCCAGCAGAGGTGTGGAGGGGGGGGGGGTGCGACCAGGAAAGAGCATGGGGGTTGGAGAGCACAGGGAAGAACCTTGAGAACATGGGGTGGGGCGAGAGCACAGGGGAGAGGCAGAGAACACAGGGAGGAAGAGGAGAGCACAGGGGGGCAGCGGAGAGCCCAGGGAGGACAACGGAGAGCATGGGGGATGTGGACAGCACAGGAGGGCTGGCGGAGAGCATGGGGTGATGGGAAGACCGGAAGAGCACAGGGGGGAGTGGCGGAGAGCAGGGGGGGAGGTGGAGAGCATGGGGGGAGGTGGAGAGCATGGGGGGGAGGTGGAGAGCATGGGGGGGAGGTGGAGAGCATGAGGGGGAGGTGGAGAGCATGGGGGGGAGGTGGAGAGCATGGGGGGGAGGTGGAGAGCATGGGGGGGGAGGTGGAGAGCATGGGGGGGAGGTGGAGTGCATGGGGGGGAGGTGGAGTGCATGGGGGGGGGGGTGGAGTGCATGGGGGGGGAGGTGGAGCGCATGGGGGGGAGGTGGAGCGCATGGGGGGGAGGTGGAGCGTATGGGGGGGGTGGAGCGTATGGGGGGAGGTGGAGAGTATGGGGGGGAGGTGGAGAGTTTGAGGGGGTGGCAGAGAGCATGGGGGGGAGGTGGAGCGTATGGGAGGGAGGTGGAGCGTATGGGGGGGTGGCAGAGAGCATGGAGGGAGGTGGAGAGCATCGGGGGGAGGTGGAGAGTATGGGGGGGTGGCAGAG
The DNA here is from genome assembly GCA_037952835.1 of Lithobates septentrionalis. Taxonomy (NCBI): domain Eukaryota; kingdom Metazoa; phylum Chordata; class Amphibia; order Anura; family Ranidae; genus Lithobates; species Lithobates septentrionalis. Next base: position 4,392,847 of record JBBDGP010000218.1, on the reverse strand, counting down.
AGTATGGGGGGTGGCAGAGAGCATGGGGGGTGGCAGAGAGCATGGGGGGTGGCAGAGAGCATGGGGGGTGGCAGAGAGCATGGGGGGTGGCAGAGTGCATGGGGGGAGCTGGAGACTATGAGGGGGTGGCAGAGAGCATGGGGGGGAGGTGGAGCGTATGGGGGGAGGTGGAGAGTATGGGGGGTAGGTGGAGCGTATGGGGGGAGGTGGAGAGTATGGGGGGGAGGTGGAGCGTATGGGGGGGGAGGTGGAGCGTATGGGGGGGAGGAGGAGCGTATGGGGGAGGTGGAGAGTATGGGGGGTGGCGGAGAGCATGGGGGAAGGCGGAGAGCATGGGGGAAGGCAGAGAGCATGGGGGAAGGTGGAGAGCATGGGGGGGTGGCAGAGAGCATGGGGGGGTGGCAGAGAGCATGGGGGGTGGCAGAGAGCATGGGGGGTGGCAGAGAGCATGGGGGAGGTGGAGAGTATGAGAGGGGGGGAGGTGGAGAGTATGAGAGGGTGGCAGAGAGCATGGGGGGAGGTGGAGAGTATGAGGGGGTGGCAGAGAGTATGAGGGGGTGGCAGAGAGCATGGGGGGTGGCAGAGAGCATGGGGGGTGGCAGAGAGCATGGGGGGTGGCGGAGAGCATGGGGGGTGGCGGAGAGCATGGCGGGAGGTGGAGAGTATGGGGGGAGGTGGAGAGTATGGGGGGAGGTGGAGAGTATGGGGGGAGGTGGAGAGTATGGGGGAAGGTGGAGACTATGAGGGGGTGGCAGAGAGCATGGGGGGGAGGTGGAGCGTATGGGGGGAGGTGGAGAGTATGGGGGGTAGGTGGAGCGTATGGGGGGTAGGTGGAGAGTATGGGGGGTAGGTGGAGAGCATGGGGGGTGGCGGAGAGCATGGGGGGTGGCAGAGAGCATGGGGGGTGGCAGAGAGCATGGGGGGTGGTAGAGAGCATGGGGGGTGGCAGAGAGCATGGGGGGTGGCAGAGAGCATGGGGGGGAGGTGGAGAGCATGTGGGGTGGCAGAGAGCATGGGGGGAGGTGGAGAGTATGAGGGGGTGGCAGAGAGCATGGGGGGAGGCGGAGAGTATCTGGGGGAGGTGGAGAGTATGGGGGGGTGGAGAGTATGGGGGGTGGAGAGTATGGGGGGTGGCAGAGAGCATGGGGGTGGCAGAGAGCATGGGGGTGGCAGAGAGCATGGGGGTGGCAGAGAGTATGGGGGTGGCAGAGAGTATGGGGGTGGCAGAGAGCATGGGGGGTGGCAGAGAGCATGGGGGGTGGCAGAGAGCATGGGGGGAGGCAGAGAGCATGGGGGGAGGCAGACATCATGGGGGGAGGCAGACAGCATGGGGGGAGGCAGACAGCATGGGGGGAGGCAGACAGCATGGGGGGAGGCAGACAGCATGGGGGGAGGCAGACAGCATGGGGGGAGGCAGAGAGTATGGGGGGGAGGTGGAGAGTATGGGGGGGGGTGGAGAGTATGGGGGTGGCAGAGAGCATGGGGGTGATGTGGAGAGCACGGGGTCAGCAGAGAGTATGGGTGCGGTGGAGAGCCCTGCGGGAGCAGCAGAGAGAAGCAGGATAGGAGGATCGGTGGGGGTGGCTGCATATAGAAGAATCATTTTCTCCATCTTCCTCCTGCAGTCTCGGAATGCCTGCTTCTCCTCTACCTCTCACAGGCATTCCGAGACTGCAGGAGGAAGATGGAGAAAATAATTGTTCTATATGCAGCCGCCCCCACCGATCCTCCTATCTAGTTCACAGGGGAGGCTGGACTTACGTTTTATGTTCCGGCACCTCTCGACATAACACAGGCTCCAAGGTGTCTGCTCTGGCTCCTCCCCCGGCACTGACGTCTGACCTATACGTGCGGCCGTGCAGCCGTGGTGAGGCCGAAGGCGTCTCATTTAGCTCCTCCCCCCGGCGCCGATGGCTGAGCTCCGGGCGGCCGCGGAGAGGCTCAAGCCTTGGGCCATGCAAGGACTTGCAGCCTGGCGGCCCCAGCGGCCGCGGCCCACCGGGCAAATGCCCGGTTTGCCCTATGGCCAATCCGGGCCTGGTGACAGGTACTCTTTTTTGAAAAAATTGGGGTCTATTAGATCCTAGATCTCTCCTCTGCCCGCAAAGCATCTGACCACACCAAGATCGGTGTGATAAAATGCTTCCCCAATTTCCCAATGGCGCTATTTACATCCGGCGAAATCTAAGTCATAAAATGCTCGTAGCTTCCGGTTTCTTAGGCCATAGAGATGTTTGGAGCCACTCTGGTCTCTGATCAGCTCTATGGTCAGCTGGCTGAATCACCGGCTGCATTTTCAGGTTCCCTGTTGAGACAGGAGAGCCAGAGAAAAACACGGAAGACGGTGGGGGGGGCATTCCCTCCCACGGCTTGTAAAAGCAGTCTAGAGGCTAATTAGCCGCTAGGATTGCTTTTACATGAAAGCCGACCGCTGGCTGAAAAGAATGATACCAAGATGATACCTAAACCTGCACGCATCATTCTGGTTTAACCACTCAAAGTTGTGAATGGCGTACCTGAAGACAAAAAAATGGTTAACAATAAAGCACAGTAAACGGTAAAGTACAAAAAATTGCATACCTGAAAAGCAAACGTGATAAAACATAATAACAATAAAACATTGCAGAGTAGAATACAGTAAAAAAGAGCAGAACAATAGAGAGAATAGAGAGAGAGAGAACAATAAAACGACAACTATTTTTTTTTATTTTATATATTTTTTTTTTTTTACACTTTTATAACTGTAACTGGTTCCAGGTTCGGGTCTCTCAAAATGCGATGGCATCTTGGGAGACCCTGTGAAAGTGCGCCTAGTCTGTGGAATGCTGTATCCTACGCTAATACTCAACTAGTGCATAGTAGCGTTCAAAACATTCACCAATGCAAAGACCAGGATTGTCAGGACAGGAGGGACAATAATAGTGGGTGTCACGCCTATATCCGCGCTTGCTGCAGACACGACATCTTTTTTGGGGGGGTTCGCTGGGTAGGGGTACTCGGGAGGACATAAAGAAAATGCCTCTCATGCAGCCGACTGCATTTGGCTGGGGATGTGAATGGGGGAAGTACGGGCGCTGCAGAAGTGGTGGGTTCCCAATTAGGATTGGCGAATGCAGCAGGAAGGGCACTATGGGCACGACGGGCCTGTGTTTGTCTTTTTGGTGGCAGCGGGACACTACTTGTGCTTGCCACCTCGCCAGCTTGAACTGCACTTATGGGACTCGCCACGTCACCAAGTGTTACTGCAGTGCTGGTTTGACTACGACCGGGGTGTACTAGGCCGCTGGCACTTGCCAGTTCACCAAAACGCTACCAAAAAATCTGTTGGCGATTGCAGGGATCAGGCCTGACTCTGCGAACGCTGCAGTTATGCGTTTTAGTCTTTTGTAAGTGACAGTGATCGATCGATACTGCACTTGGGTGGGCTGGGCTGGGCCGGGCGGAGGGGCAAAATGCAGGTGCTAGCAGGTATCTGGGCTGATCCCGCTAACACTGCGTTTTTGGGAACCCTAAACTGCTGGGGACGCTAGTATAGATCTGATCAGATATTGATCCGTTCAGATACTATACCACTAAGGGTGGTGTACGGTGCGTGCGTGGGTGTTAGTGGTACTGGCGCTAACCTGACGCTGCCTGGGGCGACGCATATCACCGCCGGGCGATCAGGGGGCTAAACCTTTATTCGGTAATAAACGGCGGGTGCCCTGACACTATAAAAAATAAACAAACTAACCAGCGTCACCTGTAACACTTATACGGTGATCAGTGGTGAAAGGGTTAACTAGGGGGCAATCAAGGGGTTAAAACATTTATTAGGTAGTATATGGGGGTCCCTGACGCTATAAAACGCTGACGGTGAGCCTAAATATTTACCTCCCTAACTAGCGTCACCAGCGACACTAATACAGCGATCAGAAAAATGATCGCTTAGCGACACTGGTGACAGGGGGTGATCAAGGGGTTAAAACTTTATTAGGGGGGGTTAGGGGGGTACCCTAGACCTAAAGGGGGGTAACAGTAACTGTCCCAACACTGTAACTGTCACAAACTGACACTATGCAGTAATCAGAAAAAAAAAAAAAAAACTGCTGGTGTCAGTTTGTGACAGGGGGGGGGGGGGGTGATCGGGGGGGGGATCGGGGGGGCGATCGGGGGGGGGGGGGGATCGGGGTGTTTAGTGTGCCTGGCATGTTCTACTGAGTGTGTAGTGTGTTGTGCACTCACAGTGATGTCTTCTCTCCTCGGGCCGGAACGGAAATTACCGAGCCGAGGAGAGATGACATCATTTCCTTTGCTGCTGTTTAGCATACAGCAGCAAAGGAATGATTCGATTGGCCGGCGGCGATCGCGAGGGGGGGGCCACGAACGGATGGTCTCCCCCTCACCTCTGATCGCCGCTGGACAAAAGACGACCGCCTCGGGCACCGGGGGGGGGTCCGATCGGAAGGCAAATCACGTACATGTACGTGATTTTGCCTGTCCGTGCCACCTTGCCGACGTACATCGGCGTGAGGCGGTCGTCAAGTGGTTAATCACTTCGTTACCACGCTCTACCAGTTCTGGTAGGACGTCCCTGGACCTATCAGCGCCACCCATCAGTGCTCATCAGTGCAGCCTACTCAGTGCCCATCAGTACCGCCTCATCAGTGTCCATCAGTGCCCATTAGTGCAGCTTTATCAGTGCCCATCAGTATAGCCCCATCAGATCCCATCAGTGCAGCCTCATCAGAGCACATCATTGTAGAGGAAAAATTACTTATTGGCAACATTTAATAACAGAAAATAAGAAAAACATTTGTTTTTCAAAATTTTTGGTGTCTTCTAGTTTATTTAGCAGAAAAAAAACCCCAGTGGTGATTGACCACTTCAGCCCCGGAAGATTTGGCTGCTCGATGACCAGGCCATTTTTTGCGATATGGCACTCCGTCGCTTTGACTGACAATTGTGCGGTCATGCGACGTTGTACGCAAACAAAACTGATATCCTTTTTTAGACCTTTCTTTTGGTGGCATTTGATCTCTTCGGGTTTTATTTTTTGCGCTATAAATAAAAAAAGAGCGTCAATTTTGAAAAAAACACAATATTTTGTAGTTTTTGCTATAATACATATCCCCAATTTTTTTAAATAAAAAAACTATTTTTTTACTCAGTTTAGGCCAATATGTATTCTTCTACATATTTTTGGTAATAAAAATCGCGTATATTGTTTGGTTTGCGCAAAAGTTATAACATCTACAATATAGGGGATAGATTTATGGCATTTTTATTATAACTTTTTTTTACTAGTAATGGCGGTGATCGGTGATTTTTATCAAGACTGCAACATTATGGTGGACAGATTGGACACTTTTGACACATTTTTGGGACCACTGGCATTTATACAGCGATCAGTGCTATAAAAATGCACTGATTACTGTGTAAATGTCACTGGCAGGGAAGGGCTTAACACTAGGGGTCGATCAAGGAGTTAACTGTGTTCCCTAGGGAGTGGTTCTAACTGTGGGGGGAGGGGACTGACTGAATGAGGAGAGCGATCATTGTTCATACTTAGTATGAACAACAGATCGCTCTCCTCACCCCTGACAGCACGGAGACCTGTCTGTTTACATTGACAGATCTCCGTTCTGTCTCTGTGTTGAGCCATCATGGGTGCCCAGTTGTCATCGCGACCGCCGGGCACACGCATCGTCTCCGGCATCGTGCACGCACCCCCTAGTGGTTGAAAGGCAAACTGACTTACAGTTACGTAGTTTCGCCCAGGGGAGCCAACCTGCCGCAGCACAGGCTGGTCGGGAAAGGGTTAAATACCACCAAAAGAAATCTCTATCTATCTCTATCTAGCTCTATCTTTGGAAATTTAATGTGGGTACAGTGTTGCATAACTGAGTAATTGTCATTCAAAATGATACAGTTCTGAAAGCTGAAAATTGGCCTGGGCAGGAAGGGGGTGAAAGTGCCTGGTATTGAAGGGGTTAAATATGGCAGATTATCTCCCTCATTGGACCTGTTGGATGTGAAGATAGTAGGGGTGGACAGCAGCCATATGCTACGGTATTATTTAAAAATGCTGCCAAGGGTTGCAGGACCCTAAGGTTGAGGAGATGGTATCCCCTAAACTACAACAATACTGGGACCTTAATGAGGGCTCCGCCTAAACTTATGTGGTCTGGGAGGCTTTTAAGGCCAACACTAGGGGAGAGTACATCTCAGCTATCAAGTCAGTTTAGATCTAAAATGTCCTCTCGATTGCAACAGCTTGAGTCCAGAGAAACTGAGGCTGCTGGGGCTTTTTCGGACTCCCCGACTCCACATCACTTCAGCCAATTGGCTGAGACGAGAAGAGCCTTGTCTCTTCATCTTACTTCAGCCACACACCTAGATCTAGGTTCTTTAGCTGGAAGGGTATTTGAGTCCAGGGGCAAGAATAACAAGCTTCTGTCAAATCTGGTTGCGGAATCTAAAATGCAAACAGTGGTGCCCGAGATTAGTTGTCCAGATGGCAGAGTCGTCTCTGATCTCGATCAAATCTGGAATGAATTTAAAGACTTTCATGAAAATCTATATACAGCACCCCCTAATTGGCCTCCTGAGCAGATTACGGACTATCTACAGTCCTTACATTTACCCACTCTTTTGCAGAATGACTGTGCATCTCTGAATAGGGAGTTCACTGCCGAGGAAGTAGAAGCAGCGATTCGCTCGTTCCCAGGCAACAGAACTCTGGGCCCAGACAGCCTTCCTGGCGATTGGTACAAAACATGCAGCATTAATTGCACCTAAACTGTTACAGGTATTCGCTGAGTGTAAAAAGCAGATGTCCCTGCCCCCTTCTATGTACCAAGCTCATATTGTTTTAATTCCTAAACCGGGTAAGGACAGGTCCCGGTGTGCTTCATACAGGCCGATCTCTTTACTGAATTATGATTTAAAGATATTAACCAAAATGTTGGCAACTCGATTACAGACGATTCTCCCATCTCTGGTCAATATAGATCAAACTGGGTTTATACCAGGAAAATCGACAGACATCAACTTGCACAGAATCTTCACCCACTTGCAATTAACGCCGTCTGAGAATTCCACTAGGGTACTAGTAACATTGGATATAGAGAAGGCATTTGACTCGGTGGCTTGGTCATATATGTTCTCAGTTCTGGAGGTCATGGGATTTGGGGTAGAATTCTGCAGGTGGATTGAAATTCTATATAGGTGCCCTATAGCACGGGTTAGGCTAGGTGGTGCACTCTCGCCCCTCTTCACAATAGGCAGAGGTACAAGGCAGGGCTGCCCCTTATCACTGGCACTCTTTGCCCTGGTGATGGAGCCACTCACCTCAGCCCTTAGACTAGCAAACATGGTCAAGGGCATACAGGTCGGCTCCATACATGAAAAATTAGCCATGTATGCGGACGATCTCATTTTATTCCTAAATCACCCGGGTCCTTCCCTTCAAGCGGCTCTAAGCATCCTCTCTGGCTTCACTGACTACTCAGGACTCAAAGTTAACTGGGACATATCCCAAATATTGCCGATTAACACAGTGGCACAATCTTTGCAAGACCCTAATCTCCCCTTAATATGGACCAACAAAATTAAGTATCTTGGTATATACATTTCTTCATCTACCGCTGACTATTACACATTAAACTTAGCTCCATTGATACAAAATATGAAGGCTAAACTGAAAGCATTGGCTCAGCTCCCCCTCTCCCTGATTGGGCGAATTAATGTTTTCAAGATGAAGCTCTTACCTGTTTTTCTCTATGTTTTTAGACATTCCCCAGTGTGGATACCCAAGAAGGTGTTCCGTCTAATGAATACTACCCTGTTTGCTTTTCTCTGGGGCACAGGCCAGCCGAGATTTCAGTTGGCGGTGTTGCAGAGACCTTGGATGGAGGGGGGGTTTGGCTTGTCCTGACCTACATAAATACTTCTTGGCAGCTCAGTTGTCCCACGCACACAATTGGTTAGTCTCTGATGAGTCCAACGCAGCAGTGGTTCTGGAGGCAGCATGTCTGGGCTCCTACGAGGCGTTGCAGAACTTAATCTACCGTGGACCCTGTGCACATTTCCACCTGACAGTGGCTATGCAAACTGTCCTGAGGGCTGGGGTGGCGGCTCAGACAGCCTTCCTGGCGATTGGTACAAAACATATGCAGCATTAATTGCACCTAAACTGTTACAGGTATTTGCTGAGTGTAAAAGCAGATGTCCCTGCCCCCTTCTATGTACCAAGCTCATATTGTTTTAATTCCTAAACCGGGTAAGGACATGTCCCGGTGTGCTTCATACAGGCCGATCTCTTTACTGAATTATGATTTAAAGATATTAACCAAAATGTTGGCAACTCGATTACAGACGATTCTCCCATCTCTGGTCAATATAGATCAAACTGGGTTCATACCAGGAAAATCGACAGACATCAACTTGCACAGAATCTTCACCCACTTGCAATTAACGCCGTCTGAGAATTCCACTAGGGTACTAGTAAGATTGGATATAGAGATATTATCCACTGTTGTGACCCTCAGGAAGCCTGCCTTAAATTGTTTGTACACCTCCGTCATCCGCAGCTCTCCTCTCTCCCCCTCACCCCCTCCCTCTCTGCCTGTCAATTTCGTGTCTGTGTCTTGCCCCCTCCCCCCCTCCTCCCGCTATTGGTAGTTAAAAAAAAGTTTAATAATTGTCACCGGCAGCCCCTCTGTTTTATCCAGGGATAATGCACTGTATAAGTGTTTTTTATAAACAAAGCCTTTTTTTGCAGCTACATTTAGGCCAGTCACGTGACTCCTGGCCACTCTGCTACTCCGATCCAGGGCTACAGCGGGAAGAGCCGAGCGGCCACTTGACCTCCCCGGCTGACGTCAGAGGGAGATCTCGGCCCCTCCCCCTGTAGCCCTTGATAGGAGTAGCAGAGCGGCTGGGAGTCATGTGACCGGCCTAAATGTAGCTGCAAAAGAGGTATTTAGAGGCTTTGTTTATAAAAAAAACACTTATACAGTGCATTATCCCTGGACAAAACAGAGGGGCTACCAGTGAAAGGGGTTTGAAAGGTAACAACCACTTTAAGAATTGCAAATGTGCCCATTGCAAGAGTGCATGACAACAAATGGCTGGAGGGAGGCTGTAGTAAATAAGCAATGCTGAGATGCAACAAAGGACACATAAAAGATAAAGATATTATTTAAAAAAATGCAGCTGTTTTATGATACACAGTGCTTTAGCAAACTAATTTGGTTTGCATTTACTTCAATAGACATTTGTTTGTAATACAGGTTTTTTCCCCTCTTTGTCAAAGAATATTGTCTGCATTTTCATAAGACTAGTAGTACAATATTTAATACATATACTCTCAGTTTTTACACTATAAGATAAAGGTCATTACTGAGTTGTTTGCATATAGGGTGCACTTGCCAAAAAAAGAATGTCTAGACTTTTGTCTGTCATCATTTGCATGATAGGAACATTGCTGTACCTAGACGTATTAGTTCTCTGAATATGTATTAGTTCAGAGAGGAAAACAAAGCCTTCTCTTGCCATAATACAACTGCACAGTCTAGATTATGATTAAAAGTGATAAAGCCAAATCTGGGAAAGTGTTTTGTAATTCTTTTTTACAGAAGTGATACAGGATGTGGGAATTGAAGACACCGGTGCCAAGCTGTATCAGGGTGGGTATCTCCTAAACCGGAATTCACTAACACTTGTATAGGGCAAAGGTATATTGGGGGGGGGGGGGGGTGGATGGGTAATAGTGGAGGTTTTGGGGGACCTGTACATATAGACCAGAAGGACAGTTCAAAGGAGGGAGTTAGGCCATTTTGGGTTAGCCCACGTAGGAGGTGCCTGTAGAAAAAAGTAGGAAATTGTCAGTAGGGGAAGTAGGAAGAAGGTAAAGGGTCAGTAAAGAAGGTGGATGAGACTTGCCCAGCCAACTCCAGGGTAGGGATAAAGGAAGGGCTGAGAATGGAAGATGGGTGAGGGACAGGAAAGTAAAAAAGTGGGGAAGGAGTTATATAATTTTTTTCATGATAGACTCTACTACAGTTGTTATTTGTAGGTGAGCTGACATCCAGTTGTTTTCAGTATTATATAAACAGCATATCAATTTTGTTTAAAGGCTAAAAAAATACTCTGGCAATTCAGGACACCATGGATCAGTAAATAAAACATTTCAAGCTGTGCCCCTCCAGAGTCTGGCTTAAAGCAGAACTTTACCCATAACAACTTAATAAAAAATAATTTTCTTTAGCAAGGAACATACATTCCACATTAACCAGTTCCCACCAAGCCTATAGCAAAATGACAGCCGGTGTTAGGGAATTCCCGTGAAACTCCTGGTGTGTAGATATGCACATGCACATGGTATATCCAGAAGAACGGCTAACAGGTTCGCGCATGCACGCGGGAATTCGTGATCGCGGGTGCGCACGCATGATCCCATTTGGGCTATTTAAAGGGAGCTCATTCCCATATCCTGTGCTGACTGATCTTCAGCTGTATTCTGTGTCCTGATTGATCCTGCATGTTCTCCCCGTTGCTGACCTGACATGTTCTTGACCTGACCTTGGATTCTGCTTCTGCCTTGCTGTTTACCCTTGTCCCGGCTCCGTTCCTGACTTTGGCTCTGCATATGTTTTGGTACCCCTCTGCCCACCTGTTGACAACCCCGGCTATTCCTGAGACTCTGCTTCTGCCTCTGATCCTGGCTTCAGATACTTCTCACGTGCTTGACTGGCTGTCTGCTGCACCAGTTCGGTACACCGCTGTATGTTCCAGCCTCCAGAGCCCTGACAAGCTACCTGTCCAGAACCATCAACATAAATGGACCAGTCCTCCAAACATTACTGCTGTCCCTGCTCCTCTGATTCCACAGTCTCCTAGGAGTTGCATCCCCTGTTGCAAGTTCTGCAATCAACACTCACAGGCACGGTTTCCTCCGACTTAAGTCGTTCCATGACGAAACATGTCGGGGCGTGGCTGTGAGTTGTGACGTACTTGCTTTCGGCCACACAGAAGAGTAGGATACGAGCGCACGGAGGGACGGAGGTTTCCTGAGGGAGGGGTGAGAGAGCATCCAGCAGTTGCACACCTCGGGTCCGCCGTGACCATTATTATTACCGAATCCACTGAGTTGAAGTTTGCTGTGCATTACACGGTTTGAGCTTGTTTTAGGTTTACACAATGTGAGTGCTATGTGTGAAGTTTGCATGATTTTTAATAAATTTTCAATGCGGAATTACACTATTTGAGCATTCATTTTCTTTTATGTGGATCCATTGAACATCATCCTTGTGAGCCTCGTATGCAATATTTACCCAGGAGTGTGGTAAAGAAAGCTTGTTTTGCCTTGCATGAAAGTGCTGGCATTTCATTTTGGTGAGTGCATGTCTGGAGAGTGCGATTCACTAGCACAGTGGTGAGGTGGAAGGAACACGGAGATACTCATCATTTTCTTGACATCTATCACTGAGGAATCATCTGTGTGGGACATTTGATTGAATATTTTGTTGTCACCAGCTTTAATCACTTACAGCCTCTATCAAGGGCTGGTTCTATTCATGAACTGTTTTTGGGAGTTGCTGAACTTTGCAGCATGAATTGAACTATTTGCACGTTTTTTCGCTGTCACTTATATATATATATTTATGTTTTTCCACCACAATTTATACTTACTTATTTACTATAAGAAGTTCTATTTATAATATTGTGCTTGTTTACAGGTGTTTATTTTTGTGGTCCGCCATTCATGTGGTGTACCATACACAGATCACTGACCCATTATTAGAGGGTGTCACCATTATATCACTAGTCACACCCTGATCTAATATATCCAGTCAATTCTGGGTTGAATAGGGGCGTGATACACGCAGATATTTAGATCACATCACTGTTTGATTTTATATTAGTACATTTCATTATGTCTCTATTTTTCATTGATGTTTAAGGTATGCTATTAATTTAGCTTGCTATACTTAGATCATCAACACTATTAGAGGGTGTCACCATTATTGTATACTGCTAGGTATATTATCACATCACGTATTTATATTGTAGCATATTTGATATTTGTATTTTATTTTTAGGGGTGTCACTCATGGGTGATTGAGTCCCTGATAGAGGGTATCACCATCATTGCTTATTGTTCACTTGTTTTACACTTGTACTTACATCTTGTTGATCTTCTTCAGAGAACGGGTTTATCACCGGATAATGTCATTTATGGTGGTATAGCTAGTTACATCTGGAGCAATTTTTGAGCGCCTGCTAATTTATCCTAGGTGTCGGTGTTTGCTTATATTTCACCGATATTTGGGATTAAATTTATTGATTATTTTGTGGTTTTGATTTAAGTGGGCAGCTCTACATCTCTTATGTACTAGATTATAATAAATTTAGTACAACTTTATACATATTTATTGTTTGTCAGCACTTTCACTAGTGTTTACTTTATCTCCCATAATTTTAAAGGGGACTTTGGCGCGGTGGAGGTGTCCCTCGTGCAGAGGGTGAGAGCATTTAGGACACTTGGTTGTTACATGGCTTCCTTTCATGCCATCTATTTTCTACTAAACAATCATAATGTGTAAAAAAAAAAAATCCTGATCACTTCCTCAGAGTACTACAGTGTTACTATGGTAACACAGTATAGCTCAGGTCACAGTATGTAAAAAAAATAAATTAAAAAAAATGTGATTTTTTTTTTTCTTAATTTTTCAAAAAATTGTGCCACAAATTACAACTTCAAAAAACTTACCATGCCTCTTACTAAATACCTTTCTACTTTCCAAAAGAGGGTAATTTGAGGGATATGTGTACTGTGCTGGAGTTTTCAGGCCTCAAGAATTGAAATAGGCCGGCAGTACATCGGGATTGAACCATTTTCAGGTATATACCATAGTTTATATGGTATCTCTCTAACTCTATAACTTCCCTAGAGACCAAATAATATACACTGATTTGGGGTTTTTTTCACCAAAAAATGTAGCATAATACATTATAGCCTAAATTTATGAAGAAAGATTATTTATTTGCAAAATTTGAAACAAAGAAAAACACATTTTTTTTCAAAACAATCTGGCTTTTTTAGTTTATTTAGCAAAAAATGTAAAATCCAGTTGTGATTAAATACCACCAAAAGAAAGCTTTATTTGTGTAAAAAAAAAATATAAAAAATTTATATGGGTACAAACCATGCAAGCTGAATATTGGCCTAGGCAAGAAAGGGCGTAAAAATGCCCATTATAAGTGGCTCATAATTATGCTACCAACATTAAAGAGGAACTGCAGTCTGCTCACATGATTTGTAATAAAAACATATTTGCCATTCTGAAGCTTCCCTCCAACCACTTTGCATATTATTTTATATATACTGTGATTCTGTACTTGCCAAATATGCTGCAGAAATCTCCCTCCACTAAGTCTGGCTGCATTCATTTTAACTGTGGGCAGCTGAAGCTGCTGCCTGTTCACTTTCTGAATTTACACAGACACACAGAAGCACGCCTCTAGCTCTACAGTTCTCATTGGCCCTGTTATGACTCATCCCTCTCCCTTCCTGGCAAACTCTCACGAGAGAGAGAGAGATGTGCATGATGTCATAAGCCTAGGCTTTATTCCAGACAAGAAACAGGAAGTGGGCTGTATAAGGCATTTACTGGCAGAAAAAAAAAGTTTTACTATCCAAAGTAAAACAACAAGGGCAGAGGATTTAACCACTTCTGGACCGCCGCACGCCGATATACGTCCTAAGTTTGAAGAGGAATATCATTGTTATGGTAGCAGCTAGCTGCCATAACCCTGGTATCCTTTTTTTCAGCCGGCAGTCCGGTTTCGGATAATAGTGGTCTCTGCAGCAGATTCGCCGCAAGATCACTTTTATCGGGGGGGAGAGGGGCCACCCCTCCCGCCGTGCTCCGGTGCCCTCTGTCGCTTACAGGAGCCGTTGGCAGCGGAGGCGATCGGATGTTGTTCCATGCTGGGTATGGAGACGAGTGAGGGGAAGATGGCCCCCACCCGTCTCCATACCATTGCAGGGCGGAAGCGATGTCAAAATGTCACTTCCGCCCATAGCTCTTGAAGAGACATTTTTTAAAAAATTTTTTAAATGACAACATTTTTTTTTTATTGCATTTTAGTGTAAGTATGAGATCTGAGGTCTTTTTGACCCCAGATCTCATATTTAAGAGGTCCAGCTTTTTTTTCTATTACATTAATATTTTTTTTAAAAAAGAACAGTGTAAAAATATATTTAAAAAAAAGTAAAATAAATTAGAAAAAAAAATGTTTAAACGTGCCCCGTCCCGCAGAAGCAAACGCATACGTGAGTATCACCCACATATGAAAACAGTGTTCAAACCACACATGTGAGGTATTGCCACAATTGGTAGAGCAAGAGCAATAATTCTAGCCCTAGACCTCTTCTGTAACACAAAACATGCAACCTGTAGAATTTTTTAAACGTCGCCTATGGAGATTTTTAAGGGTAAAAGTTTGTCGCCATTCCATGAGCGGGCGCAATTTTGAAGCATGACATGTTGGGTATTAATTTACTCAGCGTAACATTATCTTTCACAATATAAAAAAAATTAGGCTAACTTTACTGTTGTCTTATTTTTTAATTCAAAAAAGTGTAGTTTTTTAAAAAAAAGTGCGCTTGTAAGACAGCTGTGCAAATACAGTGTGACAGAAAGTATTGCAACGACCGCCATTTTATTCTCTAGGGTGTTAGAAAAAAAATGTATAATGTTTGACGGTTCTAAGTAATTTGCTAGCAAAAAAAACAGTTTATAACTTGTAAACAACAAATCTCAGAAAGAGGTTCGGTCCTTAAGTGGTTAACAGACGGAAAGATGAAAACATGACTGAATTTCCGCTTTAATGTGTGCTGTAAATTGCCTCCAGCATTGCTCTTCTTGCTGGAAGCTGACATTTTGCTGAAGCCCAGAGCCCCTGAACAGCAGTAAATCATAAAGCGGAACTAAACCCATCGATTTAATCTTTTTAAAAAACAGATACATTCCTGGAATGCCAGGATTGGTAACTGTCACATTTGCTTGTGTCCTCAACCAAACTGTCAAACCAGCAAATGGCTATTGTCATAACTGATCACATGTGCAGCACCATGGCAGTTGCAGATCAAACAGAAGTAGTTTCCTTGGCTGTAATGGATAGGAGGGTTTAATTCTGCTTTTAGGCTGTCAGCAGATCGGCCTCTACAAATTCAGCAGTGTCTAAAGATGCCTAAAAATGGAGAGCAACTGAGCATGTGCAGAACAGGGTGAGACAGTGTATTGTAAACAGTATAGGCATTTATTATTATTGCCAGAGCTTTTTTTCTCAAACAATAGGTGCTGGAACTCAACCACAACCCCCAAAAACCCCTCCCCCCACACACCCTCCAAATCACATCAAATAGTAGGTGTGGTCATATTTCACAAACAGTAGATAGGTCTTAAAGGGGCATTAAATATCAGGATTGCATTACATACAGAGTGCAGAGTTAATGGGGATTACACACAGAGTGCAGAGCTGTCACTTGTAAACATAGAAAACAGAACTTCCGTGTTTACAAGTAATTGTGGTGAGCAGGCACCAAAGGGTCTGAGCCAGAGGTGGTGGAACTGAGTTCCACCAAGTTCCCCCTGAAAAAAAGCCCTGATTATTGCTATACCTGCAAAAGGGGCCAGCCTAAAATGATCTAGCAGGACTTAATCATCTGACTAAAGTTCTTTAAATGCATGTTGTGATCGTCCAACACTACTGCGAAAGCTGGAACTTACTGTGTCCTCATACTGGTGATATCTGTGGGGTGGGGTCTACTAGTTGACAGACTCTTCCCATGTGTTTACAACATGAAGAACTAGACAGTGCTGCAGTGGACAATGTGTCAGTGTTTTTTTGTTTCTTTTTATTATTTTTACAATTTAACCTTTGATCATTTATTATTCTCTCTCTTTTTTATTTTTTATGTATAAGCCCTGTTGGAGGGGGGGGGGGCTTTGGTGAGAGTTTAGAAAGACCCCTGACATCTCCCCTCTGAGACAGGGAAAGGGACTGAGGACAGAGATTCCCTATTTCCTTTTTCTGCAGCCTCAGCTGCACTGAAGATAAATGAACAGGAGGCAGAGGCTCTTCTCCATTCATAAACGGAGAAATTGTAAACACAGTTTACGATGCTCAGTTATAAATGGACAGAGTCAGTAATCATTCAGAAAAGGATGGGCCGGTAAATTACATATACAGTATCTCACAAAAGTGAGTACACCCCTCACATTTTTGTAAATATTTTATTATATTTTTTCATGTGACAACACTGAAGAAATGACATTTTGCTACAATGTAAAGTAGTGAGTGTGCAGCTTGTATAACAGTGTAAATTTGCTGTCCCCTCAAAATAACTCAACACACAGCCATTATTGTCTACACCGCTGGCAACAAAAGTGAGTACACCCCTAAGTGAAAATGTCCAAATTGGGCCCTAAGTGTCAATATTTTGTGTGGCCACCATTATTTTCCAGAACTGCCTTAACCCTCTTGGGCATGGAGCAACATCACGTAGCTGGTGGATGTTAGAGACCTTGAGCACCTCCACTTTCCATTTGAGGATGCCCCATAGGTGCTCAATATGGTTTAGGTCTGGAGACATGCTTGGCCAGTCCATCACCTTTACCCTCAGCTACTTTAGCAAGGCAGTGGTCATCTTGGAGGAGTGTTTGGGGTTGTTATCATGTTGAAATACTGCCCTGCAGCCCAGTCTCTGAAGGGAGGGGATCATGCTCTGCTTCAGTATGTCACAGTACATGTTGGCATTCATGGTTCCCTCAATGAACTGTAGCTCCCCAGTGCCGGCAGCACTCATGCAGCCCCGGCAAGGACACTCTCACCACCATGCTTGACTGTAGGCAAGACACACTTGTCTTTGTACTCCTCACCTGGTTGCCGCCACACACGCTTGACACCATCTGAACTAAATACGTTTATCTTGGTCTCATCAGACCACAGGACATGGTTCCAGTAATCCATGTCCTTAGTCTCCTTTTCTCCAGCAAACTGTTTGCAGGCTTTCTTGTGCATCATCTTTAGAAGAGGCTTCCTTCTGGGATGATAGCCATGCAGACCAATTTGATGCAGTGTGCAGCGTATGGTCTGAGCACTGACAGACTGAACCCCTACCTCTTCAACCTCTTCAGCAATGCTGGCAGCACTTATATGTCTATTTCCCAAGGACAACCTCTGGATATGAAGCTGAGCACATGCACTCAATGTCTTTGGTCGACCATGGTGAGGCCTGTTCTGAGTGGAACCTGTGCTGTATGGTCTTGGCCACCGTGCTGCAGCTCAGTTTCAGGGTCTTGGCAATCTTCTTATAGCTTAGGCCATCTTTATGTAGTGCAACAATTCTTTTTTTCAGATCCTCAGAGAGTTCTTTGCCATGAGGTGCCATGTTGAACTTCCAGTGACCAATATGAGAGAGTGAGAGCGATAACACCAAATTTAACACACCTGCTCCCCATTCACACCTGAGACCTTGTAACACTAACGAGTTACATGACACCAGGGAGGGAAAATGGTTAATTGGACCCAGTATAGACATTTTCACTTAGGGGTGTACTCACTCTTGTTGACAGCAGTTTAGACATTAATGGCTGTGTTTTGAGTTATTTTGAGGGGACAGCAAATCTACACTGTTGTACAAGCTGTAAACTCACTACTTTGCATTGTAGCAAAGTGTAATTTCTTCAGTGCTGTCACATGAAAAGATAATAAAATAAATAAATAAAATAAAATATTTACAAAAATTTGAGGGGTGTACTCATTTTTGTGAGATACTGTATATTCTAGCTCCTTCCTCCGCTCTCCATCCTGACAGATCTGGGAGGGGGGGACCGGAGGAGGACCCGGGGAGCACAGAGGGTGACCCAGAGTAGGACAGGGACTGGAGGAGGAGACGGAGAGTGGGAGGACCCGGGGAGCCAGAGGAACACACAGGGGACAGTCAGGGGTGATCGGTGCGGCGGCGGGGGCAGTTACAAGCACCGTTCCCCCTGTATAGCCATTAATAAAGCAGCTGACAGTGGTGGCAGGGAAAGGGGGAGAAGCAGGTGTCGCAAAATGTAGAAAAAAATAATTACTCCTGCTCTCGTGAAGGCATTTTTGGTGTAAGTTGGTAGTATTGTTTAAAGTGACAAAACTGGAGAAGATGGTCATGCGTGTCCCACTGCCTCAACTGACCAGGGGTGGTCTGGAGAAGACTGTGTGGGAAAAGTGGATGGAAGGCGCATGATCAAATGCTTACATCAAAAACACACAGTTTATTCATGTACAATGGAATGCAAACATGTAGGTAATACATATAAATACTACGTTTCATAAGATTAGGTTAAAAAATATGCACTTAAAAGGTTAAAGGTGAGACATGCCCATGTGAAGGCAAGTATTAAGTATTAAATAAAGGCTTGTAAAATAAAAAGCCATTAATATACTAAATACCATAAATACATCTATTAACCAACCATTATAAATTTTCTGAATATAACTTTTGTTCTTATGGTAATTTTCCCTTAAGCAACAGGAAACAATATTAACGTTAAAGTGATTGTAAAGTCATTTTCTAAAAAATTTAAATAATAAACAGGTTTATATTTACCTGTTCTGTATGATGGTATTGGACAGAGCTGCCCTGACCTCCTCTTCTGGGGTCCCCTGGCAGCAATTTTGGCTCCTTCTTTTTTGTATCTGCCCCAATGGCAAGTCGCTAGCTATGGAGGCAGACATGTGGGCTCGATCCTGAGCTGGGCACTGTGTGTGTCCATAAACACACACAGTGCAGCTCAGCACTGTTCTCTGCTAACTGGATTTCACTGACAGCAGCAGCAGCCAATGGTTCCCACTGCTATCAGCAAAGCCTTCGAGACCAGGATGACCTGCAGCTGGGCACAGTGCTGACTCAATACAGGAGTATGGTAATTGTTAGGGAGGGGGAGGTGAAGGGGGGGGGGGGGGCACACAGTGGAAGGTTATTTACCTTAATCCAGAGGATGCATTCAAGTGAAAAAAAAAACTTTAGACTTTAGAACCACTTTAAGTTGGCCAAATTGTTTATTGGTTTTGGATGAAGTGGAGAATGACTATAACAATTGCCAGGTTTTTCTTGTTGTGTCTGTGGAGGAAATTTTTTCCCAGTTTCCCATCTTGGTGACACAATAGGAAGTGATGGCAAATCTCCACAATTGGAACTATTGTATTACTAAATTTAGGTTTCTAACCCTTTTCCACTCAAAAAAAAAATAAATTGGTTGAATTTTAATTTAAAGTACAAATGTGGCAAGGGTATGTAATATCAATTTACATACTGTATGTGCATTTAGAAATGTCTATTGCCTGGCCACAGTTCCTTCCAACCAGGGGCGGACTGATAACTCATGGGGCCCCCGGGCAATAGGAGATTATGGGGCCCCCAGGCAATCAGAGATTATGGGGCCACACAGTATACACACACACAGTATACAATCACACAGTATACACATACATGTACACACAGTATACACAGACAGATGTAAAAAAAAAACAGATTTATACATACTGTCCCTGTTTTTACTGAGGCTGGCAACCCTGATGGGGCCCCCTAGTGGCCCAGGGCCCTCGGGCAGTGCCCTAATCACTCAATGGTCAGTCCGCCCCTGCTTCCAACTCCTACTTTCCATTATTTGAAGGGACTGTCCCACTTTTTGGAATCCAAATTCCTCTATTCCTCTTCCCTCCTTAGTTGTCCCTGTTTTGGTCCGATGTATGGACCTACAAAAATGTACTGTATTATTTATCTGTCATATGTGTTATAGTGGAATAAACTTTTCATCCATTCTCTAAGAGAGAGATTGGATGGAAAAAAAAAAAAAAAAAGAGAGCCAGTGTAAAGTAATGGTAAAAAAGAGTGGGTTTCAGCAGAGGCACCTCTCTAAGTGTAGTGTTAAAGATTAAAAACACTTAAAAGATATAAGTGGGAGTCATGCTCGTCATAAGTATGTAGTCCCGGCAGTTCTACTGCGTCCCACAGGTTTCTCGTACGATCCGGGTAGCTGGGAAAGGTTCTGGTGTGATGTGGTGCTGAATAGCTGCATAGTTGCCAATAGTCCCGAATTTCCCGGGACATTCACGGGATTTAGACCCTTTTCCCGATTTTAGGGTTTCCCTGCAAATGTCCCGGGAAATCCCTTTTTTCACTTTTTTTTTTTTTTTGGTAGAGGTCCGCGGCCGGTGGAGATAATGTCTCCGCCGGCCGCCATTTTCCAGAAGACCGTTCCTGTCAAAATCCATGCTGCTGCGCTCTGTGTTTGAGCCGAGCTTAGCATGAATGGGCAGCTCGGCCAATCACAGGACACCCACCGCTGCCCATTCATGCTAAGCTCGGCTAAAACACAGAGCGCAGCGGCATGTGCGGGACAGAGGAGGACGTGATTGGAGGAGCGGGCCCTGCATGCTCCCGGAATGTCCTATAGCGCTGAGTGTCTCTCATCTGCTCTGTTAGGCGCCCCCCTCTCCTCTTTGTCAGCCGCCCCCCCTCTCCTCTCTGTCAGCCGCCCCCCTCTCCTCTCTGTCAGCTGCCCCCCCTCCCCTCTCTGTCAGCCGCCCCCCCTCCAGCTGCCCCCCCTCTCCTCTCTGTCAGCCGCCCCCCCCCTCCTCTCTGTCAACCGCCCCCCTTCCAGCCGCCCCCCCCTTTCTGTCAGCCCCCCCTCTCCTCTCTGTGTGCCGCCCCTCCTCCAGCTTCCCCCCTCTCCTCTCTGTCAGCCGCCCCCTCTCCTCTTTGTCAGTCGCCCCCCCTCTCCTCTCTGTCAGCCGCCCCCCCTCCAGCCGCCCCCCTCTCCTCTCTGTCAGCCGCCCCCCCTCTCCTCTCTGTGTGCCACCCCCCCTCCAGCTGCCCCCCTCCTCTCTGTCTAGACGGAGCTCCTGTTTCGCCACCCACCCTCTGCCCCGCCCCGCCTACCCCCCGCCCCGCTTCGCTCCCACCACCCCCCACCTCACTCCGCTCCATTCTATTGTAACCACGCGGCTGGCGGAGACCTACTAGGAAACCTGTTGTAAGGGAGGGCTCTGCTGGGGAAACCTGATGTAAGGGGGGGCACCGCTGGGGAGACCTGATGCAAAGGGGGGCACCACTGGGGAAACCTGATGCAAAAGGGGGCACCACCATTATGGTGAGTTGAATGATTTAATTTTATATTACAATGTAATAATAGAAATAATGCTCCGCACGCCGCATTTTTACTTTTACCCTGTGCCACACCTACAAATGCATGCCCCGCCCCCTAATTATAATAAGACCCTGCCTACAGCCAAAAAAGTGTCCCTAAATTTTTTTTTACAATGTTGGCAACTATGTAGCTGTACATTCAGGAAAACCAGGAAGTAGTTAGCTCCATGCTGTCCAGCTTGAGCCGAAAGAGGAAATGATGTCACCAGCAAGGGGCGGGAGGAAGGGGTCCGTGGAATGAAAAGCTATGCGCTAGGAGCTTACAGCTCTTTCTTCTGGCCTGTTGTTCTCTGGAGGAGAGCATCATTAAATACACCCTCCTGGGCATGACGTCTGTAGCTGTAGAACTGCAACGGTCAGCGGACCAAAGGCAATGGAATGAAGGAATTTCGGAAAAATAGTAGATTATAAATAGTTGGGCTTACAAAGGTTGACAGCTGATGCAAAACAGAGAACAAATTGAGCTAAAAAAGGCCAAAAATCAAACTAAGGCTCGGCTTCCACTAGTGCGACCTATCATGCGACTTGGAACTGCAAAGTCGCACGACAAGTAGTTCCTTATGTCTTCCAATGTGCACTGTTCACATCTCTGCGACTTCAAGTTGCAGCGACTTTAAAGCAGTCCCTGCACTTCTCTGGTCCCACTTTGATGCGACTTGAGGTCCATAGACCCCAAGAATACACAGGAACTTCCACAGTCGCATCAAAATCAAGGCAAAAAATTGCGGCAAAAACTCGCAATTTTCAGGTCGCAACAATTGAAACTCAGCCCAAAGGTGCATGATCTGAATATTAATATTAGAAAATCTATAAAAATGTTTTAATCATATATATAAAGGGGAGGAATATATTAAAAATACATATATATATATATATATATATATATATATATATATATATATATATATATATATATATATATATATATATATATATATATATATAAATATAAATATAAATATATATATAAATATAATATATATATATATATATATATATATATATATATATATATATATATATATATATATGCTACACACACACATATATACATACATACACACATATTAAAAACGTGTGAACATTTATATATACGAATGACATTATGTACAGAATTCATATATTTGTAAAAGAGACATCATAAAATGTATTTTTGTATCTTTGTATACTGCACATATGCAGATAAGTACCAATGTATGCTTGTGAGTAGGGATGAGCCGAACACCCCCCGGTTCGGTTCGCACCAGAACCCGCGAACGGACCGCAAGTTCGCACGAACGTTAGAACCCCATTGACGTCTATGGGACTCGAACGTTCGAAATCAAAAGTGCTCATTTTAAAGGCTAATTTGCATGGTATTGTCCTAAAAAGGGTGTGGGGACCCGGGTCCTACCCCAGGGGACATGTATCAATGCAAAAAAAACTTTTAAAAACGGCCGTTTTTTCGGGAGCAGTGATTTTAATGATGCTTAAAGTAAAAAAAAAAAAGTGAAATATTCCTTTAAATATCGTACCTGGGGGGTGTCTATAGTATGCCTGTAAAGTGACGCGTGTTTCCCATGTTTAGAACAGTCCCTGCACCAAATGTCATTTTTAAAGGAAAAAATCTCATTTAAAACTGCTTGCGGGTTTAATGTCATGTCGGGTCCTGGCAATATGGATGAAAATCAGTGAGACAAACGGCATGGGTACCCCCCAGTCCATTACCAGGCCCTTTGGGTCTTGTATGGATATTAAGGGGAACCCCGCACCCAAATTAAAATAAGGAAAGGTCCCTATATACTCTGAACAGCAGTATACAGGCGGTGCAAACAAGACAGGGACTGTAGGTTTGTTGTTAAGTAGAATCTGTTTGTAATTTTGAACATTTTTAACGTGTTTAGCTCCAGCCAAAAAATCTTTTCTAAGCTTTTTGGAAAACATAGGGAAGGGTTATCACCCCTGTGACATTTGTTTTGCGTCTTTCCTCCTCTTCAGAAGATTTCACCTCACTTTTTTGTCCCAATGAAAAATGTTTTTTGAAAATTTGGGTTTTTTTGTGGAACAAGGATTGGAAAGCATCAGTGGAAAGGAGAAATTGTTTTCCCATATTAACTCTTACATGAGAGAATTTCCCTTCCTAGGGGTAGATTTCATCTCACTTCCTGTTGTCTCCTTCCGTTTGCAAGTAGGAGTCGTTTGTAAGTTAGATGTTTGAAAGTAGGGTCCTGCCCTATATACTCAGCAGAAATTTGGGCCTTAGGTGTTGCTGTGGCCAAAACACTGTAAGCCCTCACAGGGCCCTGCTGTGAAATATTAGATCAAGAATTGTAATTACATGCCCCTGTTGAACAGGAGCTGAAAAATTAGGCCTTAGGCACTGGTGCTGGTGCCACAACACTGCAACCCCTCACAGACACTCTAGTTGGAACGCAGGAACGAGCCCTGCTGCAAAGTATTGCATCAAAAATTGTAATTACACGCCCCTGTTAGACAGGGGCAGAAAAATTGGGCCTTAGGCACTGGTGCTGGTGCCACAACACTGCAACCCCTCACAGACACTCTAGTTGGAACGCAGGAACGAGCCCTGCTGCAAAGTATTGCATCAAAAATTGTAATTACACGCCCCTGTTAGACAGGGGCAGAAAAATTGGGCCTTAGGCACTGGTGCTGGTGCCACAACACTGCAACCCCTCACAGACACTCTAGTTGGAACGCAGGAACGAACCCTGCTGCAAAGTATTGCATCAAAAATTGTAATTACACGCCCCTGTTAGACAGGGGCAGAAAAATTGGGCCTTAGGCACTGGTGCTGGTGCCACAACACTGCAACCCCTCACAGACACTCTAGTTGGAACGCAGGAACGAGCCCTGCTGCAAAGTATTGCATCAAAAATTGTAATTACACGCCCCTGTTAGACAGGGGCAGAAAAATTGGGCCTTAGGCACTGGTGCTGGTGCCACAACACTGCAACCCCTCACAGACACTCTAGTTGGAATGCAGGAACGAGCCCTGCTGCAAAGTATTACATCAAAAATTGTAATTACACGCCCCTGTTATACAGGGGCTGAAAAATTGTGCCTTAGGCACTGGTGGTGGCGCCCAGAACCAAAAATGTTCTTACAAGCTATCAGCGTGATGATTGAGGAGGAAGAGGATAATTACTCAGGGATAGTCACTCAGCATCAGCATAGGCAGTCTTTGAAGGGATCTGAAAAAAATTATTCAGTTACATCAGCATCAGGTGCTTGGTAGCTGGTGGTGATCCAAGACTGATTCATTTTTATGAAGGTCAGCCGATCGACCGAGTCAGTGGACAGACGCACCCTGTGATCGGTTACCACGCCTCCAGCAGCACTGAATGTGCGTTCCGAAAGAACGCTGGATGCAGGACAGGCCAGTAGCTCAATTGCATACTGTGCAAGCTCTGGCCAGTGATCCATCCTCAAGACCCAGTAACCCAGAGGATTTTCGGTGGGAAAGGTGTCCAAGTCTGATCTTGCCCCTAGGTATTCCTGCACCATGTAAAACAGACGCTGGCGATGGTTGCTGGAACCGATCATACCTTGGGGCTGCGGACCAAAAAATTGTCTGAACGCATCGGTCAGACGGCCACCTTCTCCACCGCTCCTTCTTTGACTGACCGAAGCCTCAGCAACACGTTGTCCAGAAACAGGAGTTTGTAACCTCCCAGTCTCTGGGAACGCGTTGCACAGACCTTTCTGCAAGGCCTCCCGAAGATGTTTCATCCTCTGCTCCCTCTGCGATGGCAAGATAAGGTCCGCAACCTTACCCTTGTAACGTGGATCAAGGAGGGTTGCCAGCCAGTATTGGTCCTTCTCCTTGATACCACGAATACGAGGATCCTTACGCAGGCTTTGCAGGATCAGGGAGGCCATGCAGCGTAGGTTTGCTGAGGCATTCGGTCCGGAGTCCTCTGGGTCACTAAGGACAACAACGTCCGCAGCCACCTCCTCCCAGCCACGTACAAGTCCATGTGTTCCTTGGGACTGATCCCTTAAAGACTGCTGATGCTGAGTGCCAGGCTCCACCTCCATACTGACACAATCTTCCTCCTCCTCCTCCTCCTCCTCCTCGTCCTCTTCCTGTGTGATCGGCGGGCACGCAGGAACACTGTCTGGATAAAGGGGGCCTTGAGAGCTAAGGAAGTCCTCCTCTTCCTGCCTCTGTTCTGCCTCAAGTGCCCTGTCCATTATTCCACGCAGCGTGTGCTCCAACAGGTGGACAAGGGGGACAGTGTCACTGATGCATGCACTGTCAGTGCTCACCATCCTCGTGGCCTCCTCGAATGGTGACAGGACAGTGCATGCATCCCTGATCATGGCCCACTGGCGTGGGGAAAAAAAACCAAGGTCCCCTGACCCTGTCCTGGTGCCATAGTCGCACAGGTACTCATTTATGGCCCTCTGCTGCGTGTGCAGCCGCTGCAGCATGGCCAATGTCGAGTTCCACCTGGTGGGCATGTCACAGATTAGGCGGTTCTTGGGCAGGTTAAACTCCTTTTGGAGGTCCGTCAGCCGAGCACTGGCATTATATGACCGGCGGAAATGCACACAGACTTTCCTGGCCTGCCTCAGGACATCCTGTAAGCCCGGGTACCTGCCCAAGAACCGCTGCACCACCAAGTTAAGGACGTGAGCCAAACAGGGCACATGGGTCAGTTGTCCCTGTCGGAGGGCAGAGAGGAGGTTGGTGCCATTGTCGCAAACCACCATTCCTGCCTTAAGTTGGCGTGGCGTCAACCACCTCTGAACCTGCCCCTGCAGAGCTGACAGAACCTCTGCCCCAGTGTGGCTCCTGTCCCCCAAGCACACCAGCTCAAGCACCGCATGGCATCTTTTGGCCTGCGTACTTGCGTAGCCCCTTGAACGCCTACGGAGCACCGCTGGTTCCGAGGAAGAGGCCATGGAGGAAGAAGAAGAGGAGGGGGTGGAGGAGAGAGGTGTGTCACAATCAGCATTTTGGAGGCGTGGTGGCGGAACAACCTCCAACACTACTGCACCTTGTCCTGCATCCTTCCCAGCTGCCAGCAGAGTCACCCAATGCGCCGTGAAACTTAAGTAACGTCCCTGTCCATGCCTGCTGGACCATGAGTCAGCGGTAATATGCACCTTACCGCTGACCGCCCTGTCCAGCGAGGCATGGACATTGCCTTCCACATGCCGGTAGAGAGCTGGAATCGCCTTCCGTGAGAAAAAGTGGCGTTTGGGTACCTGCCACTGAGGAACCGCACATTCCACAAACTCACGGAAGGGGGCAGAGTCTACCAACTGAAAAGGCAGCAGTTGAAGTGCTAGCAATTTTGCCAAGCTAGCATTCAACCGCTGGGCATGTGGATGGCTGGGAGCAAACTTCTTTCGGCGGTGCAGCAGCTGGGGCAGGGAAATTTGCCTGGTACAATCTGGCGTCGGTGTACCAAAAGCAGATTGCCCACAAGTACTTGGCTGTGACACACCTAATTCTACACCTTCATTCCTCTCACTGCAGGTCTCAGAGAGGACTGAAGGTCTAGTGGGGTTGGAAATCTCAGCTGATGAGGAGCAAGGAGAGATCCTCTTTGTTCTTTGGTGTGGGTCTTTTAGATATGCTTGCCAACGAACTGCATGGCAGGTCAACATATGTCTGGTCAAGCATGTGGTACCCAAGCGGGAGATGTTTTGGCCACGCGAGATACGCTTGAGACATATGTTGCAAATAGCAGCGGTGCGATCTGATGCACTCGTCTCAAAAAAGGCCCACACCAAAGAACTTTTTGAATAACGCGCAGAGACTGCAGCGCCCTGCACATGTGGAGCTTTGGGGTGTGATGCAGTCAATGTGCTGCCCTTAGGCTGGCCCCTGGAGGGCATCCTGCCTCGTTGGTGATGTGCCGCCTCCTCCTCCTCCTCCTCCTCCTCCTCTCTCCTATCAGGCACCCACGTTGAGTCAGTGACCTCATCATCCCCTCCCTCCTCATCACTGGAGCAAACCTGGCAGTATGCTGCAGCAGGGGGAGCATGACTGCCAGATTGCTGTCCTTCTTGGGCACCCCCTCTGTCCGTGCTCATGTTACTGCCTTCATCGAGCTCAGTATCATCATCAGAGCCTTCCAAACGCTGGGCATCCTCCTGGAGCATGTACCCAACACTGTGGTCAAACAGTTCGAGGGAATCCTCATGAGGACATGGTGGAGCTAGGGAAGGAGTCACTGATGACATTGAGCTGAGGGAAGAGGCCGCTGCTTTGCCAGACAAAGCACCCTGGGCATGGGTGAGAGAGGATGAGGAGGATGAGGACGGCTTGGTCATCCACTCGACCAAGTTTTCTGCATGTTGCGGCTCAACACGGCCAGCTGCCGAAAAAAAGGCCAAGCGTGTCCCATGGCCACGTGCTGATGAGGATGCACCGTCTCCACGACCAGCACTAGACACAGAGCCTGCTTGCCCTCTCTTATTGGCTTGTGACTGTCTGCCTCTCCTTCTTGGCCTTCCAGACATACTAATGGCCTGTAGCTGCACTAAGCTGGGATAGAACACCTGTAATTTTCTTCAGGTAGCTTTATATACTGTAACCAGACAAGCCTGCCTGTCAGTAGGAAGATAACAGGAACGGATCTAGCTGAACACTGTGAGCAGGACGCACTGCACTAAATGTAAATAGCAGGAACGGATCTAGCTGAACACTGTGAGCAGGACGCACTGACTGCACTAAATGTAAATAGCAGGAACGGATCTAGCTGAACACTGTGAGCAGGACGCACTGCACTAAATGTAAATAGCAGGAACGGATCTAGCTGAACACTGTGAGCAGGACGCACTGCACTAAATGTAAATAGCAGGAACGGATCTAGCTGAACACTGTGAGCAGGACGCACTGACTGCACTAAATGTAAATAGCAGGAACGGATCTAGCTGAACACTGTGAGCAGGACGCACTGCACTAAATGTAAATAGCAGGAACGGATCTAGCTGAACACTGTGAGCAGGACGCACTGACTGCACTAAATGTAAATAGCAGGAACGGATCTAGCTGAACACTGTGAGCAGGACGCACTGCACTAAATGTAAATAGCAGGAACGGATCTAGCTGAACACTGTGAGCAGGACGCACTGCACTAAATGTAAATAGCAGGAACGGATCTAGCTGAACACTGTGAGCAGGACGCACTGACTGCACTAAATGTAAATAGCAGGAACGGATCTAGCTGAACACTGTGAGCAGGACGCACTGCACTAAATGTAAATAGCAGGAACGGATCTAGCTGAACACTGTGAGCAGGACGCACTGCACTAAATGTAAATAGCAGGAACGGATCTAGCTGAACACTGTGAGCAGGACGCACTGCACTAAATGTAAATAGCAGGAACGGATCTAGCTGAACACTGTGAGCAGGACGCACTGCACTAAATGTAAATAGCAGGAACGGATCTAGCTGAACACTGTGAGCAGGACGCACTGCACTAAATGTAAATAGCAGGAACGGATCTAGCTGAACACTGTGAGCAGGACGCACTGACTGCACTAAATGTAAATAGCAGGAACGGATCTAGCTGAACACTGTGAGCAGGACGCACTGCACTAAATGTAAATAGCAGGAACGGATCTAGCTGAACACTGTGAGCAGGACGCACTGACTGCACTAAATGTAAATAGCAGGAACGGATCTAGCTGAACACTGTGAGCAGGACGCACTGACTGCACTAAATGTAAATAGCAGGAACGGATCTAGCTGAACACTGTGAGCAGGACGCACTGCACTAAATGTAAATAGCAGGAACGGATCTAGCTGAACACTGTGAGCAGGACGCACTGCACTAAATGTAAATAGCAGGAACGGATCTAGCTGAACACTGTGAGCAGGACGCACTGCACTAAATGTAAATAGCAGGAACGGATCTAGCTGAACACTGTGAGCAGGACGCACTGCACTAAATGTAAATAGCAGGAACGGATCTAGCTGAACACTGTGAGCAGGACGCACTGCACTAAATGTAAATAGCAGGAACGGATCTAGCTGAACACTGTGAGCAGGACGCACTGCACTAAATGTAAATAGCAGGAACGGATCTAGCTGAACACTGAGCAGGACGCACTGACTGCACTAAATGTAAATAGCAGGAACGGATCTAGCTGAACACTGTGAGCAGGACGCACTGCACTAAATGTAAATAGCAGGAACGGATCTAGCTGAACACTGTGAGCAGGACGCACTGCACTAAATGTAAATAGCAGGAACGGATCTAGCTGAACACTGTGAGCAGGACGCACTGACTGCACTAAATGTAAATAGCAGGAACGGATCTAGCTGAACACTGTGAGCAGGACGCACTGACTGCACTAAATGTAAATAGCAGGAACGGATCTAGCTGAACACTGTGAGCAGGACGCACTGCACTAAATGTAAATAGCAGGAACAGATCTAGCCTAATCTAGCTAACTCAAATCAAATGACACTGTCTCTCTCTCTATCAGCACACCGGAACACACTACACAGGGCCACCGTGCAGGCGGCCTTATATAGTGTGGGGCGTGTACTAAATCCCCTGAGCCATAATTGGCCAAAGCCACCCTGGCTTTGGCCAATTACAGCTCTCTCTACTGACGGCGCTGTGATTGGCCAAGCATGCGGGTCATAGTGCATGCTTGGCCAATCATCAGCCAGCAATGCACTGCGATGCCGCAGTGAATTATGGGCCGTGACGCGCCACACGAATTTGGCGCGAACGGCCCATAACGTTCGCAATTCGACGGACGGTCGAACAGCCGATGTTCGAGTCGAACATGGGTTCGACTCGAACACGAAGCTCATCCCTACTTGTGAGAGATATGTATTATTGTATACTGTATGGCCACACAAATGCAGATACACACCAATGTATGTATGTGTGAGATGGTTACTTACAATCCCACCACCCCCAACTGCAGACTAGGGACCCAACGATATCCAAATTTAAAGATGATGAGCGTACAGTTCTACTGTAAAAAATTAAACAGTATTAAAGTAGCCGGTATCTACGTACATGTATTATAACAGAGTATGTATCGCAATCTCTTTGTTAAGAACCCCTGGTGAGAGAGTACTTAAAGAGTATATCCAAAAGGTCTCCTGCTGGCACAGCCGTTAAAAATGCTCCGCAGCAGGAAGATCTCTAGAGATGGCCTCAATCACCCAGACCTGTAGACCCAAAATAGATTTTTTGTGATCCTTCAGAAAGTGTCAAGGGACACTATGTTTGTGCTTTAAAGAGTCATTTCAATCATGTTTTCATGAAAATGCTACACATAAAATGTAAGAGATAGAGCATTGTTTGGGGCACTGTGAAAAGGAAGAACACATTGTACAGAATAATAGGGATGAGTCCTGGAAGGTTGTGAAGGTTGTGGTCCCTTTAAACAAGACAATTTGAATGCATTTTTTGAGCACTCAGGGGTTCTCACCCATGTAGGGTGATGGGGTTCGGTTGGAAACGGGTAACTGACCTACAGTTTGCCCAAGATTGGTAAGTCCTTATATGAGATCCAGATTTTGGAGGCTCGGAGAGACTGGGTGGGAAAGACACACCAACTCTTATTAAAAGGACTTTGGTCCTAAAAGGGTTAACTCACCTGAAAGAGAGGTTTAAAAATAAAGAGGTAACAGCTTACATGTGTCTGTGAAGTGGAGTGTGAGGAAGGACATGCTTATGGGACAGAGTGGTGGACTGCTGTGATTAAGAACCTGCTAAGCACCTGGTGACCTGGCTTTTGAACCCCTGAGGCAGGTGAGGACTTAAAGTGGAGTTCCACCCACTTTTACAACTCTTTAGCATCCCGCACTAAACTGTGCACTGTAAACAAATTGGATATTTTAAAAAAAAATTCTCAGCGCCTACTGTATATCTGCTGTATTCATTTTTCACTTCCTCCTCCCTGGCCGTGGCCCATCACATCATTTCCTGTTTGCAATGCCTTCTGGGAAGGGGCGGCAACTTCCTCTGACACTGCCGTTGCTATGGAAACCTGACCTGAATCCTATTACACTGCTTGTGCTGCACTGAGCATGTGCGAGATCTGCAAGAATGAGATCCAGGAAGAAATACAGTCTGGCTTCAGATGCCCACACTTAGGATGGCCACGGCCTGCTGTAAGTTTATAAAATAACAAACTACTGCTATAAACTAACAAAACAGATCTTAGTTTACAGACTAACTTTACTAGAATACATTAAGCTTGTGTATTATAGGGGTATTTTTATTTAAAAAGTATAATTTCGGCCGGAACACCTCTTTAACCCTATTAAAAGAACAAGTTTTACAGGCAGTGAGCTGAAAGTTTTATTTTTGTACCAGGGATTTGGACTCTTTTGTTTCCTGTCTGGCTGAAGAAAGCTGTTTTGTTTGTTTTTTACTTTTACAAATGGCTGGCTGGTGATCCCATGCTCTTCATATTACAACATATGAAGTGTGCTCTATAATGTCACAGGCTTGGCTAAATGTAATGTTTATTGCAATTCCATAAACACTAGAAACATACACCAACATTATAAAATGGCATTCCCCTCCTGTTTCTGAAAACATTGAATGGTATTGGTAAATTTGCTAACCATAGACTTCTGCTTCAGGTAGCATTAGTTACAAGTACCTAAGTATTACCATTCATGCTTAGGCTTTTCCTGTCCAGTTGGAAAAGGGGGGAGTATTGCAGCTGACACTACTCATTAAAGGCAAGTGTGGCACTGACTATACACTGCAGTGGTGCCATGCAATTTTTATGAATGCATTTCTTCTGTAGATAATATAATCTGCTATGAAAAATGCAGAGAACTATGCTATGATGTGTGTGAAAGCACTCAGTCATTATAAATATGTATGAAGACAGATCAGAAAAATAAAATGTCATCGATGCTCAGAAGACATTATTTCCTGCTTGTGAAAAAATATGCCCCATGTGGCTTGGTGAACATTTGGGTTAATTGGCTGCTGTCAACTCGCATTTTAGCTGGCAAACGTCTTGATAAGAAATGTAAATTGTCACCACTACACCGAAAAATGGGTGGTAGCAGATTTTGGCATCTTCTTTTTTTTTTGTCTATTCTTAATAATTCTTTATCTAAATGCAAATGGGATTTCACTTTCTGATAAGGCCATTGTACTTCGGAGCATTTCAGAAAAAGCACAATTATAGTCTATTTCAGTCCTGATTCAAGAGTCTTTGTTAAGAATGTGAAAGATCTTTTTGTTGAGACACATGGTTTTCTTCCCTTACTTACATTTAGTTGCTGATGTGACTATCAAAATACTTTGGTTTACGGAAGATATACTACCAAATGTCCCACTAAAATCATTGGTGGCTTTCAGCAGTGTTTTCTGTAACTGATACATTAACAATCCTATGAAAGCAAAATATGTTAGACCCATGAGCAGAGTCTGGTTATGTCAAGTTGTCAAGTCTTGAAGAGGGCTCCAATACCTCCTTGTATGTATAAGGAAGATTCTGGACACAGTTACGTTTCCTCTTATGTATGTGCATAAGACAGAACCAGGAGGGAAGTGTTACGATGCTGTTTCAGTCTGCTGTGAATTGACCGTAAAGTGGATGTAAACCCTCTCCTATACCCAGTGAAGTGAGCAGCCTCAGATAATACACAGAGATGAAACAAATCTCCCTACATAAGTATTTCACTGGAACTAAGTGGCCAAGCCCAACCCCTGAAAAACAACCCCACACCATAATTCCCCTCCACCAAATAATTTGGACCAGTGCACAAAGCAAGGTCCATAAAGACATGGTTGAGCGAGTTTGCAGTGGAGGAACTTGACTGGCCTGCAAAGAGTCCTGACCTCAATCTGATAGAACACTTTTGGGATGAATTTAGAGTGGAGACTGCTAGCCAGGCCTTCTCGTCTACATCAGTGCCTGACCTCACAAATGCGTTTATGGAAGAATGGTCAAACATTCCCATAGACATACTCCTAAACCTTGTGGATAGTCTTCCCAGAAGAGTTGAAGCTGGTATAGCCGCAAAGGGTGGGCCAACTCAATACTGAACCCTACAGATTAAGGCTGGGATGCCATTAAAGTTCATGTGCGTGTAAAGGCAGGTGTCCCAATACTTTTGGTAATATAGTATATATTTTGTTTATGTGTAGAAAGTATACTCCTGCACTGTCAATTTACAACAACTTCTTCAGGGATGAAGTCACGTGATCAGTGATGCAACACGTCGGGAGGAGCCAGGTGACGTCACTTCTGGTTTTGTCTGAGATAGGTAGAAGATGATAAAGTACCAAGTTTTACAACGGCAATGCACTTAAAGACACCATGCCTAGTGTCCAATACTTTTGTGAGTAGTATTTTTTAACAATGAAGTAGAACTCCTTATTATCAAAACAATATCACACTATTGGCAGTCCTTTGTTTCTTTTGCGTATCACTGCTTACTAATTTAAGTGGAAGCCTCTTAAAGGGACCCAACCCTGTATGGACCTATATAGGGGAGCAGAGGAAGAGAACTAATTTAGGGATAAGAGGATTAACAAGCACATTAAGACCTATTATTTATGGTTTAAAGAATAAGGTGAGCGGTGAATTCACTTGATGGTGGAGCACAATGGATACAGACGCAAAAGGGTGACACATATATAGTGTGTGAAAGCCAAGTGAGGCAAGATGCAACAATTGTTATATGGTTGCAGTTGATGACTTATAGCACTGGGACTCTGGACTCACTTATATTTCATGTTGTCTATGCACTTTATCATTATTTATTCTTTGTAGCGCTGAGACTGTGGATTTAATTATTCAGCAAGCACTTTAATGATTTCCTGTTGCATTGATTTTCATTTTCATTGCATGTATGCACTTTGCTTGATTTGTTTTACAGCACTGCGATTTTGGACTCATTTTCGTTATTGTGTATGCACTTTACCCACTTTAGCTCTGGAATGTTTTACCCCTTCATGACCAGGCCATTTTTTGCTATTTAACTGTTAAATGCGCGGTTAGGCAATGATGAACCCAAACAACATTTATATCATTTTTTTTCACACAAATAGAGCTTTTGGTGGTATTTGATCACCTCTGGATTTTTTTTATTTTTTATTATATTAACAAAAAACGACCAAAAATTTTATGGATAAAAATGTTTTACTTTCTGCTATTAAACATATCCAATAAAACAAAAATAGGATTTTTGACTTTCTGTTTCTCTGAGTTCATTGACAGACATAGCCTTCTTTATTCAGAACCATAGGGTTATATTGTCCCCTACAGGAGTAGGACACTAGGCAGACAAAAAGACTTGGCTTTGCCCATGGGTAGTCCTAGGCGATATACACCCCCCTCTGCTACAGGCCTTCAGTTATCTAACAAGCAGTATCAGAAGTATTAAAAACTCCATAGAGGGGTGGGTGCTTTGTCTGTCAATCAACTCAGAGAAACGGATTTTACGGTAAGTCCAAAATCCTATTTTCTCTTTTGTTTATTGACAGACACAGCCTTCTTTATTCAGAACCATAGGGATGTCCCAAAGCAGTGCCAAACATGAGGGGCGGGGCAGCCAACAAAAACAAAAAAACCCCAGGCCAACCAGACAACCTGGAGCCCACCTGACCAGCAAAAAAAATCCTTCACGAGGGAAAAACCCTCTAGACCGCAGCCTGCAGAACCTTGCGGCCAAAAGAAGCATCCGCAGATGCCAGCACATCCACTTTGTAAAATTTTGTGAAAGTGTGCACCGACGACCAGGTGGCCGCCTTGCAAAAATGACGAAAGGCCCAGGAGGCACTCAGCGCCCGAGTCGAGTGCGCCTTCAGTCGAGGCTAGGGCCTTCTTTGAGGCCTGGTCCGCAGTCCAACACTTCAGCCACAATACCCGTGGAAGCACTACCACTGAAACAGACAGCTTAGAAAGCAAGGGAGCTGCTTCCAAAGAGGCATCGCAGACAAACTGCATCCCCTTCCAGGTCACGGCGCAACAGCTTCGCCCACTCTGTCAGCATTTGTGACACCAGAGCAATAGTCAAAATTGGCCGAAGCACCGAACCCACAATAGAGAACATAGTGCAACTCAGAGACTCTGCTTTCCTGTCAGCTGTGTCTTTAAAGGCTGGAGAGTCCTCAACAGGAATCATAGTGGTTTTGTTCAACCGGTAATTCGGGGGATCCACCACAGGCGGAGTTGCCCATTTTTTGAGCAGACTTTCCTCAAAGGGATAACACACAGCGAAACACTTTGGGATCACAAAGGGGCGTTTTGGACGCTCCCAAACTTGTCAAAAAAGGAGGGATAAGGAAACACTTTTGCCGCGCGAGGTGGCTTATGAGTGCCTGCATCCTCCATCTTTAAGGTTTCCCACACAGAAGCAATCAGTGCATCCACCAGCGCCTTCTTGTGCGCAGCCACTGGAGCCGAGGAATCATCCTCACTGTCAGAGATCTAGGAGCGCGGCTGCAGACCCCGCAGGGTGGGCCCCATCCACAGCAGCTGAATCAGTTTGAGGATCTGACGAGACAGATGAAGCAGGGGAAGGTAGGGGACGCTTCCTGCTAGTCCGCCGCCCAAGAGCCACCTCCACCCGGGACACAAAGGACTCCAGGGCCACCGTCAGTGCGTCAACAGATGACTGGGACCCAGAGGGACCTGCAGCCTCTGAGAGGGGGTCAGGCGGGGAAACATGCACCTGAGACTCCATAAGAGAGAAAAAGGAGAGCCCCACACCAAGAGTGACCACTACAATGGGACACCTCCCACACCGGTAGTGATACTGGACCACCAAGACACCCCACAGCCTACAGCAGAGAGAGGAGGGATCCCCCAGACTCACCACCCCACTAGCGTAGCGCTTGCTGCCTCAGATGTCGACCTGCACACACGTGCCATCCAAGGGAGGAGAAAGCACAGGAGTCAGTGTCAGGTTAAAAAGAGGGCCTTCCATCTGCAAAAAAACAACGTCCTGGGCTACACAGTAATGGCCGCTGTTGCCTGAGCCAAAAATCCACCATATCATGGCTGCCGAGCTACACAAACATGGGCGCCGGCCATAGGAAGTCATCAGGCACTAGGGAAAAGGAAGCAAGGCTACAGCAAAATGGACACCGGCCATAGGAAGTCCTCAGGCACTAGAGAAGAGGACGCCGGCTACGGCAAAATGGCCGTCGGCCGTGCTACACGAGTCTGCCACAGATGCAGGAGAACCATGTAGCCTCCTAGGAGGAGAGCAAGAGAGAGAGGATCCGGGCACCAGACCCAGTGTCTCCCTCCTGGTAAGCACAGCACCTAGGCGGTGCACACCCCCAGCCCACCAGTTTTCAACCCCGTCCCCCAGTACCCACCACAGGCACACTACCTCATATGGAGGGGGAGGGGAAGATGGGGGTTCCAAGGGACCTCCAGGGCTAGGAAAAGAGGGTGCAGGGATAGAGGGGACCCACAGGACCCACTAACCCGGGGAGGGGCCTGCGTCCGCCACAAAAAACCCCCTAAGGGGAGAGGGGGTTCCCCCTAAGGGGGAACTTCCTCGCCACCGAAGTGGGGGGCTGTCGGCCATGAGGGACGCTGCGACTCGAGCTGAGACCTGGTCGTATGCAACCTCGCGAAATGTTTAACTTGCAGGGCCAGCTCCCGTCCAGTGGGGCTATGTCGTGGCCGACCTAGCACGTAGCTGCGGTCTGCACGCGTTTGCTGGCCAGACTGGGGTGACCACTGGATCGAATGTCCAGCCCGACACCCAGCCCGGCAGTTGATTGTAGATCCCACCGGAAAAAGTCTTTTTGTCTGCCTAGTGTCCTACTCCTGTAGGGGGCGATATAACCCTATGGGTTTGAATAAAAAAGGCTGTGTCTGTCAATGAACGAAAGAGAAAACACATTTCTTCATAAATTTTGGCCAAAATTTATTCTACTACTTGTTTTTCGTAAAAAATCCCCAAAAGTGTATATTACATAGTTACATAGTAGGTGAGGTTGAAAAAAGACACAAGTCCATCAAGTCCAACCTATGTGTGTGATTATGTGTCAGTATTACATTACATATCCCTGTATATTGCGGTCATTCAGGTGATTATCTAATAGTTTCTTGAAGCTATCAATGCTCCCCGCTGAGACCACCGCCTGTGGAAGGGAATTCCACATCCTTGCCGCTCTTACAGTAAAGAACCCTCTACGTAGTTTAAGGTTAAACCTCTTTTCTTCTAATTGTAATAAGTGGCCACGAGTCTTATTAAACTCTCTTCTGCGAAAAAGTTTTATCCCTATTGTGGGGTCACCAGTACAGTATTTGTAAATTGAAATCATATCCCCTCTCAAGCGTCTCTTCTCCAGAGAGAATAAGTTCAGTGCTCGCAACCTTTCCTCATAACTAAGACCCTCCAGACCCTTTATTAGCTTTGTTGCCCTTCTTTGTACTCGCTCCATTTCCAGTACGTCCCTCCTGAGGACTGGTGCCCAGAACTGGACAGCATACTCCAGGTGCGGGCGGACCAGAGTCTTGTAGAGCGGGAGAATTATCGTTTTATCTCTGCAGTTGATCCCCCTTTTAATGCATGCCAATATTCTGTTTGCTTTATTAGCAGCAGCTTGGCATTGCATGCCGTTGCTGAGCCTATCATCCACTAGGACCCCCAAGTCCTTTTCCATCCTAGATTCCCCCAGAGGTTCTCCCCCCAGTGTATAGATTGCATTCATATTTTTGACACCCAAATGCATTATTTTACATTTTTCTACATTGAACCTCATTTGCCATGTAGTCTCCCACCCCATTAATTTGTTCAGGTCTTTTTGCAAGATTTCCACATCCTGCGGAGAAGTTATTGCCCTGCTTAGCTTAGTATCGTCTGCAAATACAGAGATGGAACTGTTTATCCCATCCTCCAGGTCGTTTATGAACAAATTAAATAGGATTGGTCCCAGCACAGAACCCTGGGGGACCCCATTACCCACCCCTGACCATTCTGAGTACTCCCCATTTATCACCACCCTCTGAACACGCCCTTGTAGCCAGTTTTCAATCCATGTACTCACCCTATGGTCCATGCCAACGCACCTTATTTTGTACAGTAAACGTTTATGGGGAACTGTGTCAAATGCTTTTGCAAAATCCAGATACACCACGTCTACGGGCCTTCCTTTAACTAGATGGCAACTCACCTCCTCATAGAAGGTTAATAGATTGGTTTGGCAAGAACGATTCTTCATGAATCCATGCTGATTACTGCTAATGATATCATTCTTATTACTAAAATCTTTTATAAAGTCCCTTATCATCCCCTCCAAGCGTTTACATACTATTGATGTTAGGCTAACTGGTCTGTAATTCCCAGGGATGTTTTTTGGGCCCTCTTTAAATATTGGTGCTACATTGGCTTTTCTCCAATCAGCTGGTACCATTCCAGTCAATAGACTGTCTGTAAAAATTAGGAACAACGGTCTGGCAATCACCTGACTGAGTTCCCTAAGTACCCTCGGATGCAAGCCATCTGGTCCCGGTGATTTATTAATGTTAAGTTTCTCAAGTCTAATTTTAATTCCGTCCTCTGTTAACCATGTAGGTGCTTCCTGTGTTGTGTCATGAGGATAAACACTGCAGTTTTGGTTACTGAAGCCCCCCGATTCACTCGTGAAGACTGAGGAGAAGAATAAATTCAATACCTCTGCCATCTCCCCATCCTTTGTAACCATATGTCCTTCCTCATTCTTTATGGGGCCAATATGGTCTGTCCTCCCTTTTTTACTGTTTACATACTTAAAGAATTTCTTGGGATTTTTTTTGCTCTCCTCCGCTATGTGTCTTTCATGTTCTATCTTAGCCATCCTAATTGCACCCTTACATTTCTTATTGCATTCTTTATAAATTCTGAATGCTGTGGATGATCCCTCAACCTTGTATTTTTTGTATATTGATTGGTTGAAAGTTATAGTCTCTACAAACTATGGTATATACTGTATACTGGGATTTTTTTTAAAGCTCAGGGCTTTTTTCAGCGGGAACGTGGGGGGGGGGACGCAGTTCCGGCGCCTCCAGCACTGAATGTATCTAATGGCAAGGGGTGCTGGGGTGTCCTGGAGGGTCTACTGATGCTGGCTGCTGGGGGATCTATTGTTGCTGGAGGGGATCTGTTTTTGTGTGGTGGCCTATTGTTGCTGGGGAGGTCTATTGTTGCTGGTGGGGGGGATCTATTGTTGCTGGGGGGGTGATATGTTGCTGGGGGGTCAACTGCTGCTGGAAGGGATCTACTGTTAAGGGAGGGTTCTATTGTTTCTGGCTGCTGGAGAGTCTATTGATGCTGGCCGCTGGGAGATCTGGTCTTGCTACTGGGGTGATATTTTGTTGCACGGGTCCTATGTTGCTGGGGGGCCTATTGCTGCTGGGGGGGGGGGGGGTATATTGCTGCTGGCTGCAGGGGATCTATTGTACTGCTTTTCTTGTTATCATTACCAATTTCCATACAAATTACTTTAGCATAGCATGACATAATCATACTTAATCATACTTGGCTTTGTATTCTCTGAATGAGACGGTGCTGGGAGGTGGGTAGGGGATGGAACCAAGAGATGTTGCTCGGAGGTGGGTAGGGGGCAGAGACAAGAAGTGACTCAGAAGGTGGGAGTTCCAGCACCTATTCTCTGAGAAAAAAAGCCCTGCAGCAGCTTATAATGGGACTGCAATAGTGGGCAATCTGACACTAACTGATGCTGGGGGGGAACTGACTAACTGACACTGACATCACCAGTGATGTATAATACTATACAATGTCACTGTACTAATGACACTGCAAGGGTAGCACTACCCCACATTTTGTTTATATTCATATGTTTTGTTTAGCGAACTTGCCTCTTAATTTGGAATGCCACTACTGCTGATATGTATTGAAAAATGCAGACTTCAGGACTGTTCTTGTGAACCTAGCCTCAGAACTGTTTGAATCATTGACCTGACACAAGCATTCACCTAGGAAAATGGTAAAGTCTGGAGACTATCATCCTGCATGCTTGTTCTGAGACAGTCATTGACCACATAATGAAGCTTGAACCAAGATGACAATTGCAGGGCTTACAACTTTTAGCAGTAGCAACACCCGAATCATTATTTTTATAGGTTTCCTTTAAAGCTAAACTCTGGGCAAACAGCTAAGTTTATCATTGAAATAGATACATGGATTCTGCTTTTCCTACCAAAATATATGCCAGACCGCATAGCCAGTTCGTTGACCACCACTACACAGACAGTACTACAGCAGGCCTCGGACAAACACCAAGGGTTTTATTCCGGAGTCTACAAAGAAATATGAATTGCCTGTGAGTGAGACTTTAAATGAGGTGCAACACACTCAATAATAAAATCAATAAAGTAAAGATTTATTGGTAAATACAATTTCCAACAGTTCAACAGTGACATAATTGCTATATAGTCAAGCAGATTGGCAATATATACATATTAATTCTATAGCCAGGTACAGTGTTTCAAAGATCAATCCATAATAGGTGTGAACTTGCATCTATGTAACCCAACGCATTTTGTGACATAGCGTCCCTTCCTAAGGGGTTGATGCACACAAAATTGTCTATAAAGTAGAAATAGTTTAGGAATATATGACACATAATACAATGTATTCTGTTTTTGCAAACATTGGGTATCCACCAAAAGGGGCCCATACTTACAAATCTGCAAGACATCATATGCTCATGACCTAATGGTAGTTGCCTGGAAAGGTCTGACCTGGGAACTGTGGGAATGGGATTTGAAGGGATCAGCAGTGCAAACAGGACAAGATGGAATGTCGGGCATGGAGAGCAATCCAACAAGTCCTCCACCGTGATAGCTGTGAAAAATGTGTCTTATGTGTTAGTATACATGACATAAAACTACCACATAGGTGTTGACAAGAAAGGAATAATGGGGCACATCCAACCATATTTTGTTAGTTACAATATATAGGTGGAAGACACCTTCGCCCCCCAAATGGTTGGTTGTACCCCTTTTACTCATGCAGGTCCTAACATTAGGATATCACACTACCATGCAATATGTGTACTTTCCTACATAGTCATGCCACATGCTCCTTTCCCTGTGGTCTAATCTGTTTTTTTCTGCCCCAGGAGCTGCGATGCTATTCCTCCATTGGATTTCCCCACCTGTCTCTCCCTTGATGGGCAGGATTTCCGATAGCATCGACATCAGGTGACTGTCAGCGGCCTGGCCATAATGTAACTATGCCAGATCGTGCAGCGTTGTCCAGCGCGATTGCGAGAGGATTCGTGTTTACCAGCACTGTCCTCCTCACAAGATGGTCAGAAATGGTGGAGATTCCCTCTCCTCCTTCTCCCCTCCATCTCCCCCTTCAGGGGTGGTTTGCACCTGATGTTGGGAGGGGCCTGATTGGAGCCCTGCAGATATTAATGGGACGGGCAGGGAAGCATCACTCCTGCACTCCTTGTCATCATGTCTTACCATGGTAGGTTATTTCTATTCAACATCTCCTGTTTTTTCACCTATTTTACTTTTACTTACTTAGTTGAAAGTCGTTATTCAAAAAAAATTTTTTTTTTCATTGATCTTGCACCACTGAGAAGCCCACTTATATCTCTAGGTATAGTCATACTAAGCTACACATATACAGTATATATTTTTACTTGTATTCTACCTACCAATATACCTCATGTTATTTTCCAATTTAGCAGGTCACTCACACTCATTATTTTCCCATGGAGTCATGAGGGTTTGGTGGTTGGTTGCCCTCATCCCCTCCTTTTTGATTGTTCAATTTTTATTACTTTTTTATTGTTTATGCTTTTTGTTATATATATTTTTTGCACACATGTTCATATATGAACTATACATCTCACATTCTTTACACACTATTCCTTTCTTGTCAACACTTGTGTGGTAGTTTTATCTTATGCCGTGTACACACGGGCGGACTTTTCAGCAACAAAAGTCCGACAGCCTGTCCGACAGACTTTCAACGGACTTTTGGCGGACTTCCGACTGACTTTTTAACAAACGGACTTGGCTACACACGATCACACCAAAGTCCGACGGATTCATACGTGATGACGTACACCGGACTAAAATAAGTAAGTTGATAGCCAGTAGCCAATAGCTGCCCTAGCGTCAGTTTTTGTCCGTCGGACTAGCATACAGATGAGCGGATTTCTGGATCCGGCGGAGTTACGACGTTAAGATTTGAAGCATGTTTCAAATCTAAAGTCTGTCAGATTTTCGACTGGAAAAGTTCGCTGAAGGTCCGATGAAGCCCACACATGATCGGATTGTCCGCCGGACCAGTCCAGTCGAAAAGTCCGACAGTGTGTACGCTGCATTATATATACTAACACATAAGACACATTTTTCACAGCTATCACAGTGGAGGACTTGTTGGATTGCTCTCCATGCCCGGCTTACCATCTTGTCCTGTTGGCACTGCAGGGCCCTTCGAATCCCATACCCACAGTTTCCGGGTCAGACATTTCCAGGCGACTACCAGTATTAGGTCATGAGCATGTGATGTCTTGCAGATTTGTAAGTATGGGCCCCTTTTGGTTGATACCCAATGTTTGCAATAACAGAATACATTATAATATGTGTCATATATTCCTAAACTATTTCTACTTTATACTTTATAGACAATTGTGTGTGCATCAACCCCTGAGGAAGTGACTCTATGTCACGAAATGCATCGGGTTACATAAATGCAAGTTCATACCTATTATGGATTGATCTTTGAAACACTGTACCTGGCTATGGAATTTCAGTGGCGGCCCATCCATAGGGGGCGCCTGGGCGCCGCCCCCCCCCCCCCCCCCCCCTCCAGGCAGTCACAAAAAAATGTCAAAAATTTTTTTTTACACTGGCCCTTTAAAAAAAAAATACAAAAAAAGGTCCTTAAGTGTAC
Organism: Lithobates septentrionalis; assembly: GCA_037952835.1. Taxonomy (NCBI): domain Eukaryota; kingdom Metazoa; phylum Chordata; class Amphibia; order Anura; family Ranidae; genus Lithobates; species Lithobates septentrionalis. The sequence goes on along the minus strand of JBBDGP010000218.1, from coordinate 4,349,749 downwards.
TGTGTTCGGACACCGGACACAGTGCGACGCCGGACACAGTGCACTTATAGGAAGCGCCACTTCTATGCAATCACGAGATTGCAGACGTGGCGCTTCATTTGCGGGCATTTAGCCCGTCTTGCGGCACTTTCTGAAGCGCCAGGTAACTTCCATCCGACACATGTAGTATGTATTACTACGGCCGGGCGGTTTGATTGACATCTGAGTTTGATGATCACTTCTCTCTCCCATTGCACCCGGGAGAGAGGAAACAGGAAGTATGAGAGGAACGGACCTCTCCACAGGAGACACCTCTGGAGAGGACAACAAACAGCAAGGCAAATAACAGGGGGAGGTGGGTTTGATGTGACACAGGCACTCAGACAGGCTGCTGCATTTGGTGGTGACAAAGGCTGCTGCATTTGGTAGTGACACAGGGTGCTGCATTTGATGGTGACACAGGCTGCTGCATTTGGTGGTGACACATGCTGCTGCATTTGGTGGTGACACAGGCTGCTGCATTTTGTGGTGACACAGGCTGCTGCATTTGGTGCTGACACATGCTGCTGCAGATGGTGGTGACACATGCTGCTGCATTTGGTGGTGTCACAGGCTGCTGCATTTAGTGGTGACACGTGCTGCTGCATTTGGTGGTGACACAGGCTGCTGCATTTGGTGGTGACACAGGCTGCTGCATTTAGTGGGACACAGTCTGTATTTGGTGGGACAGAGGCTGTATTTAGTGGGACACATACTGCATTTTATGTGACGCAGGCTGCATGTAAGGAGGGACTCCGCTGGGGGCACCTGATGTAAGGACGGACTCCGCTGGGGACACCTGATGGCATCTGGTGGCAGACGACGTGGCTAGTGACATGCTCAGGGCTCCCACTGATTCTGCATTATGGTGAGTTGAATGATTTCCTTTTATATTACAATGTAATAATAGAAATAATGCTCTTTAATCATGACACCATAACAACCATGGTGGCGGGATGATTGAAGTGCTAACACCAGGTGTTTGGAATATCTTTATCTGCTGATTGTTAAACTTTCTAGAATACACATATTTCTATTGTTGTGTAGGATCTGGGCCTACTGTCCCTCCATCCCTCTCTCCCTCTCCCTCCATCCCTCGTTCATCTCAGACGCTAACCACACCACCTTAGAGCCACGCCCACTATTTTGCTGAAACCACGTCCATTTTCACCAAGTGGGAGGGGTCAAAAAGGAAGTATGAGAGGAACGGACCTCTCCACAGGAGACACCGCTGGAGAGGACAACACACAGCAGGTAAGTAATGGGGGAGGGGGGTTTGATGTGACACAGGCACTCAGGCAGGCTGCTGCATTTGGTGGTGACACAGGCTGCTGCATTTGGTGGTGACACAGGCTGCTGCATTTGATGGTGACACAGGCTGCTGCATTTGGTGGTGACACAGGCTGCTGCATTTGATGGTGACACAGGCTGCTGCATTTGGTGGTGACACATGCTGCTGCATTTGGTGGTGACACAGGCTGCTGCATTTGGTGGTGACACAGGCTACTTTATTTGGTGGTGACACAGGCTGCTTTATTTGGTGGAGACACAGGCTGATTTATTTGGTGGTGACACAGGCTGCTTTATTTGGTGGTGACACAGGCTGCTTTATTTGGTGGTGACACAGGCTGCTGCATTTGGTGGTGACACAGGCTGCTGCATTTGGTGGTGACAAAGGCTGCTGCATTTGGTGGTGACACAGGCTGCTGCATTTGATGGTGACACAGGCTGCTGCAGTTGGTGGGACACAGGCTGCTGCATTTGGTGGGACACAGGCTGTTGCATTTGGTGGGACACAGGCAGTCTGTATTTGGTGGGACATAGGCTGTATTTAGTGGGACACAGGCTGCATTTTATGTGACACAGGCTGCATGAAAGGAGGGACTCCGCTGGGGGCACCTGATGTAAGGACGGACTCCGCTGGGGACACCTGATGGCATCTGGTGGCAGGCGACGTGGCTAGTGACACGCTCAGGGCTCCCACTGATTCTGCATTATGGTGAGTTGAATGATTTCCATTTATATTACAATGTAATAATAGAAATAACAACCATGGTGCCGGGATGATTGAAGTGCTAACACAAGGTGTTTGGAATATCTTTATCTGCTGATTGTTAAACTTTCTAGAATACACATATTTCTATTGTTGTGTAGGATCTGGGCCTGCTGTCCCTCCATCCCTCTCCCTCCATCCCTCGTTCATCTCAGACGCTAACCACACCACCTTAGAGCCACGCCCACTATTTTGCTGAAACCATGCCCATTTTCACCAAGTGGGAGGGGTCAAAAAGGAAGAGCAGGGTCTGGCGCCCCCCCATCCTAAAACTTCACCAGCTGCCACTGGAATTAATATGTATATATTGACCAATCTGCTTGACTATATGGCAATTACTTTATGGATTTTATTATTGAGTGTGTTGCGATTCATCTAAAGTTCCACGGGCAATTCATGTTTCTTTGTATATTGTATGGGGATGGAGGCATTTCACGGGGCACGTCCAACCATATTTTGTTAGTTTATTCCGGAGTGGTGCTTTAAGAAGCTGGTGTGTTATTTATTCGGGCAGAATTCCCAACCTAATACATGGACTGATCCTTTAATATGAATGTGTAAATACAAAAGACAGAAAGAACTGTAGCAATTCCTCAACTAAAAATATACATTTTATTTTTAAAGTATCACTGCTGAAAACAAGGCTGATCTATCTAAGTTATAGATAGACCCAGAATGAAAGCTCTTAACACACATCTCCCAATTTAAATTGAAGAGAAAATGTATGCTTTCTTTCATATATGACCTATAACCTTTGTATATTGCTCCGTGTCACCATAGTAATGCGGTTTGTGAAGAAGCCTATATTGCTCTGGTTTGTCCTCTTCTCTTCTGACAGATTGCTTCAGATATCTCTCAGGGTAAAGGATATTTAGGTCTAAAATGCTTCTAGTGAATGAAGTTCTCTTAAATCATTTTATAATAGAAAGATTGGGCGGGAGGTGGAGAAAAGGAAAGGAGCGTATTAACCCTTTTGATCCGCTTTGATAATACAGTGGAATATGCTCGCACACTGTGCCCACGTGCTTAAAGAATATGTTACACCAACATTTCATTTAATTTAAAAGTATCCTGTGCTCTTTGTATTGGATCCTTTGTGTGAAATGCCTGGTGATTCTGCCAGTCCCTCTGCTTTCTTATTTCAAATTGACCACGCTAGGCATGACAGCATACCTGTCTTAGCATGCCCAGTTTTCTGGTTGTGCTAGGAGCACAGCCTGACTGTCCTCCAATAGCCAAGACTTGTGCTGTCATGCCTCCCCTTTAAAGCCATTCATTGGGGAGAGCAGTGTACTGTTGTTTCTCCACCCTAGGTTTTCTAAACCTGTTATGAAGCTAATAACAGAGATTATGTGATCACTTGTAAACAAAAGGGGAAAAAAAAGGTATTTATATATTTGTTAATAAATATAAACACAAATATTTTAAACGGAATGGTTTGTTTTACAAGGCAAGGGCTCATATATACACTACTTTAAATTGTAGGGTTTCCAGTTTTACAGAGTAGAGTAGGGTTAGGCTTTCTGTCAAGTTTTTCTTTGCTGTTAGTGTCCCTTTGGGGAGACATTTGCTCGTTTGACCAGTGTCACCAAATTCCTATGATACTTAGCCTCATCTAGTGGCCAAATGTGATATTGTCAAGTTTAAATAAAAAAAATATTCAAACAGCACAGGAAATCATCTAATAACATTTGTTGTTTTGTACATATGTACATATGTACATACACGTTCTCTAAATGAATTGCTATGCAATATGTTTATAAATACATCCCAAAGTCACACAATCTCTTTCTAAAGGCTAAGTTCACACTCTGAAAAAAAAGTCACTATGTATTCAAGGGCCCCAGTCATTTAAAATACACGGTTCAGCTTCTAGCCCTACCTTAGTTTAAATGCTATACTTGTAGGCCTTTTGCAGCACCCCCACAACCCATTCAAGAATCTCCCAATTGTCAGAAATCCCCTGTAAGCCGATTGTCACTGATGTATTCGCAAGATCCTCTGCATACACAGTAATCAGTTTTTGTGTTTATGAAGTTTCCCTGTTACCGCATGAGATTTAACAAAATCTTGCAAGATCTCACAGGTTTAAAACAAGATTTCCTGGGAAGGCAGTGGTGATGTGACCTTCCCAGGGGACATTTGTGCAGCTGGGCAATATCACCAATGCCTTGAAGAACACAGAAGTGCGATTCTAAAAAATGACTTTGGCTGAATCATGAATTTTTGGGATGTTTAGGGGGAATTGCTCCACCAAACGTTCCATGGAGCATTGCCAAACACATTGTTAGTCAAAGTCTTGCACTTGATGATGGTTTTTTCACCACACATTTAAAGTTTTAGGGAGAGAAAGTTGGTTAGCGTTGTGTGCTATTACTGTTTTGCGCTTCTACAGTACTCAGTGCTATGTAAAGTAGTATATTCTGTGCTGTATATTTGTTACTAATGTGGCGCCTACCCCAATCTTCCGGGAGCCTAATAGTGAGAACCAGAAACAGGGAGGGCTGACATTGCTTCTCAGGGCTGAATCCATGGCTATAATGGGGAGTTTGGAACATAAATTGGGCACCAGCCACTTAAGATGTTTTCAATGCTTTAATGTAGAACTTGAAAGAAGTAGTAGGAGAGAGGGTTAGGGGAGGTTTCAGTTACCATGCAGATCACTTACAGGCACCTTAAATCCAGAGGTAGAACAGCTTTCTCTTTCCCGGATCTTGAAAACTTGGATAAGCCTCTCTCACAGACCTAGCAGCTAATAAAACTCCTGGATAGGCCTCTCTAACAAACTTAGCAGCCAGGAGCTAGTTACCATGTTTTAGATTGTAGAATAGGATTCAGCTTCACAGTGTCAGAACCTTTAAGCCATCCGGCAACACTGTAGATATGTTTAGGTGTAGAATAAGTTCCAGCTTCACAGTGTCAGAACCTTTAAGCCATCCGGCAACACTGTAGATATGTTTAGGTGTAGAATAAGTTCCAGCTCCACAGTGTCAGAACCTTTCAGCCGCCCCGGCAACACTTTAATAGATATAGATGCATCCTCCAAATGAGTCACAGGCCCTCCTGAGAGAACAGCCTTCACCCTGGCTCTCTCCAACAAGGGTCCTCCCCTGGATCTTCTAAGCTTGGCTCGGCTTCTTCCACACAGGCACAAGACAGCCCAAGGACCACCTCAGGATTAGTAGGCCCCAGACAGGCTTCTGGGCCTATTGGCAGAGCTTGCAGCACATCCTCAGGCCAGGAGGGCCCAGGGTGAGAGAGAGCGAGCAGATGATCCAGCCCAAATAAATACAATTTCCCAGAATGCACCAGCGGCTAAGAACCTCCTACTGGGCTTGGCTGGAAAAAGAATAATTATTTATAGCTCAACCTTGTTGTAATTCTCATACTGGCCTGTGGTACCAGTGACACCTATTGGCAACACTGAGAAATGCACAACTTAATTGAGATTAGAGCAGAACCAAATAAACTATACAATCAGTCTGAGCTGCCTACAGCTCAGCCAAAAACTAAATTTACACTATAGCCCCAGTTTTAGGAACAGGGGGCTACGCTGATACTTTCAGTGAAGTTCAGTTTGTGTGGCTGGGGAGAGTGGAATGTAAGTCCTCCTGCATTTACTGTGATTTCCTAACCCCCAACAGTGCTTTTTAGGACTACTTTTTTTGTGTGTGTGTATAGATTAGCTGCAGGTTCTGTTGCTGTGTTACTGCTGTTTCCCCTCTTTTGTTATTTTGGTGTGTTTTTTTTGCTTTTTTTAAATAGTAGTTACTTCTCTTTTTTTTTTCTTAATCAATAAAATAAATAAATAAATAAAAATAAGGGTTTTATTGTGCTTGTAGTGTTTTTTGTGTTTATTTTTTATGAGATCAGCAAGGCAGCATGAATTTGTTGGTGTCACCACTACAGCTGCCACTTGTTTGCCACAGAGCACTGCAGATTATTGAGGTGTTGTTTATTCCCACCAAAACTAAAACAAATCAGAACATATTATAAAAAGGGCATAGATGCCTTGGGGAAGATTTACTAAAACTGGGCCACTGTGAATCTGGTGCAGCAGTGCATGATAACCAATCAGCTTCTAAATTCAGCTTGTTCAATTAAGCTTTGATATTAAAACCTGGAAGCTGATTGGTTTCAATGCAGAGCCGCACCAGATTTTGCACTCTCCAGTTTTTAGTAAATAACCCTCAACATGTGTTAAAGACACACTGGGGGAGATGCAAACAGCATTGTGGGTCTGACAAAATGACTGGGCTAAGCAACTAAAGGTGATATGAACAGCAGGAGTGTCCTTTGCAGGAAGTGTGACTTGACCAAACATCTCAAGGAAAAGGTAAGCATGTATATTAAAGACCCCTCTCAATGTGTTCTATATAGGGGCTAAAAGGCTGGAAGCCCCTCATGACATAAGGCCACACTGGCAATAAAGTGGGAGAGTAAAGAACAAGAAAGAGAAAGAAAGGAATAACCCAGACATTGGGGGGGGGGGGGGGGGGTGTCTCTTTTAACTGTAGGAAGCCGTCAGTACAAGCACAGCTCCGGTCAAGTTACTTATCAATATCAGTGCAATAAAATCAAGTCAAGTCAAACCAATAGAGCTAGATTTGCGATACATCTCCTCTTTCCCATTCACTGAAGCTACTATTTCTTCCATGAGGACAAACTCCTAAACTTTACACAGCTACAAGCTAATTAGTTGGATACAGGACTTGGCTGCGTTCAGAAGGTGAATCAACAAGGAGCGTTTATAGGAGGAAAGCTGCTGGGTCATTTCCCAGTTTTAGCCCTGGTTTACACTGACCGTTCAGCTGAACTCACACAATTTCATTCCCGCATGTCAGTACCGATTTCCGGGGCGGGTTTCTGCACAGATGTCAATGCAAATCGCACCCTGAAATCGCCAAAAGTAATACAGAAACTAATTTTTAGAATCAGTACGGTGCCGCAAATGCAATTTGAATGGTGCCATTGCCGGCAATTTGCGCCGGTTTGGCATGCGATTTGACATGTCATATCGCATGCCAAATCGCATCAATGTGAACCAGGGCTTACATCCATTAATTTGAAGGGTATGTCTTCCACCTGCTTTTAGAAAATGTGCAGGGCAAAGATAACAGCCCAAAAAATTACTCAAATTATTATAAACACAGATCCATAATAAAAATAGATGCTCCATAATGACATCAGGTACATTTTATATTTGTCCAGCTTGTAACAAAAATTCTGAATTTCCTGTCAGTGAGTCATACAGGAAACAATGCTCCAATCCTCTGCCATTGCAAAGACTATCAGGTGCAAGTCCATCCTTGCCCCATGAAGATACACTGACAGAAAAGGAGAAGCCACACACCACTTGGCTCAGCTGATTCTGGCTTCTTCTTTTCTGTCAATTAAACTAGGATAGTGTCTTATCCCCTGATATTCTCTTCTTTCTCCCTCATCCACAGCCTGTGAACTTCAGCACTGTAAAGCCTCTGTCAGCCTTCCTCTCTATCGGAGCCAAGATCAAAGCTGGAAATGGAAATTTTAATTGAAGAAAGTGACATATATTTTTGAAACCAAGGAGAGGGGGAGAACTCTTAGCAGGGAAGTGACTGCTCTGGGCAAAGAACCACAAAATAAAAATAAAGCGGTGTTCCATCCCGGAAAAAAAAAATGTCGGCACAGGCAGCTGATGTTTCCATCAGCTGTTCGGTGCTGCCGCTGCCATTGCGAGTAAGGGAACCCGGCAGTGTAGCCTTTCAGCTTAATGCAGGGAACCTACTGCGCATGTGCGAGGCCGGCTCCTCTCTCCTATTGGCCCAGCGGCCGGGGGGGGAAGAGAGAGCCCCACGGTGACGTCACGGGCCACGGCTCGGACTCCCGGAAGTGGGAAAGGATACCTGTCAAAGGGAGGGGGGGAAGAATCTCTGAATTAACCACTTGACATCCGCGCTATGGCTGAATGACGGCCACAGCACAGACCTGAATTTCCAGGAGGCTGTCATATGACGGCCTCCCCTGTGCACGCGCCCTGAAGGGCGCGCGTCGAGCTCGCTGTGATCACCGAGTCACTGAGACTCGAGTGATCACCGATCCAAGTAAGGGGCCGGTCAGCTGATCACATGATGTAAACAAAAGATCGGTAATCCTTTTTTTTCTACTCACGCTAATAGCGTGAGTAGAAAAAAAAGCCGATCACCGGCTCAGCTGCAAGGGACATCGGTCACGAAGTGGAAGAGGCACATCTGCCTCATCTGTGCCACCTGCCATTGCCACCTAACAGTGCCCACAGTGCCACCTATCAATGCTCACAAGTGCCACCTATCAATGCCCACAAGTGCCACCTATCAATGCCCACAAGTGCCAGCTATAAATGCCCACCAGTAGTGCCAATCAGTTTCCACCAAACAGTGCTGCCTATCAGTGTAACTGATCAATGCCCATTATTGCCACCCATCAGTGCCCATCACTGCCACCTATCGGTGCCCATCAGTGCCGCCTCATCAACGTACATCAATGAAGGAGAAAAATTACCTGTTTTAAATTTTTTATAACAAAATATAAAAACATTTTTTTTTTTTACATTTTTTTAACAAAAAATAAAAACCACAGAGGTGATCAAATACCACCAAAAGAAAACTCTATTTGTGGGAAAAAAAATTATAAAAATTTTAGGTACAGTGTTGTATGACCGCGCAATTGTCATTCAAATTGCATCAGCGCTGAAAGCTGAAAATTGGTCTGGATAGAAGGGGGGTTTAAGTGCCCAGTAAGCAAGTGGTTAATTCAGGTACGGTTTTCTCTCCAGCAAGTCCTCAGAAGAACAGTGAGCAACACAGACATCACAACATCTCACAACAAATCTCATGAAATTAGTAGAAAAAGTCAACAGTGTTTTAGATGATCACAGACTGCAGATATATACTGTAGCATTTAGACTATAAAATAGGAGTGCCTAGACACAGTCAGGTCTGTATACTCTGTAATATGCTGCTGGACATACTGTATGTGTAGAAATTTGGAGTTGAGATCCAGAGATACAATCACTGAAGGACTGCTGATGATATCACCCTGTGCTGTGTAGACATACTGTAATGTAGCAGCAGGCAAGGTATTCTGAGTGGGCCATTTACAGTGCATGTATATCACAGAGGCAAAGGCTACCAGAGCTATCAGAAGTGTTACTATACCACTCAGCTTTCTGAGATGGGAAAGAGAGGCACCCTTTAGCACAGAGTATGTAGGCAAAGGATGCAGCCCTGCAATGCCCCCAATTGAGTGGACCATAAATATTAGATACAAAAACTGATTAGCCAAACCAAGAAGTACCTTTTTGTCATTGTTGGTACGTATCTTTGCAATGGGGGTCCTGACTCCACTTCTTTCCTATGCATTAAAGCTCCATGTTCTGCATGCAGAGCAAATTTGTGTATTCTCATCAGTCAATGGCTGTGTGGGAACTTCTGGCTGTGCCACTAATCTCCCATGTAGTTTTTATAATGATGCAGCCAGTGCAGTCTGTAGTTTTTACCATTGGCCCAAAGTGCACAGCGGCCACGTCACTAGCAGCTCAGACCACTTATATTTCAGGTACATGTAGTCCCTACATTGCCGCTGCTTCATGCTGACCACCATACCACAGCGAGTAAAAGAATGGGGATAGAGTGGTCATGTGACAGGTTCCTTGTCCATTAGAAACCCATCTGTTAAGCTGGCCATACATTATACAATTTCCCTTTTCAATCTCCTTTAGATTTACCTTAAACTATGTAGTACAAGGGCCTGCCTGATTGCATACAAATTGACCTCACATTATATGGTTTTGGTAAATCTAAAGGAAAATTGTACAAGAAAATTGTATAATGTATGGCCAGCCTTAAGTTAAGGCCCATACACACGGGTAGAATGTCGGGAGACATTTGCCAGTCCAAAAAATACTGGCCGACATCGCAGAACTAACCTTGCATGGTTAGTACAGCGACTCCGACCAGAGCTGTGAGGCTTTTTTTCGTGCAACCCGCAGGGTTGCACAAAAAAAACCTGGTATGTACCCGGCTTTATGGTGGTAGAAATACCACTGCTCAGATCAATAATCTGATGAAATTATAGTTTTCCTTTAAACAAAATGTGCTTATTCTATTAATTATGCAGCAATTGCACAATGCAAAACAGTGCATGTACGTTGTGTCTGTTTGAATTGACTATGTTTTCTCCCCTCTGGCTTTTTTTATATGCCTCCTAATTTTCTGTCATTGTGTTTTAATTAAACCTAAGTGCTAGGATTGATTTCCTGCCAGATAGACAATTCCTTACTTGTAATTGCAATTCTATGCAGAACCTAAAGGAGAAATCAGCTTAGTTAGATGTGAATTGAGATTAATACATACATTAATGCTATTTTTACACAATTTACACAAACAATTGATCAAACTCTACCTTACTTTAATGTAACATGCTCTAAATTATTTATAGAATAAATTGGATTCATTTATTGCTGTGGGAGATAAAGTTATTTGCAAAGTAAAATTGTTTTCACCATACTCAGGATGTTTTAAATAACTCAGCAATGTATCATATCAAATCTTGATGAAATAGTGGAGGGGCATTTACGACAAATGTTCTTATTTAATAAGATCGTATAATGTGCTAAGCCTAAAAATCCATAGCCATGGTTCTATATACCATAACCGTATTTGTGGGCCAGTGCCAAGGGCAGAAGAATAAAGGAGCGGCGCAAAGTCAAAGTCACAAATTTCACAAATGATGGTTCATTTTGTATTTTGTTTGCCTCTTCTGGACACATCTGCTCATACTGTACTTGGCTAAATTCAACAAGATATATGTGGGTAAAAAGGGAGCAATGGCAGGACAGCTTTAAAGCGGAAGTAAACACATCGATTTAACAGTTTCAAGAAACAGTTACATTCCCAGCATGCCGGGAATGCTAACTGTCACATTGGTTGTACTTTCAACCAAACTGTCAAGCCATCCAATGGCTGGTGCCATAACTGATCACATGTGGAAGTTGAAGATTAAACCGAAGCCAAGATAGCAGCTTCCTTGGCTGTAAATGATAGGAGGGTTTACTGCCACTTTAAAGTACAAATAAAAGCTCCTGTATTAAAGTATAAAGATGTTTGAATACAGTTACTATGTGATGCACAGTAAACAAAAAACTTCCTTTTTATTCACTGACTGAACCAACTTCTCCTTCATATGTGTCTCATATGCTTTCCCTCCCAGGCACTGCAGATCACTATGGGAATAGAATTTACAAAAATAATCATGATACAAGCAGCAAAGCTTGTACACAAAGGTATATGTATTTAGGTGTACAGACAAGTGTAGTGCTGAAAGTGATGCAAAAAGTGAAAAAAAGAAAATTGAAAATAATGCAATAATAAAAAATGTCATAAAAATAACTTTACATGCTAGTGAATGTCCATGTTGAATGCATCAAAAGTCCATCATGATATGACTTTTGATGGACTTTTGATGCATTCAACATGGACATTCACTAGCATGTAAAGTTATTTTTATGACATTTTTTATTATTGCATTATTTTCAATTTTTTTTTTCACTTTTTGCATCACTTTGGCGCTACACTTGTCTGTATATGGTTTATAGCAAAATTTCTATTTGTTGTGTTAGCTGCTTAACCTTACTTTGAGCAAGTGCATGTTTTTTTTTTTGTACACATGTATTTAGGTGTGACTAATTCCGGCCATACACGGTTCAAATTTCGTAAGAATTTTCTTTCGAAAATCGTATGAAAGAATTTTCGTATGAATTTCGCACCATTAGTGGGCTGCAACAACGACCGATTTTCGTGCGGCAATCAAATTTGAGGAATCGGACATGTTGGAAATTTTTAGAAAAACAAACGAATTTCTAATCAATGATGGGAGAATCGTGCGAGAAATGTAATAAGAAAAGAAAATGTACGGAGAGAAAAGAAGATTCCCGGCCAAGAAAATTCTTTTCTGTAGCAACATGCGGTGAAATTGAAGGTTTGGTCGGCCAAATTTCAAAAATCAATGGTGGCATCATTGGATCACAAAAAAAACCCGAACTTTCTGATTTTGAAAGAAAATTTGTTCGAAATTCGACCGTGTATGGCCTGCTTAAGGCCTCGTTCACATGGCCTAATTGGCTGTCGTACGGCAAGCATGTTGAGAAAACCTGTGGCCAGGAACCTAGGTGTGTGTGTGGAAAACCATGGAAACTTTTGCAAAGCAATAACAGGCTGACAGCGGCCACAGTTGTCCATCAGTGTTTGGATCTAATTGCACAGCCAGCGATGACCTGTTAGGGACAGATGATCACCCTTGGACCCAAGCTACTTGCATTGATGGGTGATCATATGTTCCTAACTGCAAGTAATCCAGCCCTGTGCGATTAATTCCAAACACCGGTGGACAGCTGTGGTCACTGTCAGCCTGAAACATTGCTTAGCAACGGTTTCCTTGCCATGGCTGTTCACACACACACCTGGGCACTTAGGCACAGTTTTTCCTAAAACCCTTGCAGCACCACAGCCAATTTGGCCATGTGATTGACACCTGTTCACACGTAAATGCTTACATTGTTTTGTACAAGCTTCTTAGCCACAGCTATCTGCACACACCTAAGCTCCTCAACGCAATTTTTCTCAACATACTATTTGGCCATCTGAATGAGGCCTAAGGCAGCATGATGTCTAAATGCAGTCCTTTCCACAGCAAAGAGAATTCAGTTTCTGTTATTAGTATGTGTTAGTATAAATTTTTACATCAGTTACAAGCTTCAAAAATTACATTATGCTTGCCATGTGACCAGTGCCGGGACAATGTCATTCGGTGCCCAGGGCGAAGATGGCAAACTGCCCCGGGTGTAAGACAAATAGCGACCATTCCCTCTGTAAAGAGTCCTGCATTGATTATCAGCACAGGGCTCAGGGCAACATGTGACTTGCCACAGTCACCTACTGCCAGATGCCCCGTGTCATTTGCCACCATCACCTGCTGCCAGATGCAACATGTCACTTGCCACCGTCACCTGCTGCCAGTTGCCACGTGTCATTCGCCACGTCACCTGTTGCCAGATGCAACATGTCACTTACCACCGTCACCTGCTGTCAAATGCCATGTGTCACTTGCCACCGTCACCTGCTGCTAGATGCCATGTGTCATTCGCCATCGTCACCTGCTGCCAGATGCCACGTGTCATTTACCACCGTCATCTGCTGCCAGATGCAACATGTCACTTACCACTGTCACCTCCTGCCAGATGTCACTTACCACTGTCACCTCCTGCCAGATGTCATGTGTCACTTACCACGTCACCTCCTGCCAGATGTCACATGTCACTTACCACCTTTACCTCCTCCCAGATGTCATGTGTCACTTACCACCGTCACCTCCTGCCAGATGCCACGTGTCACTTACTACTGTCACCTCCTGCCAGATGCCACGTGTCACTTACTACTGTCACCTCCTGCCAGATGCCACGTGTCACTTGCCACCATCACCTGCTGCTAGATGCCACGTGTCATTCGCCATCGTCACCTGCTGCCAGATGCCACGTGTCATTTACCACCGTCATCTGCTGCCAGACGCAACATGTCACTTACCACTGTCACCTCCTGCCAGATGTCACTTACCACCGTCACCTCCTGCCAGATGTCACATGTCACTTACCACCGTCACCTTCTGCCAGATGTCACGTATCACTTGCCACCATCACCTCCTGACAGATGTAATGTGTCACTTGCCACCGTCACCTCCTGCCAGATGTCACTTACCACCGTCACCTCCTGACAGATGTCACGTGTCACTTACCACCATCACCTCCTGACAGATATCACTTACCACCATACGTTGCAGATTGAACCTGCACACCTGACATGTGACTTGCTCCGGACAGTGTCAGTGTTGTTGCAGCGTTGTTAGGAGAGAGCAGACGTTGAGTCAGCAAGCTTCAGCCATCCAGCAGCCCCAGCCTTCCGGCTGCAGCTATTCCCAGGATTATTCCCAGACTCCCCAGGGGAACCTGCGGGGCCCCCCGTCTACACATCAGGTACCCATCGCCTTTCCATCTGGAACCCGAGTCCCAACCGGCAGCCGTACAGGCCCTTCCGACAGGACACTCGGCGGTCGGCCGAGCGCCGTAGGAAACTCCGCGGCTTCGGCCTAGCGTCGGGCCAGGGCCGTCCTGCCGCTTCTCCGCCCATAACCGGATCGGCGGGCTGGCCACCAGGCCCCAGGATTACCTCCTCTCAGAGCGATCCAACCCCCATCGCCATCCGGACGGGCCTGTAGTCGCGCCGGTATCAGTAAAAACCGGACAGCCGCGGCTCGGGCCTAGCCGGCGGCCATCTTGGTCCTCCCTCCCGAGGCCACAGCACTCCGCCGGCTGCCCGGAGATCAGCCAGACACCCAGCAACACCACTAGGACCTACAGTTGACACCTCATCCCTTTAAACCCAAACACCTTTGAATTACACAGGTTCTGAGGCCAATTAAATGCAGATAAGGCACCAAGTGAGTTTAATTACCACCTTAATCAGCCACAGAACCTGTGTAATCAACATGTGTTCAGGTTTAAAGGGATGAGGTGGCAACCCTACTAGGACCTCGGCCTCAGCAGACCCCCAGCCCAGGTCACCAGCATCCCCACCACCACCCCCCCCACCACAGCACTCCCACCATGGCCCGGGCCTTGACCGTCGGCCATCTTGGTCCACCCACTCGGCTGTGATCACCACCTCCACCCAGAGCTCATCCACGGACCCCCCAGGCAGGAGTACTAGGACCTACCACCATCCCTCACAGGACCTGCAACCTCCAGAGAGCGAGCATCTGACTACCCATGGCTTGGATCCATCCCGTCAGCCATCTTGGTCCCCCCAGTGTGGCCGATGCTCAGCCCGGACCCCCCCCAGCAGGTTAGTACCGGGACCACCCCCCCGGTGTACAGAAGGCCTCCAGGTTGCCATATTGTATTTTACTGAAAATTACAGTGCTGCAGATTGGAAAGGAAAGATCATTTTTAGTAACATCAAATTACAATATAGTTTGTGTAGCAATTGTATATGCTTTTTTAATGTATTTATTTATTATTTGCTGTATTGTTTTTCCCAGAGAATAGAATTACCCTTTAACTTGTAATGTCATTGTCAGCTGCCTAAATTTGTGAATTAGCAACCATTCACACAGCTGGTTTCATAATAAAATATGTACTGCAATAGTCAAAGAACTTATGTACTGTCAGGGTCGTTGCTAGGTCTACAAAGGTTCTGGGGCTAGAGCCCATAGCAGCGTAGTAAAGAAAGTCATATGCTTGGGCGGGCATACACATGTATATACAGTAATATACATGTGTGAATATATCCCCAGAGAGCCCCCCACTTACATCAGGGTCCCCAGAGAGCCCCCCTTACATCAGGGTCCCCAGAGAGCCCCCCCTTACATCAGGGTCCCCAGAGACCCTCCTCCTTACAGCGGAGTCCCCAGAGAGCCTCCCCCTTGCATCAGGGTCCCCAGAGAGCCCCCCCTACTTACATCAGGGTTCCCAGAGAGCCCCCCTTACATTAGAGTCCCCAGAGAGCCTCCCCTTTAAATCAGGGTCCCCAGAGAGCCTCCTCCTTAAAATCAGGGTCCTCAAAGAGCCTCCCCCTTGCATCAGGGTCCCCAGAGAGCCCCCCACTTACATCAGGGTCCACAGAGAACCTCCCCTCCCCTTGGGGACCCCTGCAGAGTCGGGGCTATGGGGCCCAGATTTAGGGCTATAGCCCCAAAAGCCACCCCCTAGCGACACATGTAAAAACACCTGTCCCCCCCCCCCCCCCCCGTAAAAAATGAAAAACTGGTAACCAAGTCATATTTGTCTCTCTGGTGACCAGTGGAAGTATATCCCTGCCGAGGTGTCAAAAATCTTAAACCACGGGACCAGTCCACCCTAAGGAAAATAATCCAGTTTGGGTGGACTTGAGCTTTAAATTGTTATCATGTTGCAAAGAAAAATATGCCTTCAATATGCCTTTAAACACGTTATGAAGCATACATCCTCTACAATATACAGGGCAGGTGAGTTTAAAGAAGAGCCTCAGATTAGTATTTATGTAAGCCAGGCATTCAAATGTAAACTTCTGGGGTAGAACGGGCAATCAACATAAACAGCAAAACAACACACAATTTCTACACAAATGGGAGCTGAAAAAAAACAAAACAAAAAAACATTCAGAAAGAGTCCTATGTAATTTCTCTGCTATTTTCAGTAATTGCAAGTTTAGTGAATAAATCTTTTTATGCAGAAATTTTCACTGTGAGCTGAATCCAAAATATTTATAAGCAGAGTGCAGCCTGAATGCTTAACAAAAGATATGGTATGTTCATATTACAGATATATGCAATCACCATCTTTCAGTTCTTTATTATACTTACTAAATAGGCTTTGTTCCTGGAATTCTCAGAAACCTGTGTCAAAGCCATTACAGTAATTACATATGACAGGCAACTCAGGAGAAAATTTAGGATTTGATTCTGTTATGTTTTTCTACTTTATTTCTTATCCCAAGTAAAAAGAAAAGAGATTGATTTTAAAAAACCTTCTTTGACTCTCATGCAGCTTAAGGGCCCATTCGTACCAGCAGCATCGGGCACGCAGTCCCAACACAAGAACAGGGCAATTAGCTCAATGTCCTATGTCCGCGTTGGTGTGCAGTGTAGGAAATGCTGTATTTTTGCATTGCATAATCCAATGCAATGTAGTACAGCATGCTGCAGTTCATAAAATACCATTTAAAGTGGACCTTCAGTCATTTCTTCAACTTTCCAGCTATTAAATCTTCTGCCCTTGTTGTTTTCATTTTGGATAGTAAAACATTTTTTTTTTCCTGCCAGTAAATACCTTATACAGCCCACTTCCTGTTTCTTGTCTGGTAAAAAGTCTAGGCTTATGACATCATGCACAGCTCTCTCTCTTACTCTTATGAGAGTTTGCCAGGAAGAGAGGGGGGATGAGTCATAAGAGGGCCAATGAAAGATGCAGAGCTGGAGATGGGCCTCTGTGTGTCTGTGTAAATCCAGGAAGTGAACAGGTAGCAGCTTCAGCTGCCCACAGTCAAAATGGTTTCAGCCAGACTCAGCGGAGGGAGATTTCTGCAGCATATTTGGCAAGTAAAGAATCACAGTATACATAAAATAATATGCAAAGTGGTTGGAGGGAAGCTTTAGAATGGCAAAGATGTTTTTATTACAAATCATGTGAGCAGACTGCAGTTCCTCTTTAAACGCTTAAAAAAGGTACTGCAATACCTGCCAAGGCACTACCAACACACGTGCAATATGCTCGCGGTAATACGCGGGCTATGGAGTGAATGGGTTGATATTTCAGTTTTAAATAGACTATGGTGAGATTTTTTTTTGTTTTTTGAAAAATTTGTAACTGTTACTAAATTGGAAATATCACCAACTTCACTCATATATAATGTAGATAATATACATTAAGTCAAATCTGGCACAAATCCTGTAATGTTTTTTTTTCTTCCCTTCATCAAAAATGTTTCCCCTTCACTGACATGATACCTCAGGGTTAGAGTGCTAAAAAGTAAGGGACACCCCCTCTGGAAAAATATTTAATGCGATAGGGGCAAGGCGCAGACAACATTGCTCTTTCCTGAGTGTCTCTGTCACGAGTGATGTGCAGTTTCACCGCCGCAGTTTTTAACGAAAGCAGGATAACTAAAGCTGGATGAAGATACAACAAGAACTCTGCTCCACTCTGAAAGACGACAAGCAAACCAGCATTTGACATTTATTATATATGAAGTCAGATTCCCACTCTCTATCCACTAACATGCTCCTTCTTCTCTTCCTTCTCACATCGGTGTCTTCTATCCTCAAATTATCCTTAATCTACCCCTCCTCTCTACCCTGCAGCATGCACCTATCACCCTCACTTCTACCCTCTCCCTACTACTGCACCCATCATCTCCTGCATTTGCTGCACCCACATGCTGACATAAACTCCAGGGCCATTAGACATGTGCGCTCATGCACATCCCACTCCCAATCCTAATCCTGTATTTTATTTATTGTATTATAACTGTATTGTCTCCCTTGTATATTGTAAAGCGCTGCGTAAACTGTTGGCGCTATATAAATCCTGTATAATAATAATAATAATAATAATAATAATAATAATAATGCTTGAGCACATACAATCTGGTTTCCATACAACAGTGGGCCACTTATTTGAAAGCCCTCAACCTTGGGGTACTATTCTGTATACCTAATGTGTGAGGCTGGTCTCATTAAGGTCAGGAAGCAAGCAGTTTTTCTTTTTTTTAAGGAAGGTATAGCGGTTTACTTTTTAAAATTTGTTTATTGCCTGGATTTAAAAACAAAAAATATATATATTGTGGCAGTAGGACCCTGTGCTACCTGGAAGATTGCTGGTTTACGCCAGATTTTGGAGAGAAAGGCACGCTGATTGCACAGCTGTGTGCTGGGCTATTTAATTGTGACCTGGCTATGGCTCAGGGTTCCACCCAACAGACAGGAAGTCTGTGCATGGGAGTCAGGTGGGCTCCCATTCCTCTGAGAGGAGTCAGAGGCTGCAGGAGGCAGCCAGGGTATGCATGTCTGCAGGAGGCAGACGTACTTGGTGACAGAGCAGCAAGTAGTAAGCAGCAGGAGTAAGCTAGGAGAGGGCTTCACTCTAGGAAACTCTTTTGGGTCTGAGGAGCAGACCTAAGGCCTAGGCTAAAGGCCGGAATCAGCCGTATGGCAAGAATGTACGCCAGGAGGCTAAAGTATTGAGTGTGCAAGATACAGTAATGGTGGAACCCCCTGCGTGGGCTACTGATGTCTTTGTGAACTTTTCCGTGCTTTTAAATAAAAGTGGGCTACCAGGCCCTTAAAAATACAGTTGTGTACTGGAGTACTCACTGACAACGCACCTACCATTTGAGTCTGATACCCCAATCTTACATATGGTGGAGATATTGCTTCGGGCAGATTTGGAAGAGTTCCAGATCCTCGCATACCTAAAACAGTGAGTAGCAAGAAACTGTGTTTTGCAGCAATGCTGTGAGGAGCAGCTCATGTGAACCAGTGGAGTCTGCATGTGAAAGTGTGCTGTTTGCAAGTCTTAAAGAGACGGTACGCAAAATTTTCCTGTGTTAAAAGGAACTGTGTTAAAAAGCGTTGTGTGCCTGACTGCAGAGATGGGGCGGTCAAAGCGCAAAAAGGAAGCGATGTTTGCTGAGATGAGAGACAGAACCTTGTGGCTGGAGGGGTTGTTACCGACAGAACAAGCCCCAGACTGGTGCAAGATGCATTTGGCCGCACTGGAGCAAAGGAAAAAGGAAAGCAAGCCATCCTTTAGTGCAAAGAGTGAGCAGATGGGTGCGGTTGTCCATGGCAACAAAGCAGAAATCCATACAGCTGACTTCATACGGCCTATGCTGCCTTCTGAACATGTTATAGACTTTTTGGATGATTTTGCGATGATTGCTTCCTACAGAGGATGGCCTAAAAGTCGCTGGGTTGAGTTGGTGCAACCTTTTTTGATGGAGGAGTACCAAGAGGTGTACCGCGGGATGTATCATAACCGAGATGACTACGACAATTTCCTAGGAGCAATCCAATCTAGAGAGCGCTGGAAAAGATCAACAGGGAGAAAGTGGTCTCCCATGGCAACTGGAGAAAGTCTGTTTGCAGAAAAGAGGAGCTACAGCGGAGATGTGGCTCAAATTCTAAATGAAGAGGTTTGTGCAAAAGTGTCTGTTGTCACCCCTGGCAACCGTGAAGGAAATTTTGTTCAGCCTGCAGGGGGTGATGGAGAGCACAAGAAATCAATGGTTTCAAGTTATGGCTGCTTGTGTGAAGTGGTCAGCCCAGAGAAGAGAGCACAGTATCCAGCATCCTGTAAGGGGTATGACCATGTGTGTAAGTCTGCTGTTACCCCTGGCAACAGAAAATCTGTTTGGCCTGCAGGGGATGTTGGAAAATCCAAGAAGGATGCAATGTTGCCCTGTGTCCATGTGGGGGCATTAGCTTGTGAGAGCACAGCAAAGAAGGGACAACGCCCTCAATTGACGCTTTCAACACCTTCCAAATGTAATGGTAAGACTGTTGCAGTTACAAATGTGAGAGAGACTGGTTATGGGACTATTCCCTGTGAAGTGGGAATAAGTCCAGTGAGAAAAATTGCTTTCAGAGACTTGCAAGTGAATACCCTGTGTAGTAACAAAGCCCAGTTTGAAGCTGAACCTGCAGCAAGCTTGAGGACTGGTAAGGACTTGTCTTCAGGCAGTGTATTGTTTAGCAGGAAGACAAGTGGTAAAAATGAAGATATGTTGCTTGCTAATGCAATTAAAAATGTGATATTGCATCCAGAAATGTCAGGGGTGACCACTGAGAAATGTGTGCCGTTGCCCCTAGCAACCATGGCAGGTGTAGCAGAGGTGTCCCTGGAGACCACCCAGGAGCTCATGGTGTCTGAGCTCAGAGTTTCCCAGGACAACTGTGTCGCCGCACCGACTGACAAGTGTGTTTCACATGAGGTGAAAAGCAATGTACTAAATATCCTACAATATCAAACTGCTAATGTGATAACGCAGCCTATACAAGGCAGGAAGGTTGATAATGATGATGTTGAAAAGTGTATTACTGACAATGTTGATGGTTTGGTGTCTCCCATGGTAACCACAGGTAGTGCAGCAGAGTTGTCCCAGGAAATCTCAGGAGGACTCCCAGTGTTGGAGCCGACGGGGCTCCCGGACAGCTCTGATACTGCTCAGGTGGAAAACGATGGGAAAATAGCTCAAATGAGGGAGTATGTATTATCACAATCTGATGTGGTTGACAGTGACTGGTGCAGATTGTCTGCTGCTAAACCAGTCTGTCCACCTGTGTCTCCATGGGCAGAGGGAGCAGTACTACGGAGTGCTGATGACTGGAGCACAGACAGGATAGACTGGGATAGTCTCGCCATTAAGGTGATAGCGTGGTGGAAAGAAATTTCTGAAGGTAATAGTAAGCTGGACACTATTGCTGCTGTGACAAATGGAGAGGCTGCAAAGCCAGTAGACACAGGTGCGTTGGCTGTTGCAGAACTTAACCCCCTCCAGGCGGAAGGATCGGAAAAGGGCGCATATATAGCAGAAGTTTTGTCCACAGCAAAAGAGATGAGTAATGTTGAGTGTCAGGATGATGGGATAATGGATAGGGACTTGGAAGGGCTCAGTGTTGCTGAAAATGAGATGATGAGTGTGACACATGCATTTAGCGGTGCTCATGGGGAGCCGCAAGTTTTGTCAGTGGCCTCTGAGGTGGAGGTCTCTTTGAGTGTCTCGGCCTCTCAAGCCTTAGCAAATGAGCCCCTCCACGTCGTTAGTAAGGGAAAAGTCCCTAGAGTTCTGTGTTTAGATGTGGCATGTCTAGAAATAACTGAGATGTTGTTGGAATTGGTGAAAACCTTTCCGCTGTATACCTGCATGTATCCACCGCAGATGGGCGACCTGGTACTGCGTAGTACCAATCAGTGGAGACACGTGGTACAGGCGATGTTAAGCAATGTTGATAAAAATTGGTTACTGCAATGTTGGTTATTTTTGCGGAAAGTGGTCTCGCAGTTCTCTGCGAGAGTGCTTCCAGCGACAGTTATGTGCGGAAGGCGTTCAGGGGAACTGCTAGAGGAATCAAAAATGATAGACATAGTGGAAGTCTCTCCGTATGCTGGTGTGATGAGGTGCATTCCTGTTGGTGCGGTCCGAGGTGCAGCTGAGCAGTGGTTGGTACATGGTGCGTGTGCTGTCTCACCCGCTAGACTTCATGTAAAGGAAGGGCCCGGAAAAGACGCGGCAGTAGTGGGAATTCAATCCATCACTCGCAGGGAGGTGCAGTTTGAGGTACCCGGAGACACTTTGACAGGAAATGACAGTGTTGGTAACTGTAATAAAAAAGTGTATGAGAAGCACTGTAGAGCACTATCGGACAGCTCAGAGGTATTGGTTGAGGTACCAATGGACACAGAAATAGTTAAAGAGATTGGTGTGGAAAAATGTGGCGAAAAATGTGCGTTGGTAGGACAGTCGCTATTGGAGTGTTGGACAACAGGGAGCGATGTGAAACTGCGGGAATGTCCCATAGGGAGTAACTGCTTGCCTGTAGATGGTCCCTCCCTAGACACTGTCCTAGCAAACAAGGTGACAAGAGGTCTTGATGATAATAATATTGAGTTGAATAACCCCTTGTGGAACATTGCTATTGAGGTTAAACAGAAGTATGTGGTGTTGATCTCAGATGATTTGGTTGCCAAGGGTAACCACACAGGGGTCAGTGAACCTGATAAACGGATGTTGTTGGTTAGTGTTGCATCAGGTAGTGAGAGGGGTCAGTCCCTGACAGATTTCATGGAAGTGGGTCCCCAACAGTCCCAGGAGAGTAGGTCTGTGGGAGGAAAAAGGAGGATCCCGTGGCCAGAAGGTGGAGGGGATAGAGAGATTAGTGGGAGCCCACGGTTCAGGAAGAAGTGCTGGTGGAAACATACCCGGAAAAAGAAATGGGCCTACGCAGCTAATGGCTGGCACAGAGGTGTCCCATTCTTGGTGACGGGTTTATGTGTTCCTCCCTCCGGTTCGAAACAAGGGGGGAGGATATGTGGCAGTAGGACCCTGTGCTACCTGGAAGATTGCTGGTTTACGCCAGATTTTGGAGAGAAAGGCACGCTGATTGCACAGCTGTGTGCTGGGCTATTTAATTGTGACCTGGCTATGGCTCAGGGTTCCACCCAACAGACAGGAAGTCTGTGCATGGGAGTCAGGTGGGCTCCCATTCCTCTGAGAGGAGTCAGAGGCTGCAGGAGGCAGCCAGGGTATGCATGTCTGCAGGAGGCAGACGTACTTGGTGACAGAGCAGCAAGTAGTAAGCAGCAGGAGTAAGCTAGGAGAGAGCTTCACTCTAGGAAACTCTTTTGGGTCTGAGGAGCAGACCTAAGGCCTAGGCTAAAGGCCGGAATCAGCCGTATGGCAAGAATGTACGCCAGGAGGCTAAAGTATTGAGTGTGCAAGATACAGTAATGGTGGAACCCCCTGCGTGGGCTACTGATGTCTTTGTGAACTTTTCCGTGCTTTTAAATAAAAGTGGGCTACCAGGCCCTTAAAAATACAGTTGTGTACTGGAGTACTCACTGACAACGCACCTACCATTTGAGTCTGATACCCCAATCTTACAATATATATTTTTTTTAAGTAAACATGAATATGAAATCAGTCATATCTTTATACTACAATCTGCTCTCTGCGATGCTCCTGTTCCCTGGCAGCTGCTGGTCTTGATCCAGCATGCTGATTTTGGCTGAGCTAGACTCTCCCTGTCTCACCTGACCCACCTACTGGGTGGAGATAAAACCTGTTTTAAGCCTTCCAAGCCCTTAGTGTCATGCTTCTGATAGTGTTTGCAACACATGCTTCAAGCTCCCTGTTTGCCTGCCCTGTCCCTGTGTCTTGACCTTTACATCCGTCTGATCTCCGCCCTGCCATCTAGTTTGAACTCACTTGTTATCGACATCAGATCATACTTTTGACTATTCTCTGAACTCAGCCTGCCTTTTGACCACAGATTTGATCCTGACTACTCTCTGAACGTTGCCTGCCCTGAACCGGCACTGCCATTGGACTGCTTTGCTTGTGTACTAGTTTGCTGTGCTTAGCTCGCGCCTGCCCCGGTATGGTAGCATTGTGTATAAGACCTTGGGCAACCGAGTACCGGTAGACCTGCTTGCCTTATGGGAAAGAGGACTGCTATAGGTGATGAACACAGAGCCAGCTATAGTGCCTCACCATCATGCTAGGGATATGCGTGCCAACCTCTTTTTTATGTTTTCCAGACTCTAAATTTGTTCCTCTGATGTGCAGCCTATAAGACACCAGTTATTTACAAAACCTTAGTAAGTCCTCCTAGGGGTGACTTGTCCCATCAGATATTTTAGTACAAGGGTAAAAAGAAGCTGCAAAGAAAGCAGTGTCTGTCATGCGTTCTCCTTGGACTCCGATAAGCTGTATACAAATTGTTGCAATATGAATTGACTGTGGTAATGTATAAAAACATGTTGACTGGTCTTGTTACCTTGGTGGTAGGTGGGTAAAAATTGGCAGTTGATCTGCATTTTCTCTGAATGAAATGTGATCTATGAATGGGGGAGGGGTAGATGATTGAAAGGTCCATTTCCTCCATTTATAGATCAGTTGATATAGCTGTATGTACAGCTTCTATGAATAGAGGAGCTGGGTAGACAGGGTGGGCATTGTCAGGCACTCTTGATGAAAGCCTGTGAGAGTTACTCAATTCCATTAACCCCTGTTGCACCAGAAGATTAAGTTGGTGGGGGCACATGAAGAGAGGTTTCCACCTGCAAGTTATGCCCCTTGTGCTGACTTTGTGTTTTTTTATTTCGGCTGCGCTTACAACATTTTGGTTTTCTCAACTTCAACCAGGAATCCTGGAGTCCTTCACCATGTTTATGTTCGAAACCTTGGTGATGCATAAACGCTATGCATTATCCCACTATATATATATATATATATATATATATATATATATATATATATATATATATATATATATATATATATATATATATATATATATCATGACAGTGCTAGACCCTGCCACTGTGTGAACATAGGCAAAAATGACATGGGGGTTGCACTAATGCAGGGTGAAGAGCTCTGGAGTGTCGTGCCTGAGCTGAGAAGACTAGGGTTTCCGTTTTCTCCAGGCTTTCTAATTCCAGATCGGGGTCTGGAGCTTGGAGACTTTGAAGAGATTTGGGTGGCAAGAAGTTTCCAATCCTGTGTCCAGGTCATACTGGTGACCTACAGAACAAAAAAGTTGCGCTAGTAGAAAAAGGTGGTATTGGGCTCCCAGTGCTAGGTACCACAAATCACAGTGGTAATACTACATAATAGTGAAAAGGAGGAGCCACGTCCTGACGTCACCACTGTACGTTCAGTCCCGGAAGCTACGGGCTGTTTGGAAGCCGGCCGGCTCATTCATATTATCTTTTGCCCATACATTTTCGCTGATCTGTAAGTGTCCATTTGTCTAGTATTTATTCCATTAAATGTTAAAGGATTTACGCTATGTGGAGCACTTTGTTTTTTTTTTGGTGATCACATTGCCCTGCTGAGATTTGTGCTGACGATCCCCACTGACGCTGCGGTATCCAGTGCCTGCCTGTGAGATCCCGGGCTGGGGTTACAGCCATCTGCTTAGCGTGGTCCCTTGTAACAAGGGACCATCGCTTTCCGGTAAGCGGCAGTGTTTTTTGCGTGGTGGAGGTTTCATCTTTGCACTTGTCACTACAGTGTGGAATGTCACTACGCATCACCTTGGGATATGTTTCTTGCAATATGGACTTTTTTTCATTTTTTTAAAATATTTATTACATATGTAATTCTTTTGTTTTTTACTGCACTCAGTTTATGGACATTCTTAATTGAACTTCCTTTACATTTGCACGTTTTTCTAATTGCATTTGTTTTTTGTATATTTATATCACTTTAATTTGCACTTTAAATATTTTCACTATTATGTAGTATTACCACTGTGATTTGTGGTACCTAGCACTGGGAGCCCAATACCACCTTTTTCTACTAGCACGACTTTTTTGTTCTGTAATTCTGATTGGTGTTGTATAACACTTTGTAGTTGCAGCTCCACTTTTATACCTGATTTGTTAGCGCAATATTTTATATACATACTGGTGACCTACAGGCTGGCTGTGTGAGTGTGCAGGTAAGCTCACTCGTTATAAGCAAGGCCTGTCCAAAGCTCAGGGCTCCCATCAGGAACAAGGTGTGTGCTCCCATTTGGAGACAGAGATACTCTACCCCTACTCAAGAGACGGCACTCCATGCTGGAGGAGAGATTCTATGTCCATGGGACTGAGAGAGTCCAGGTGGCTAAGACTGAGAGAGTCTGAGAGATTCAAAAAGCAAAGATGACTATGGATCTTAAGGAATCTGTAAGTCTCCAAGGAGTGAAGGAGCCTGGAGTGCGCCCCTATTAAGAGGGCAGGAGTGGGCCCATACAGCAGGGCGCTGTAACTACAGCCTGAGTGAGCCAGGAAAGCCTAGAGAGCCAGGAGAGCTGGGTGAGATGGTTTAGGTGACCAGTGATAAGAGCAGCAGTGCTGCTGAAGAGAATCAGGTGGCTTGGTATTTTTTTGTTATTTCTTTCTACTGGTAAAAATCCCCTGAAGGAAGAAATATATTAACATCTCCCCACACAAACACACACATATACACATGGACAAGCTGGTAAGTTAACTGCTTGTTATATGTATGTCAATCCCTACATATTTTTTTTTTATACAGATACATGTAATGCAATCTGATCTATATTTTTAATCCTTCGATAACTGGTGATTGTCAGGAATTTTGTATTTCAGTAATGGTGCCACTGTGCCATCTCCAAAAAAGAAATGATTTTGCTTTAGCAGATCTAACTGCTCAGGGAATGATTAATATATTCAACGAAAGTTGATTATCGTCATCTAATGAGTGATAGCTCATTGACGCAGATCTGCAAATTTCTCCAATCAGGATGAAAAGGCTCTTTGTCCTGCGGAGAAATCACTTTAACATGTTTCCGCATAAGAAGAGGCCGTCATCTAGACAGCGAAAAAAATAAGCATTAAATATTGTGGATATCGAAATATCTGATATGCAAATGTATGCGCAGAGAGCATTTGTATTCTTCAGTGTAGTTCTTTGAAGTTCTGCATCCTTTTCATGTGCAAGTACACAAGCTTTTGTCTTTGATGCTGTTAGTAATGCTTTATGAGAACAGACCCCCACCCTCCTTTCATAAAACAGATGGGAAACATATGCCGAATGCACTGTTCATGTATGATATAGTACACTGATTGCTGAGTATTGCTGAAGTATCTGTCAGAAAAAGAGATGCTGTGGTGTTTTTTTTAAAGTGAATTTAAATTTCAAGAACTGACTAAAGCATATATAACAAAAAGGTCCATATAAAACAGAATCCAATAAAAAGCTTCTGCCTGTATGGTATTCTCATTATTTTTGTATTCCGTATTTTTTTATTTCTATGAGATTTACAAATGTTCAGAACGTGTTTATAATGACTGATAATAGCTCACTAAATGTAACTTTTTAAAAATGTTGTTATTTTAAATAATATTACTATTATTATTGTGAAAAAGGAATCTAGGATAAAATGACAAACTGTATACATAATGCCTGAAAATAAGGATTTTTCCAATAATTGCAAAAAATGTCAAAAACTCCTGTCTACCTCAATGTCTTTATTATAACCTAATAAGAGGATTTAACATTTTTAGAAATAGGTGAGGTTAGAATAGGTGGGATAAGGGGGCTGAGATGAGGCTGAATGTTTGAGTTAGAAGTGGAAAACTTTTAATGACAGGGAGAAATGTTGGTTTATCAAATAATGGTATTAAGAGGTAATATGATATAATGGTATCTAGACTTAGATGAAATTAGGAATTTTTCAACGTCGTTGCATCCCATTACTAAGGAGGAGGCTGGTGGGATAGGCGAGATCCCCTGAAGGATTGACATCCCAGGGCAGCCAAGATAAAAGCAAGTATACACAGAAATATTGTAATATTGAAATATTGCAAACAGTCAATGAGGTGGTTCAAAACGGCATTCTTATAACAAAGAGCAAAATTATAGAGAACTATCACCACTGCATGAATGTCCATGAGGGATATGACCTCTCATGGGGCTCTTACACTGCGTACTGAGAATTGGTGGAACATTCCACTCGGGCTGGGCTACTCAGGTGGGTCAAAGTTTGACTTAGTGTAGCGAGGTCCCGTGGCTCTTGAGGTCTAATGGTGACCTCCAGAGTTGGGGACAGCTGACATTCTTCTGTGTAAAGTGGGTTACAAAGCATGGTGGTTGCGATGCAAGGTAGATTAATGGGCGCCAGACACTTCTTGAATGAAAAGAGATTTATTGTCTCTTAAACAGAATGGGAGGGAGAGAGGGTTGGGGCGAGTGTTGGGGCCAGGACACCCTTTCGTAGTTGCAATGTTAATTTAGCAGACTCCGAGCCTTCTACAGGTAGACAGCCATGCAGGGAAAGGCATCCAGCAAGACACCACATCTGCATGAGTAGGACCGCTGTCTCCTATGGCAACAATGGTGTTCGATGGCTCGGTTCTCATTGCAGAGGCGGCAGGGACAGATGCAGCATCACTCCGATGCTGCATCCACCTAGGTAAGTATGATTATGGAAAAAAAAATCCCATACTTCTCTTTTAACTAATGCCTGGAAAGCTTCGGCATAAAACGATTTGTCATTACACCTGAACCATCCTAGGACAGCCTACTTCACTTCGTCATCAGTGCTAAAAATGCTGACCTCGTCTCTTCTGCAATTTCACGATAGGTTATATGTTGATTATCCAGGTTCAGGCACTCCACATGCTGAATGTTCACAGGAATGACTGCTGTGGGCTGAGAACTACTACGGCCCAGATCGTCACTGACAGACATACGGCCATCTTTGAAACGTTTACATCATTCAAATGTTTTACAGAGTGTCTCATCACCGTACTGTCCTTAAAGTCTTCTAGTTATCTGGTTTTACAAGAAACTTCATCACCGCATGCTGTTTCATGCATGCACTAACACTGTTGTCTGCCATCTTGAATAACGTTCTCTGGACTGGCCTGTGACATGTGCGCCACCTATCAGTAATAGGACACACTTGCCTTTTATCACTGTGTGTAGTACTGCTACGTTAGCATCCCTTTTTATACCTGTAAAACGAAAAGTTCTGGTTTGACCTGAATGCCCCTCGTACTTAATATAGACCTTGGGTGCTGCTTTACATTACCACTAGAAGCTTGTAGTGGGCAAGAAAATTCTGATATTCAAAGAGGAACAGCAGTATTTGTATGGCGTGCCATGATCCAGCTAGGATTATCCAATTATTTTCAGGTTGTCGAGTCCTGTTGCTTTTGCCTAGTTCTGCTGGAATCAGCCTCCGGCCATCTCTTTCTCTGTGACAAACCTGGCATAGTGTGTTTTAAATACCACTCCGGTACAGTAGGATAAGATTCAGAGGCAAAGACTACATTTTAAGATGTGACAAGTTCAACTAGGTACCGTAAGCAGTATTTTTTTTGCTTATTTCCCTTAATAAAATGAGCATAGCAAGTCAGAGTGGATTAAAACCAAGAATTCGACCATAGAATTTGACCTCCCATTGAAATGTAATAGCTGTTGTTATAGCCATTTGACTTTGTGAAAGTGTATTTGGTGTCTGTTGGGGTCATGGTTTTAAAGCCCACAGCACTGAGTTTTTTCCTGCACACCTCACTTCCTAACATAACTTTGTTAGGAAGCAGACAAAATAAACATATGTCAGCCAGAAGTTTGAACTGCACCTTGCTCCTCCTGGCTAGCTATATTATAGTGGGAGGTCAAAGACAGCATTTAAACTAAGAAGGTTTTAACCTTTGCCAAGTTTATTACAAAAGAAACATTTTGTACATATAGTAGTTAAATTTTAAAGAAAAACACTGCCTTTTAGTGGAAATATGAAAGGAATAATCCATTTGAAAAAAAAAAAAATCTCACTGCTTATGTTGGAACATTAACTCTTGACAGCTGAATTGAAGTAACAATTCGGGTAGATGGTGCTTCCCAACAAGGACTTTGCTGTTTTGCAGCAAAAAAGGAAACTGATTATTTATGCCTCTAAAGTCACTGATAGAGACAGATATCAGCTATTCCCAGTAGAAAAAGAATGAACAGTTATATTTGTAGATGAACATTTCCATAAATACATATATAGGGGAAACTCAGTTTATCAGATTACAAACATATGAAAAGTGTTGGAAATTGGATTAAAAAAACATGATGCTACCACTACAAAAACACTGTATAGATTTACAAGACTGGGGACATGATTTTAGTTGCCGATACCCTTAGCAGAATACCACTCAAAGACAGGGCAACTATTGATGAAGCATTTGAGACTCAAGTGCATTTAATTACACTCAGCTTTCCAATTTTAGATAAGAAAATAAGACAACCAAAATAGCACACAGCTAATAATGCTCAAGAAGCACTGAAAAATTTTCAGTGGCTGGCAAAAGGTAAAGCATTTATGTTCTCCAATAGGGATGAGCCGAACACCCCCCGGTTCGGTTCGCACCAGAACCCGCGAACGGACCGCAAGTTCGCACGAACGTTAGAACCCCATTGACGTCTATGGGACTCGAACGTTCGAAATCAAAAGTGTTCATTTTAAAGGCTAATTTGCATGGTATTGTCCTAAAAAGGGTTTGGGGACCCGGGTCCTACCCCAGGGGACATGTATCAATGCAAAAAAAACTTTTAAAAACGGCCGTTTTTTCGGGAGCAGTGATTTTAATGATGCTTAAAGTAAAAAAAAAAAAGTGAAATATTCCTTTAAATATCGTACCTGGGGGGTGTCTATAGTATGCCTGTAAAGTGACGCGTGTTTCCCATGTTTAGAACAGTCCCTGCACCAAATGTCATTTTTAAAGGAAAAAATCTCATTTAAAACTGCTTGCGGGTTTAATGTCATGTCGGGTCATGGCAATATGGATGAAAATCAGTGAGACAAACGGTGGATCAAGAA
The DNA here is from genome assembly GCA_037952835.1 of Lithobates septentrionalis. Classification (NCBI taxonomy): domain Eukaryota; kingdom Metazoa; phylum Chordata; class Amphibia; order Anura; family Ranidae; genus Lithobates; species Lithobates septentrionalis. Next base: position 4,319,028 of record JBBDGP010000218.1, on the reverse strand, counting down.
GGGTTGCCATTACCAGGCCCTTTGGGTCTTGTATGGATATTAAGGGGAACCCCGCACCCAAATTAAAATAAGGAAAGGTCCCTATATACTCTGAACAGCAGTATACAGGCGGTGCAAACAAGACAGGGACTGTAGGTTTGTTGTTAAGTAGAATCTGTTTGTAATTTTGAACATTTTTAACTTGTTTAGCTCCAGCCAAAAAATCTTTTCTAAGCTTTTTGGAAAACATAGGGAAGGGTTATCACCCCTGTGACATTTGTTTTGCGTCTTTCCTCCTCTTCAGAAGATTTCACCTCACTTTTTTGTCCCAATGAAAAATGTTTTTTGAAAATTTGGGTTTTTTTGTGGAACAAGGATTGGAAAGCATCAGTGGAAAGGAGAAATTGTTCTCCCATATTAACTCTTACAGGAGAGAATTTCCCTTCCTAGGGGTAGATTTCATCTCACTTCCTGTTGTCTCCTTCCGTTTGCAAGTAGGAGTCGTTTGTAAGTTAGATGTTTGAAAGTAGGGTCCTGCCCTATATACTCAGCAGAAATTTGGGCCTTAGGTGTTGCTGTGGCCACAACACTGTAAGCCCTCACAGGGCCCTGCTGTGAAATATTAGATCAAGAATTGTAATTACATGCCCCTGTTGAACAGGAGCTGAAAAATTAGGCCTTAGGCACTGGTGCTGGTGCCACAACACTGCAACCCCTCACAGACACTCTAGTTGGAACGCAGGAACGAGCCCTGCTGCAAAGTATTGCATCAAAAATTGTAATTACACGCCCCTGTTAGACAGGGGCAGAAAAATTGGGCCTTAGGCACTGGTGCTGGTGCCACAACACTGCAACCCCTCACAGACACTCTAGTTGGAATGCAGGAACGAGCCCTGCTGCAAAGTATTACATCAAAAATTGTAATTACACGCCCCTGTTAAACAGGGGCTGAAAAATTGTGCCTTAGGCACTGGTGGTGGCGCCCAGAACCAAAAATGTTCTTACAAGCTATCAGCGTGATGATTGAGGAGGAAGAGGATAATTACTCAGGGATAGTCACTCAGCATCAGCATAGGCAGTCTTTGAAGGGATCTGAGATTTCAAAAAAAATTATTCGGTTACATCTGCATCAGGTGCTTGGTAGCTGGTGGTGATCCAAGACTGATTCATTTTTATGAAGGTCAGCCGATCGACCGAGTCGGTGGACAGACGCACCCTGTGATCGGTTACCACGCCTCCAGCAGCACTGAATGTGCGTTCCGAAAGAACGCTGGATGCAGGACAGGCCAGTAGCTCAATTGCATACTGTGCAAGCTCTGGCCAGTGATCCATCCTCAAGACCCAGTAACCCAGAGGATTTTCGGTGGGAAAGGTGTCCAAGTCTGATCTTGCCCCTAGGTATTCCTGCACCATGTAAAACAGACGCTGGCGATGGTTGCTGGAACCGATCATACCTTGGGGCTGCGGACCAAAAAATTGTCTGAACGCATCGGTCAGACGGCCACCTTCTCCACCACTCCTTCTTTGACTGACCGAAGCCTCAGCAACACGTTGTCCAGAAACAGGAGTTTGTAACCTCCCAGTCTCTGGGAACGCGTTGCACAGACCTTTCTGCAAGGCCTCCCGAAGATGTTTCATCCTCTGCTCCCTCTGCGATGGCAAGATAAGGTCCGCAACCTTACCCTTGTAACGTGGATCAAGGAGGGTTGCCAGCCAGTATTGGTCCTTCTCCTTGATACCACGAATACGAGGATCCTTACGCAGGCTTTGCAGGATCAGGGAGGCCATGCAGCGTAGGTTTGCTGAGGCATTCGGTCCGGAGTCCTCTGGGTCACTAAGGACAACAACGTCCGCAGCCACCTCCTCCCAGCCACGTACAAGTCCATGTGTTCCTTGGGACTGATCCCTTAAAGACTGCTGATGCTGAGTGCCAGGCTCCACCTCCATACTGACACAATCTTCCTCCTCCTCCTCCTCCTCCTCCTCGTCCTCTTCCTGTGTGATCGGCGGGCACGCAGGAACACTGTCTGGATAAAGGGGGCCTTGAGAGCTAAGGAAGTCCTCCTCTTCCTGCCTCTGTTCTGCCTCAAGTGCCCTGTCCATTATTCCACGCAGCGTGTGCTCCAACAGGTGGACAAGGGGGACAGTGTCACTGATGCATGCACTGTCAGTGCTCACCATCCTCGTGGCCTCCTCGAATGGTGACAGGACAGTGCATGCATCCCTGATCATGGCCCACTGGCGTGGGGAAAAAAAACCAAGGTCCCCTGACCCTGTCCTGGTGCCATAGTCGCACAGGTACTCATTTATGGCCCTCTGCTGCGTGTGCAGCCGCTGCAGCATGGCCAATGTCGAGTTCCACCTGGTGGGCATGTCACAGATTAGGCGGTTCTTGGGCAGGTTAAACTCCTTTTGGAGGTCCGTCAGCCGAGCACTGGCATTATATGACCGGCGGAAATGCACACAGACTTTCCTGGCCTGCCTCAGGACATCCTGTAAGCCCGGGTACCTGCCCAAGAACCGCTGCACCACCAAGTTAAGGACGTGAGCCAAACAGGGCACATGGGTCAGTTGTCCCTGTCGGAGGGCAGAGAGGAGGTTGGTGCCATTGTCGCAAACCACCATTCCTGCCTTAAGTTGGCGTGGCGTCAACCACCTCTGAACCTGCCCCTGCAGAGCTGACAGAACCTCTGCCCCAGTGTGGCTCCTGTCCCCCAAGCACACCAGCTCAAGCACCGCATGGCATCTTTTGGCCTGCGTACTTGCGTAGCCCCTTGAACGCCTACGGAGCACCGCTGGTTCCGAGGAAGAGGCCATGGAGGAAGAAGAAGAGGAGGGGGTGGAGGAGAGAGGTGTGTCACAATCAGCATTTTGGAGGCGTGGTGGCGGAACAACCTCCAACACTACTGCACCTTGTCCTGCATCCTTCCCAGCTGCCAGCAGAGTCACCCAATGCGCCGTGAAACTTAAGTAACGTCCCTGTCCATGCCTGCTGGACCATGAGTCAGCGGTAATATGCACCTTACCGCTGACCGCCCTGTCCAGCGAGGCATGGACATTGCCTTCCACATGCCGGTAGAGAGCTGGAATCGCCTTCCGTGAGAAAAAGTGGCGTTTGGGTACCTGCCACTGAGGAACCGCACATTCCACAAACTCACGGAAGGGGGCAGAGTCTACCAACTGAAAAGGCAGCAGTTGAAGTGCTAGCAATTTTGCCAAGCTAGCATTCAACCGCTGGGCATGTGGATGGCTGGGAGCAAACTTCTTTCGGCGGTGCAGCAGCTGGGGCAGGGAAATTTGCAATCTGGCGTCGGTGTACCAAAAGCAGATTGCCCACAAGTACTTGGCTGTGACACACCTAATTCTACACCTTCATTCCTCTCACTGCAGGTCTCAGAGAGGACTGAAGGTCTAGTGGGGTTGGAAATCTCAGCTGATGAGGAGCAAGGAGAGATCCTCTTTGTTCTTTGGTGTGGGTCTTTTAGATACGCTTGCCAACGAACTGCATGGCAGGTCAACATATGTCTGGTCAAGCATGTGGTACCCAAGCGGGAGATGTTTTGGCCACGCGAGATACGCTTGAGACATATGTTGCAAATAGCAGCGGTGCGATCTGATGCACTCGTCTCAAAAAAGGCCCACACCAAAGAACTTTTTGAATAACGCGCAGAGACTGCAGCGCCCTGCACATGTGGAGCTTTGGGGTGTGATGCAGTCAATGTGCTGCCCTTAGGCTGGCCCCTGGAGGGCATCCTGCCTCGTTGGTGATGTGCCGCCTCCTCCTCCTCCTCCTCCTCCTCCTCCTCCTCTCTCCTATCAGGCACCCACGTTGAGTCAGTGACCTCATCATCCCCTCCCTCCTCATCACTGGAGCAAACCTGGCAGTATGCTGCAGCAGGGGGAGCATGACTGCCAGATTGCTGTCCTTCTTGGGCACCCCCTCTGTCCGTGCTCATGTTACTGCCTTCATCGAGCTCAGTATCATCATCAGAGCCTTCCAAACGCTGGGCATCCTCCTGGAGCATGTACCCAACACTGTGGTCAAACAGTTCGAGGGAATCCTCATGAGGACATGGTGGAGCTAGGGAAGGAGTCACTGATGACATTGAGCTGAGGGAAGAGGCCGCTGCTTTGCCAGACAAAGCACCCTGGGCATGGGTGAGAGAGGATGAGGAGGATGAGGACGGCTTGGTCATCCACTCGACCAAGTTTTCCGCATGTTGCGGCTCAACACGGCCAGCTGCCGAAAAAAAGGCCAAGCGTGTCCCATGGCCACGTGCTGATGAGGATGCACCGTCTCCACGACCAGCACTAGACACAGAGCCTGCTTGCCCTCTCTTATTGGCTTGTGACTGTCTGCCTCTCCTTCTTGGCCTTCCAGACATACTAATGGCCTGTAGCTGCACTAAGCTGGGATAGAACACCTGTAATTTTCTTCAGGTAGCTTTATATACTGTAACCAGACAAGCCTGCCTGTCAGTAGGAAGATAACAGGAACGGATCTAGCTGAACACTGTGAGCAGGACGCACTGCACTAAATGTAAATAGTCTAGCTGCCTGACCGTGGTACTAATAGGATCAAATAGAACACCTGTAATTTTCTTAAGGTAGCTTTATATACTGTAACCAGACAAGCCTGCCTGTCAGTAGGAAGATAACAGGAACGGATCTAGCTGAACACTGTGAGCAGGACACACTGTACTAAATGTAAATAGTCTAGCTGCCTGACCGTGGTACTAATAGGATCAAAAAGAACACCTGTAATTTTCTTAAGGTAGCTTTATATACTGTAACCAGACAAGCCTGCCTGTCAGTAGGAAGATAACAGGAACGGATCTAGCTGAACACTGTGAGCAGGACACACTGTACTAAATGTAAATAGTCTAGCTGCCTGACCGTGGTACTAATAGGATCAAATAGAACACCTGTAATTTTCTTCAGGTAGCTTTATATACTGTAACCAGACAAGCCTGCCTGTCAGTAGGAAGATAACAGGAACGGATCTAGCTGAACACTGTGAGCAGGACACACTGTACTAAATGTAAATAGTCTAGCTGCCTGACCGTGGTACTAATAGGATCAAAAAGAACACCTGTAATTTTCTTAAGGTAGCTATATATACTGTAACCAGACAAGCCTGCCTGTCAGTAGGAAGATAACAGGAACGGATCTAGCTGAACACTGTGAGCAGGACACACTGTACTAAATGTAAATAGTCTAGCTGCCTGACCGTGGTACTAATAGGATCAAAAAGAACACCTGTAATTTTCTTAAGGTAGCTATATATACTGTAACCAGACAAGCCTGCCTGTCAGTAGGAAGATAACAGGAACGGATCTAGCTGAACACTGTGAGCAGGACACACTGTACTAAATGTAAATAGTCTAGCTGCCTGACCGTGGTACTAATAGGATCAAAAAGAACACCTGTAATTTTCTTAAGGTAGCTATATATACTGTAACCAGACAAGCCTGCCTGTCAGTAGGAAGATAACAGGAACGGATCTAGCTGAACACTGTGAGCAGGACACACTGTACTAAATGTAAATAGTCTAGCTGCCTGACCGTGGTACTAATAGGATCAAAAAGAACACCTGTAATTTTCTTAAGGTTGCTATATATACTGTAACCAGACAAGCCTGCCTGTCAGTAGGAAGATAACAGGAACGGATCTAGCTGAACACTGTGAGCAGGACACACTGTACTAAATGTAAATAGTCTAGCTGCCTGACCGTGGTACTAATAGGATCAAATAGAACACCTGTAATTTTCTTCAGGTAGCTTTATATACTGTAACCAGACAAGCCTGCCTGTCAGTAGGAAGATAACAGGAACGGATCTAGCTGAACACTGTGAGCAGGACACACTGTACTAAATGTAAATAGTCTAGCTGCCTGACCGTGGTACTAATAGGATCAAATAGAACACCTGTAATTTTCTTCAGGTAGCTTTATATACTGTAACCAGACAAGCCTGCCTGTCAGTAGGAAGATAACAGGAACGGATCTAGCTGAACACTGTGAGCAGGACGCACTGCACTAAATGTAAATAGTCTAGCTGCCTGACCGTGGTACTAATAGGATCAAATAGAACACCTGTAATTTTCTTCAGGTAGCTTTATATACTGTAACCAGACAAGCCTGCCTGTCAGTAGGAAGATAACAGGAACGGATCTAGCTGAACACTGTGAGCAGGACGCACTGCACTAAATGTAAATAGTCTAGCTGCCTGACCGTGGTACTAATAGGATCAAATAGAACACCTGTAATTTTCTTAAGGTAGCTATATATACTGTAACCAGACAAGCCTGCCTGTCAGTAGGAAGATAACAGGAACGGATCTAGCTGAACACTGTGAGCAGGACGTACTGCACTAAATGTATATAGCAGGAACGGATCTAGCTGAACACTGTGAGCAGGACGCACTGCACTGAATGTAAATAACAGGAACGGATCTAGCTGAACACTGTGAGCAGGACGCACTGCACTGAATGTAAATAGCAGGAACGGATCTAGCTGAACACTGTGAGCAGGACGCACTGCACTAAATGTAAATACCAGGAACGGATCTAGCTGAACACTGTGAGCAGGACGCACTGCACTGAATGTAAATAGCAGGAACGGATCTAGCTGAACACTGTGAGCAGGACGCACTGCACTAAATGTAAATACCAGGAACGGATCTAGCTGAACACTGTGAGCAGGACGCACTGCACTGAATGTAAATAGCAGGAACGGATCTAGCTGAACACTGTGAGCAGGACGCACTGCACTAAATGTAAATAGCAGGAACGGATCTAGCTGAACACTGTGAGCAGGACGCACTGCACTAAATGTAAATAGCAGGAACGGATCTAGCTGAACACTGTGAGCAGGACGCACTGCATTAAATGTAAATAGTCTAGATAGAAGATAACAGGAACGGATCTAGCTAAACTGAATACAGTGTATATATATATATGCAACACCTGGGATGCATATATATACACAATACACTGTAAGTGCAGCTAACTGACTGACTGTTCTGCCTAATCTATCTAACTCAAATCAAATGACACTGTCTCTCTCTCTCTCTATCTCTCAGCACACCGGAACACACACTACACAGGGCCGCCGTGCAGGCGGCCTTATATAGTGTGGGGTGTGTACTAAATCCCCTGAGCCATAATTGGCCAAAGCCACCCTGGCTTTGGCCAATTACAGCTCTCTCTACTGACGGCGCTGTGATTGGCCAAGCATGCGGGTCATAGTGCATGCTTGGCCAATAATCAGCCAGCAATGCACTGCGATGCCGCAGTGAATTATGGGCCGTGACGCGCCACACGAATTTGGCGCGAACGGCCCATATCGTTCGCAATTCGGCGAACGACCGAACAGCCGATGTTCGAGTCGAACATGGGTTCGACTCGAACACGAAGCTCATCCCTATTCTCCAACAGTGAGTTCTGCAACTTTTATGTATGTACAGTATCTCACAAAAGTGAGTACACCCCTCACATTTTTGTAAATATTTTATTATATCTTTTCATGTGACAACACTGAAGAAATGACAATTTGCTACAATGTAAAGTAGTGAGTGTACAGCTTGTATAAAATTGTAAATTTACTGTCCCCTCAAAATAACTCAACTCACAGTCATTAATGTCTAAACCACTGGCAACAAAAGTGAGTACACCCCTAAGTGAAAATGTCCAAATTGGACCCAATTAGCCATTTTCCCTCCCTGATGTCATGTGACTCTTTAGTGTTAGAAGGTCTCAGGTGTGAATGGGGAGCAGGTGTGTTAAATTTTGTTTTATCGCTCTCACTCTCTCATACTGGTCACTGGAAGTTCAACTTGGCACCTCATGACAAAGAACTCTCTGAGGATCTGAAAAAAAGAATTGTTGCTCTACATAAAGATGACTTAGGCCAGTGATGGCGAACCTTGGCACCCCAGATGTTTTGGAACTACATTTCCCATGATGTTTGTGCACTCTGCAGTGTAGTTGAGCATCATGGGAAACGTAGTTCCAAAACATCTGGGGTGCCAAGGTTCGCCATCACTGGCCTAGGCTATAAGAAGATTGCCAAAACCCTGAAACTGAGCTGCAGCTTGGTGGCCAAGACCATACAGTGGTTTAACTGGACAGGTTCCACTCAGAACAGGATTTGCCATGGTCGACCAAAGAAGTTGAGTGCACATGCTTAGCGTCATATCCAGAGATTGTCTTTGGGAAATAGATGTATGAGTGCTGCCAACATTTCTTCAAAGGTTGAAGGAGTGGGAGGTCAGCCTGTCAGTGCTCAGACCATATGCCGCACACTGCATCAAATTGGTCTGTATGGCTGTTGTCCCAGACGGAAGCCTCTTCTAAAGATGATGCACAAGAAAGCCCGCAAACAGTTTGCTGAAGACAAGCAGACTAAGGACATGGATTACTGGAACCATGTCCTGTGGTCTGATGAGACCAAGATAAACTTATTTGGTTCAGATGGTGTCAAGCGTGTGTGGCGGCAACCAGGTGAGGAGTACAAAGACAAGTGTGTCTTGCCTACAGTCAAGCATGGTGGTGGGAGTGTCATGATCTGGGGCTGCATGAGTGCTGCTGACACTGGGGAGCTACAGTTAGTTTGTTGAGGGAACCATGAATGGCAACATGTACTGTGACATACTGAAGCAGAGCATGATCCCCTCCCTTCAGAGACTGGGCTGCAGGGCAGTATTCCAACATGAAAAACAAACCCAAACACACCTCCAAGACGACCACTGCCTTGCTAATGAAGCTGAAAGTAAAGGTGATGGACTGGTCAAACATGTCTCCATAACTAAACCCTATTGAGCATCTGTGGGGCATCCTCAAACACAAGGTGGAGGAGTGTAAGGTCTCTAACATCCACCAGCTCCATGATGTCATCATGGAGGAGTGGAAGGAGACTCCAGTGGCAACTTGTGACGCTCTGGTGAACTCCATGCCCAAGAGGGTTAAAGCAGTGCTGGAAAATATTGACACTTTGGTCCTAATTTGGACATTTTCACTTAGGGGTGTACTCACTTTTGTTGCCAGCGGTTTAGACATTAATGGCTGTGTGTTGAGTTATTTTGAGGGGACAGCAAATTTACACTGTTATACAAGCTGTACACTCACTACTTTACATCGTAGCAAAGTGTCATTTCTCCAGTGTTGTCACATGAAAAGATATAATAAAATATTTACAAAAATGTCTGGGATATACAGTGCATTGCATAAATGTTTACTTCTTTAGACTCTTGCACATTTTATAGAGTCACAATCTGCAATTAAAATGGATTTAGATTTAAAGTGGAGTCGTAAATCTTTTTTTTTTTTTTAAGACACCCGAGCTGTTCATGTAACATAATGTTACAAATGCTAAATATATGACAGGACACTGTATTATAGCATATTTTTTGAGAAAACTAACCTTTATATTCAGCCTGCAGCGTGCTCCCATCTTAATTGTGAGCATGTGAAGCCCACAATCGGCACTGCTGGTTACCCAGCATGCACCTCCGAATCTCGCACATGCGCAGAAGACACAAGGCGCGGCACCCGATTATGTCTCTGGTTGCCATCACAATGGCAGCATTGTAGGAAGGTTCTGCCCCATTGTTATGGCAACCAAATGTAAGCTAGACAATGGCGCTTAGCACCGCCTTGCATTGCGCCATTTCCTGTTTGGAAATAACGCAATGCTAACAGGCGGCGATGCCCACTGACTCCTAAGAATGATGACGCATCTCTCCAGGGGCCAAAGTGCCGCAGAATATGACGTACCTTGCCGTGGTGCAGAAAGAGGAAGAAATAGGAAGACACCCTAGCAACAAGGTAATCAGAGCTTAAAAAAAAAAAAAGCCAAATGTTGTTTAAACTTGCGGGATTGTAGCGAGTAATGCAAAGATGAAAATATGGGTGGAACTCCAATTTAATATCGCTGATCTTTATGTATATGAATGTATAATTTATTACAGGTACTTTACATATGTCTGTAATAGCAAAGTGGAAAAATATCTACATAGTTTTCTAGATTGTTTACAAATAATAGTTAGAAATAAACTGATTAGTCCTGATTTAGGATCCATGCACACTAGACACTTAAAAAATGCTGAAAAAAATGCTGAATAAAAACTGCTAATATTTAGGGCTTTTTGCCAGCATTTTTGCAGTGTTTAGGAGCGTTCTCAAGTGTTTAGGAGTGGTCGTCCTTAGCAACCAGTGAATAGCTGGTTGTTAAGGGTTCCCCGCTGACAGCTGAAGGTAAAGTAAACAATTGCCTGCAATAAAGAAAAAGAGAAATAAACAGCGTACCCCCCCCCCCCCCATTCCATGCCAGGCTCTTTTGGGTGTAGTACAGATTATAAGGGGAACTCTACGCAAAAAATAAAAAACGGCGTGAGGTCCCCCTCGAATCCATAGCAGACCCCATGACAACATTTTCTAAAAAATGTTGTGGGGTCCCCCCCAAAATCCATACCAGACCCTTATCCGAGCATGCAGCCTGGCAGGCCAGAAAAGTGCCCCCCGCTCCTCAACCATACCTGGCCCTAATGCCCTCAACATGAGGGGGGGCTTTGGTGTAGGGGAGTGTAATCTCTGTTCCAGCAAACTGTAGAAACACCTTATGATTTATGACAGTGGGTTCTAAACCCAGTTTAATAATACTGGATGTGCTGCTGTATATGTTTTTAATGTACACTTAATAAATGTATTGATTTTATGTAAAAAAAAAAAAACATTTTTTTCTGGTGCCATTCACTACATGCCCTAAAAAGTACTTGGCTACAAATTTGTGTGAAGTTCTATATGTACTGTTTAGGTCTATGATGTGGGCATATAGGACATAGAACCTCCATACAATTTTCCACTCTACACCTTCTTGTTATTATTTTCCACATCAGCATGCAATCATCAGGTGCCAGAATTTCAGTAGACAAGGTAGCCTATGGTATTTCAAAGTTTAATGAGGGGCTGAAATTAGCACCAGAAAGGGGAAAATTTAGGGAAAAAAAAGACGAATAGAAGAAAATCCAGAGGGGCCCAGGATTAGAATTGAAGACCAACATGGGTACTTCCAGGTATCTTGCACTGCTGTTACTTTAGAAATGTATGCACTCTATCTCAGATGTCAAGCACAGAAACCCTAAAGTATATTGTTGCAACACATACAGTGCCTTGAAAAAGTATTCATAAAAGTATTCAAAAAGTATTCATACCCCTTGAAATTTTCCACATTTTGTCCTGTTACAGCCAAAAACGTAAGAGTATTTTATTTGGATTTTATGTGATAGTCCAACACAAAGTGGCACATAATTGTGAAATGGAAGGGAAATGATAAATGGTTTTCAAAATGGTTTTCAAATAAATATCTGAAAAGTGTGGTGTGCATTTGTATTCAGCCCCCCCTGAGTCAATACTTTGTAGAACCACCTTTTGCTGCAATTATACCTGCCAGTCTTTTTGGGTTTGTCTCTACCAGCTTTGAGCATCTAGAGAGTGAAATTTTTGCCCATTCTTCTTTGCAAAATAGCTTAATCTCTGTCAGAGAGCGTCTGAACAGCAATTTTTGAGTCTTGCCACAGATTCTCAATTGGATTTAGGTCTGGACTTTGACTGGGCTATTCTAACACATGAATATGCTTTGATCTAAACCATTCCATTGTAGCTCTGGCTGTATGTTTAGGGTTGATGTCCTGCTGGAAGGTGAGCCTCCACCCCAGTCTCAAGTCTTTTGCAGACTCTAACAGGTTTTCTTCAAAGATTGCCCTGTAGTTGGCTCAATCCATCTTCCCATCAGCTTCCCTGTCCCTGCTGACCACCATGTTTCACAGTGGGGATGGTGTGTTCAGGGTGATGTGCAGTGTTAGTTTTCTGCCACACAACTTTGATTGACAGCAGCGTGAGCCAATTGCGCCACACTGCTGTCTTAGCCAATGAGGAGGGGAGTCTTGGGCAGCTTAAACACTCCTACAACATCGCTGGATCGAGATAGATGAGGCTCAGGTAAGTATTGGAGGGGCTGAGGGGGGCTGCTGCACACAGAAGGCTTTTTATCTTAATGCATAGACTGCATAAAGATAAAAAAACCTTCTGCCTTTACAATCACTTTAAATCTCCCATATTTTTATTTAGAAGATGAAAAGATTGACTAAAGTCAGTAACTTTAGAAAACTTCATGTAGCCAGGAGCTGGATATTATGCCTGCAATTCAGAGACATTTTGCCATGTTATTAATGTGGGGTGGGCTCCCTCTAGCAGCGCTGTATTTTGGCCTAGGCCGACAAGGCCTAGGGCAGCACTTTGCCGGGGGCAGCAAAAAAGCACCCCCCCGCATGAAAAAAAAGCCTCCTCCCGAGTCCCGGCTCCGCCTCCTGCACTAACAGTCCCCGTGGCCGGCGGCTTGCTGTAAAGCCAGTATTATGAGGCTTATTTGGCAGCGACCGGCTGTACTTCAGACCAGCCGCACTACATGCAACAGGCAGAGGCGGAGCCTAATGCTCCACCTACTGTCCTTTGCTGCATCCTAACTTCCTCCCGGCTCGTGTGCAGTAGGAGAAAGGAGGACGAAGGGAACCCCCAGGCCTGAAACTTCCCATCAAACAGTCAGCAATTGTCAACGTGCAGCCAGTGTGCTTTTCTCCTCCTGAGTCTCTATGGTGTCTGGAGCCCAGAGCGATGCTTAGGGTGAGTGGGAATTTGTTCCAAGTATAGTCACTTTGCATCCTCAGCAAAAGTAAATTCTTTATGTCTCAGCCAGTGGGTTTATTGGAGAGGTGCATGTAAGAGATCCAAACAATAGTTTTTTTTTAAGTCTGCTTTTATTAAAGTGAATAATCTGTATAATGTAAAGACTTTTACAAAGTTGTGCTGTTTTTTTCCCTACTAATCATATAGGCTTCCATGCATTTAGTTAGTTCTGAAAAAGTGAATGAGCTCATAAGATGGCAAATACCCCAAAACTTTTTTTTTTTACCCCTCAGAGCTGAGGACGTGACACCCGCCCAACTAGTGAAGGACTACAAGTTCAAGCATGAAGTCCTCAGATCTAAGGATGTGACCCCCTTTAGATCTCAGGGCCCAGGGTTCATTCATGCTTGGACCGCATAGCCACCAGAGACACTTCACAGCCACCAGAGACCCCGCACAGCCGCCAGAGACCCCACACAGCCACCAGGGACCCTGCACAGCCACCAGAGATCCCACACAGCCACCAGAGATCCCACACAGCCACCAGAGACCCCACACAGCCACCAGGGACCACACATAGCACACATAGCCACCAGAAACCCCACACAGCCACCAGAGACCCCGCACAGCCACTTGAGAAGGAAAGGTTGAGACAAATTTAGATGGGGGGGGGGGGCCTGATTTTTGTCTTGCCTAGGGCAGCACAAAACCAAAATACACCACTGCTCTCTAGTGTTGGCTGGACTCCATATGTCATTTCCTTTTTTCTTGTGACAAAAACTCAGAGCAAAGCATTGTGGGATGTGTAATTCAGAATGATGAAGTTTCAATGCCAGCAGGGCTGATTTGAACTATGACTACCAGAACGCTGTAGGAACAGAACAGACTGCTGGGAGAGGATATAAAATGAGCTGGCGCGGCCTAGGTCTTTCTCTTGGGATGCCTCTGGCAGCTGCTGTTAATTTGCGGCCTACACAGCGGGGAGCCGTTCAGCTATACCCAGAGGGACCTCTGTGAACAGCATCGCTTCTTCCCTGCAGTGGACCGGAGGGTGTTCCAGGTTATCCAGAGACATCTGCACTTCAGATCCAAGTAGGCCGCAGCGTGGCACACGCGATTTCCCAGAGCCAGGATACAGAGAACGTTCCTGATAGAGTCTTATTCATCACCTACATCGTTGCCAGCAGTATCTGAGTCCAGTGTGTTGAGCGGGCATAGCCCATTTAGTTGCTATAAGACACTGCTTACAGACATCATTTACTCAGCTCAGCTTGGTGGCACTTGTAGTGCCACTGGAAGTCAGTTCTTATACTATAACGAACACTGTAAGCAGACATCTATGCCTCGTTCCCATCCTTGCATCTTGTAGTTTTACTGGATACAACACCTCTAGGATCATACAAGAGGAGATTAAAGTACCGTATTTTCCGCACTATAAGGCGCACCGGATTATAAGGCGCAGTCTCAATTACGGGGATTATTTCTGTACTTGACCATACATAAGGTGCACTGCATTATAAGGCGCATGCTAAAACATATGGTCTACAAAAAAACAAGCAAACAAAAGCCGGGGGGGGGGGGGGGGGGGGGGGGTAAATGCCCTACCCTACATTTGCTACAGAACAGTGCAAGTGTTCCCAATGTTCGCTGACAGTTAGTACTGTCAGCGCACATTAATGCCTGATGCCCTCTCTGTAGTCCTGGCTCAGAGAACTCAGTGGGCGGAGTCAGGAGAAATGCAGAGTGCGGGAGTTCTGAAGCCGTGGAAGCCGAGAATGAAGACTGTGGAGGCTGGGAGCCGTGAAGGGAGCTGAGATTGAAGACTGTGGAGGCAGGAGCACAGAATGGGAGCCAAAAAAGAAGACTGAGGAGGCAGGGAGCACAGAGAGGGAGCCGTGAAGAGAGCAGAGAATGGATGCGGGCAGCAGATCAGAAGGTGAGATCCTGTCTGAACGGTAGCAGTGCTGCACACTGTGGAGGGGGGAGCAGAGAACAGGAGGTGACATCCTGTATATAACAGCACTGAATGCAGACTGCAGAGGGTGTGGGCAAACTCAGTGCACATATAAGGAGCACCGGATTATAAGGCGCACGGCTGATTTGGAGGAAAATATAAGGCTTTTAGGTGCGCCTTATAGTGCGGAAAATACGGTAAAATAAGGATATTCTAAGATCTGCCAAATTTGCTATTCCCTATTATTAAGGATTACCTTAATCACATCAAAGCTAGCTGAAGACGTCTGGATTTCAAGAAACAACCCTTCCACCCTTTTATTATCCTTTCTTCATCTGCTCTAGCCTATTTGAGGGAGTCAGACAATTTGAATATAATAGTTTGTCAGTTCTCTACCCTTCTGCTGACCTGTTCAAATAGGTTTCTGTGATTGGGTTAATATCTAATTGAATTGAATCATACTGTGTTGATCTGTGTTCACTTACAGTTGAAGAAGCTCTAAATCATTATATTGCTTTTTCCATAAATAGAGTCATAGTGTTCACATAAGTGTACCTTTTTCCTGTTGCAGTGTTAAAATATACTTACCGTACTTCTGTGTTCTCACTAATTCAGTAAACAAACTTGAACTGTTTTGTTAAAATTGTGTGAGTCTCTTATTATTAGTACAGTTGGTAAGATGATTGAACCCAGGGTGTCAGAGGTAAAGGGGGGTCGAGGCAACCAGCAGGGTACAGAGTCTACTAGCAGCGCTTATGGGGGTACCGCTACATTCAGGTAAAAGCAAAGTAAATTAAAGTATTTTAAATGCTTGCTTTCCATGTTTTTCCTTTCCATAAATAATTGTTTGTTCAAATGCAGTGTACCTTTGAACATGCTAGAAAATAAGACTGAAAGAGTCAATTCTATAGCATTGCCCACTCTCTCCTTTCACATTATTGGCCTTACCTCTTCTTGGAGCATCCAGTTACACTCTGTGCTAGGCCAGCTCATCTGCCCCCCCCCCCCCCCACCTCCCTATATAACCCTTCATATACTGTAGCTGCCAGGGGAAAAGTGAAGATGAATACTATGGAGTGGTACTTAAGAGACAGCTCTGAGCATGCTGTCAACATCGCATCCACAATAGCGGCATCTAGCAGCAGTCTCAGGGCATTTGGAGATGTCTACACAAGGGAGACATGCATATATAACATTTTGAGAAGATTTTTGTTAAAATGAATGGTCTACGACATATTCTCTTTTATTCTACAGAACCATGCTCCTTTACCTTAAAAATTCATCCAGCTGCAGAGATTTGTTCCTGTACTCCATCTTTTTTTTTGCCAGTTTTAGGTTGTCTGATTCTAATCCATTTTCCCTTCTTTTTGTTGTTTTGTTCTTTTTTTAGTTCACTAAAAGACCTCTAAAAATCAAAGTCAAATGTGCATACCTCACTGTACTTCAAGAAAACAAAGAAAAGTGAAACTTTATTGCAGGCTAAACAATCTATATTTAACAAAACTATACAGTATTTTAATACCTAAAGGGGCCCCTTAACTGCATAGGCTATTTTCTTGAAAAGGTGAACTTCAATCCCGAACTGTCACAAGACGTGTTCAGCATTTCCTGTTGAACGTCACCCAGTTACTTAGGAGGCTGAGAACAACTATGAATGCAGGATGTCATGGGCCTGCCCACTGAGGGTGCAATACCACAGTGGACTTCATTCACACAAACCTTGTGACCGGACTGAAGACATGAAAAAGATAAATAGATAAGTAAAAATAGAAATAAACAAGCCTTAAGGGGGACCTCCAGAGGGGTTTGGGGGCAATTTGGGGGAGCAAGGATTTAGCCGAGAATGGGATGTTAACATTTACAAACAACACAAATAGTGCAGGAGTTAGAAACATATCATTTGCTAATTTCTACTTTCAGAAGCACCCTCTGTATGTAAATATGATGTTATATTGCCAGATTGTAGTGTTATAAACTAAAAGCTCTTTACCTTGATCTTTTTATAGTTCCCCATAACCATATTTGACACAAGAGCCATTTATTCATGGTGACATCTCAGTATTAAAAGCTCTCATGTGACTTTGTAACAACAATGCTTTACTTGTTTATTCAGATACATCTTTCACTTTTAGCTGCTAGCACCATTGCTTAGTGTTTACAAACTGCATAAAGATCAGTCATGTTTGCACTTGATAGATAAATGGAAAAATATATGAGTCAAAACTGACCTCTCATTTATGATATGATTTGTTATGCTATTACAATATTCAGTTAGCATTTCTTCCTTCAACAAATGCATGCCTGTATTAATAAATTATGAAATTCAATAAGCCATTTCCGTCTTTATTTTCTAATAAAAGATTGCGCTGTACAACTGTATATGCTGTGAAATCTTTGTGCAGCGAATTACATGGTAAGAAAACTCAGTTAAAGGAAAACTGTTCTAAGAAAAATATGGGGGCTGCCAATAATGGCTTTCTGAGTCATTGACCCAGAACATGTATGAAGGTCAGGTGTCCTGCTTTTGCTCTGACTTTACTTTGTCTTGCTTATTCCAAATTAGTGACTAAGAACATGTTGTAGACAGGGACAGCCAGTTAGTTAGCATTTGCAGAAGGAGGTCAGCAATGGCAACCTATTCATTTCTTTCATTGCATGTTTCCTTTCATCTATTAACCTCTTTAAAACCAGGCCTATTTTTCAAACTTGTTGTTTACAAGTTAAAATCATGTTTTTTTGCTAGAAAATTACTTAGAACCCCCAAGCATTAGATAAATAATAAAATGACGGTCATTGCCCAGCGGTCTTACAAGCGCACTTTTTTGGAAAAAGTACACTTTTTTGAATTAAAAAATACGACAACAGTAAAGTTAGTCCAATTTTTTTTATATTGCCAAAGATGATGTTACGCCGAGTAAATTGATACCCAACATGTCACGCTTCAAAATTGTGCCGTGGAATGGCGACAAACTTTTATCCTTAAAAATCGCCATATGCGACGTTTAAAAAATTCTACAGGTTGCATATTTTGAGTTACAGAGGAGGGCTAGAATTATTGCTCTCGCTCTAACAATCGTGGTGATACCTCACATGTACCTCACATGTACCACATGTACCTCACATGTGTGGTTTGAACACCATTTTCATATGCAGGCGCTACTCACATACGCAAGTTCGGCGGGACGGGGCACATTAAAAAAAAATTTTCTTATTTATTTTACTTTTTATTTTATTTTTTTACACTGTTCTTTAACCTCCTGCCATCCGCGCTATGGCCGAATGACGGCCACAGCGCGGACCTGCATTCCCGGGAGGCCGTCATATGATGGCCTCCCCTGTGCACGCTCCCTGCGCGCGCCCTGCAGGGCGCGCGCCGGGCATGATGTGATCACCGAGTCACTGAGACTCGGCTGATCACCGATCTAAGTAAGGGGCCGGTCCCGGCCCCTTACCATATGATCAGCTGTCAGCCAATGACAGCTGATCACATGATGTAAACAAAAGATCGGTAATCGTTTTTTTTTTTTACTCACACTGACAGCGTGAGTAGAAAAAAAAGCTGATCACCGGCTAGGATGTGAGGGACATCGGTCCCCAAGTGGAAGAGGCACATCTGCCTCATCAGTGCCACCTGAAAGTGCCACCTAACACTGCCCACAGTGCCACCTAATAGTGCCCACAGTGCCACCTAACAGTGCCCACAGTGCCACCTAACAGTGCCAACAAGTGCCACCTATCAATGCCCACAAGTGCCACCTATCAATGCCCACCTGTAGTGCCAATCAGTGCCACCCGGCAGTGCTGCCCATCACTGCCACCCATCAGTGCCCATCACTGCCACCCATCAGTGCCCATCACTGCCGCCTATCAGTGCCCATCACTGCCGCCTCATCAGCGTACATCAATAAAGGAGAAAAATTACCCGTTTAAAATTTTTTATAACAAAATATAAAAAAATAACAATTTTTTTTTAAAAAAAATCAGTTTTTTACATTTTTTTAACAAAAACTACAGAGGTGATCAAATACCACCAAAAGAAAGCTCTATCTGTGGTGAAAAAATGGTAAAAATTTCATTTGGATACAGTGTTGTATGACCGCGCAATTGTCATTCAAAGTGCGTCAGCGCTAAAAGCAGAGATTAGGTCTGGATAGGAGGGGGGTTTAAGTGCCCGCTAAGCAAGTGGTTAAAAAAAAAAAAATGGTGTCACTTTTATTCCTTGTAATAGAAAAAAAGCATGACAGGACCTCTTAAATATGAGACCTCAGATCTCATATTTACACTAAAGTGCAAAAGAAAAAATGTCCCTTTAAAAGCTATGGGCGGAAGTAACGTTTTGACGTCGCTTCCGCCCTGCAATTGTATAGAGCCGAGCGGGGGTCATTTTCCCCTCACTCAGCTGCATACCAAGCAGGGGAGAGGATGCGATCGCCTCTGCCGCTGCCAGCGGCTCTGGTAAGCGGCGGAGGGCACCGGAGTGCAGCGGGAGGGGGGCCCTCTCTCTCCACCGATAAAAGTGATCTTGCGGCGAATCCGCCACTGAGACCACTTTTATCTGAAAGCAGCCGCCGTATAATGACGGAGGGCGGTCCGTAAGTGGTTAACTCAACCACTCGTGCAACTGTAGCTGGGTGCTGCCATCGGCTGTGTGTCACTCTCTCTCCCTCCTTCCCTGCTTTAAAGCGATATTCCACCCAAAGGTGGAACTTCTGCTTATCTGATTCCTCCCCCCTCCGGTGACACATTTGACACCTTTTGGGGGGGAGGGGGAATCGGGTTTTTGACAGGCACCCTGTCTACCACAGCGAGGCACATCAGAGGTTCGGCCCCCTCCCCTTTCCCCTGCTCCTGGGCCAGTAAAGCTGTGAACCCCCAAGGCTTCACTGCCAGGTCCCCTTACTGACAATGGTGGCGGCAGCACCCGACAGCCGATGTAAACATCAGGCAGGGTGCCAACATCCCTGGGGTCCGGGACAGGTAAGTGATTGAATATTAAAAGTCAGCAGCTACAGTATGTGTAGCT
This sequence comes from Lithobates septentrionalis, assembly GCA_037952835.1. Taxonomy (NCBI): domain Eukaryota; kingdom Metazoa; phylum Chordata; class Amphibia; order Anura; family Ranidae; genus Lithobates; species Lithobates septentrionalis. The sequence continues at coordinate 4,299,391 of JBBDGP010000218.1, read as the reverse complement.
GCTAACTCTTAATTTTTTGGAGGGGGGGGGGGGGGGCTGAACACTGCTTTAAGCAGTGACAAAGTGATCCACAGCTTGCTTCTTCCCCTTCCCTCTGAACTGAGAGTTCTTCTGCCATGCTGGGACTCAACGCTAGCGGGACCCATTGTCATGTGTGCCTACAGTTGGGGAGAGCCCAGTGGAGATCTGATCATGAGGACTGAGACTTCTGGGACAGCTGACCACCAAGAGTATGGGATCAGACCTGTTGCTTGCCAGGAGTAGTGAACAGAACTACAAAGCTTAATCCCTTGCTGCACACAGTAAACACAACAGAAATGGCTCTTTACTTAGCAGCCCACCAGCGATCCATTACACACTCTTATGCCCCGTACACACGGTCGGATTTTCCGACGGAAAATGTGTGATAGGACCTTGTTGTCGGAAATTCCGACCGTGTGTAGGCTCCATCACACATTTTCCATCGGATTTTCCAACACACAAAGTTTGAGAGCAGGATATAAAATTTTCCGACAACAAAATCCGTTGTCGGAAATTCCGATCGTGTGTACACAAATCCGACGGACAAAGTGCCACGCATGCTCAGAATAAATAAAGAGATGAAAGCTATTGGTTACTGCCCCGTTTATAGTCCCGACGTACGTGTTTTACGTCACTGCGTTCAGAATGATCGGATTTTCCGACAACTTTGTGTGACCGTGTGTATGCAAGACAAGTTTGAGCCAACATCCGTCGGAAAAAATTCTAGGATTTTGTTGTCGGAATGTCCGAACAAAGTCCGACCGTGTGTACGGGGCATTAAAGGGACAGCTTCACTTGCACCTCCTTACAGAAGGGCCCCAATGAAAGCCAGCTAATACTGACAATTAGGCACCAGGTACTTCATGGCCACCTCCAGGGGTGCCCCTTTGTCAACAACACAATGGCATTGATTTCTCTGGGTTAGTTAATGTCTATACCTTCAATCCCATTTGCATCAGTTAAAATTGGGTTTAGCTTTACTGCAGTTCAGTTGATTGCCATTCTTTGGGTTAGTATTCACATTGCCTAGTATAGCATATTTAAACATGTTCAATTACCTTTTTATAGATTCATGCATTGTTTAAGTGCCTTGCCATAATACATCCATTAATTACTCTTTTGCCGCGTACACACGATCGGAATTTTGGTCGGAAAAAGCTATGATGGTTTTTCCGATGGGATTCCACTCAAGCTTGTCTTGCACACACACGGTCACACCAAATTCCGACCGCCAAGAACGTGGTGACGTACAACACGTACGACAGGACTTGAAAAAGGAAGTTCAATAGCCACTGTGGAAAAAATATATATAAAACACAAAGCGCTGTGATGCTAAATAGCTGATAATTACACATGAAACCAAGTGAGGCTGCTATCAAAAGAGAGTGTTTTCAGAGTCACTTAAAAAGAATAAATAATGATATTTGAAGCGCTTCACAATGTGCATGAAAATGAATATATAAGAATAAATATAAATAGTCAAATAAATCCAGCGGTGAGTAAAAATTCCTATAAAATCCAGCAATCAAAATAGTGTAAAATTATAAAAAATTAGTGACACCAAATGTGTAAAAAATTCACATAAAAAATCCACATAAAAATAAATATATAGGGATGTATTCAGAAGGTTCAATTATACAGGTGTAGAATCCTGATTGGTATAGAGCTTTTGATCACTAGCAAAGCTGTTTAAAAACACTTGCTTAATTAAGGTGCTCATTGATAGTACCAATGTGTTTTTTGCTTCTATTCACAACCAATGTGGGAAACATAAACAGGCAGATAAGAGAAAAAAAACAATCATTGTGCAATAGTTAGGATACCAAGGTACACAGGCAAACTTCAATCCACTCACGTGTGCCTTATAATGATAAGGCATATGCAGGTTTTACTATAGCAGTCAGCCGCCTTAGACAGGAGCAGATTCAGTGCAGTACACTGTGTGAAACTGCTGATCTGCACAGAGCTTCCTTGGCTCCTCCCACGCGTTACATCACAGTCACGTGACTTTTTCAAGGATCGATCTATTTTGATTGCTGGATTTTATAGGAATTTTTACTCACCGCTGGATTTATTTGACTATTTATATTTATTCTTATATATTCATTTTCATGCACATTGTGAAGCGCTTCAAATATCATTATTTATTCAATAGCCACTGTGCCACCCTTTGGGCTCCTTCTGCTAATCTTGTGTTTATCTCGTGTTAGTAGAAATTTGGTGAGAGACGATTCACGCTTTTCAGACTCATGCTTTTCAGATCGTTATACTGCTGTTCAGTTTGTGCTTGTGGGTTTGTATCTGTTTTTCAGTGCATGTAGTCAGTTCGTATCTGTTTTTCAGTGCGTTCTTGTCCGCTCGTTTCTGATTTTTAGCTTGCTCTTCACAGGCCTTGCTGTTCTTCAGTGTGTTCTGTTAGTTCGTTCTGACCAGCCGACCGTTTTGATGCCATTTTGCAGGTACGTACTTATCGTAGAGTTCGTGCTATGCAGGGGCTTGGTGTTGGGGTTCTTGCTTTGACCCAAGCCCAGTCCGTGAACAGGGAGAGGAGGAGTTCATGAACCAAGAATTGGTTACTCCAGCGTGACCAATTCTCTCATATGCCTTTGCTGCGTGAGATCCGGGAGAATAATCCTGATGATTTCAGGAATTTTCTCCGGATGAGGGACCCCCTTTTTCACCGTCTGTTGGCTTTGCTGTCCCCTTATATTATGAAGCAGGACACCTGCATGCGGCAAGCCATCACTCCGCAGCAGAGGTTAGTCACCACGTTGCGGTACTTGGCGACGGGGAGAAGTCTGCAGGACCTCAAGTTCTCTACAGGCATCTGCCCCCCAGGCTCTGTGGATCATTATTCCAGAGACCTGTTCTGCCATCATTCAGGTCCCGCAGAAGGACTATATTAGGGTAAGTTTCCTCCTTTAACATCACATTCTATGTATTTAATGTTTGCTAATGTATTGGATTTCTTTCATCATTCCCTAATTACCATGATTGTAATATGCTGTGAATGTCCTCTTGCATGCTGGAAGCTTTTAATGCTCCTTTTTTGTCCTTCATGCATATTTGCCTTCACTAACTTCCCCAGCATGCTAACCTGGGCCCATACACACCTAGCCTAGTCACTTAACAATGTATTTTGTCAGCTCCATTGTAGTGCTTTACCCTAAACACCCCCTGAAATGTGTACAAATGTTATTTGTATCCTTAAATTCAGGCAGAGTGCCAGAGTCTTTTTTTTGGCTTTCAAACTCATTTATAACCCCCCTCCCCTAAAATGTTTACAATGGGCCATCAGAGGGGATGAGGAATCTGATAAGTAGACCTTATACTTTTGTCTTTAAATACTCCTTAAAATAAATGTTATACTGATATGACCAAGAATGTTTGTGTCTAATCTGCTTGCAATGTTATGTGCAAAAGTACTAATAATTTTTTTTCTTTTTTGACTCCACAGTTCCCTTCAACGCCACAGGAATGGCAGACTGTGGCTTCCCAATTTGCTCATCGTTGGGACTTTCCCAACTGCGGAGGGGCAATCGATGGGAAGCACATCCACATCGTCCCACCACCCCACTTGGGGTAATACTATTTTAACTATAAGGGGTTTCATAGTATTGTGTTAATGGCGGTGGTGTCGGCGACATACGAGTTTCTCTATGTGGACATGGGGAAGAATGGCCGGATGTCGGATGGTGGAGTTTTTGCCCAGACCGAGTTCTACCGACGTCTCCAGAGTGGTGGCTTGGGATTGCCACCTGCGGAAGAGAACATGGAAGGACTCCCATTTGTTTTTATCGCTGATGAAGCATTTGGTCTGGGTGATCACCTGATGAGGCCATTCCCCCAGAGGACCCTCACCCCTGAGAAGAGGGTTTTTAATTACCGGCTAGCCAGAGCCAGAAGAGTTGTGGAGAATGCCTTTGGGATAATGGCCAGCCGGTTCCACCTATTTCTTACGGCAATAAATATGGCGGAGTGCAAACTTAACCACTTAGTTCTAGCATGCTGCATACTTCACAACTTTTTGAAGAGAAATGCTCCGAATTATGTTGTCGCAGTTGGGCCTGAGGCCGGATTTCCTGAAAATACACTGACGGCCCTGGAAACTGGCCGTCCTGGCTTGCCCCCCCAAATCGCCTGTGAAGTGCGTCAAAAATATGTAGATTATTTTACGGGTAGGGGGGCCATTGCTATGCCAGCAAATTTGTAATTTATTTTAGATATTTAAAAAAAATTTGATCTGATCAAATCTTGATTTTGATTTATTGCTTGTGTTTCTTTTAGCTGTCTCCTAGGTTCTCCTAGTGCACTTATAGTGCCAAGTGTTTTTTCCATTATTAAATAACACCCATTGTCACTGTAAACACCAACTTAATACAAAAAATGGTATTGAGCATTGAAAGAAGAAGCCACACATTGTTGAGTATAAAACCTTTTACTCCGTGCACATTCACATGAGCATTGTAAAGCTTTTTTTTTTTTTTTTTAAACATCTTTTTTTTTTTTTTAAGTTTTACCTTGAAAATATTTTTTAACCACTTGAGCCCCGGACCATTATGCTGCCTAAGGACCAGAGGTCTTTTTCCAATTTGGCACTGCGTCGTTTTAACTGCTAATTGCGCGGTCATGCAATGCTGTACCCAAACGAAATTTGCGTCCTTTTCTTCCCACAAATAGATCTTTCTTTTGATGGTATTTGATCACCTCTGCGGTTTTTATTTTTTGCGCTATAAACGGAAAAAGACCGAAAATTTTGAAAAAAAATGATATTTTCTACTTTTTGTTATAAAAAAAATCCAATAAACTAAATTTTAGTCATACATTTAGGCCAAAATGTATTCGGCCACATCTCTTTGGTAAAAAAAATGTCAATAAGCGTATATTTATTGGTTTGCGCAAAAGTTATAGCGTCTACAAACTAGGGTACATTTTCTGGAATTTACACAGCTTTTAGTTTATGACTGCCTATGTCATTTCTTGAGGTGCTAAAATGGCAGGGCAGTACAAAACCCCCCCAAAAGACCCCATGTTGGAAAGTAGACACCCCAAGGAAATTGCTGAGAGGCATGTTGAACCCATTGAATATTTATTTTTTGTCCCAAGTGATTGAATAATGACAAAAAAAAAACGTACGGGGCCCCGAAATCCAATCACCGCCTTCAGGATTTCTAAGGGTGAAAATTTTTGATTTCACTCTTCACTGCCTATCACAGTTTCGGAGGCCATGGAATGCCCAGGTGGCACAAAACCCCCCCAAATGACCCAATTTTGGAAAGTAGACACCCCAAGCTATTTGCTGAGAGGCATGGTGAGTATTTTGCAGCTCTCATTTGTTTTTGAAAATGAAGAAAGACAAGAAAAAACATTTTTTTTTTCTTTTTTCAATTTTCAAAACTTTGTGACAAAAAGTGAGGTCTGCAAAATACTCACTATACCTCTCAGCAAATAGCTTTGGGTGTCTACTTTCCAAAATGGGGTCATTTGGGGGGGTTTTGTGCCACCTGGGCTTTCCATGGCCTCCGAAACTGTGATAGGCAGTGAGGAGTGAAATCAAAAATTCACGCCCTTAGAAAGCCTGAAGGCGGTGCTTGGTTTTCGGGGTCCCGTACGCGGCTAGGCTCCCAAAAAGTCTCACACATGTGGTATCCCCGTACTCAGGAGAAGCAGCAGAATGTATTTTGGGGTGTAATTTCACATATCCCCATGGCATGTTTGAGCAATATATCATTTAGTGACAACTTTGTGCAAAAAAAAAAAAAAAAAAATTTGTCTCTTTCCCGCAACTTGTGTCGCAATATAAAATATTCCATGGACTCGACATGCCTCTCAGCAAATAGCTTGGGGTGTCCACTTTCCAAAATGGGGTCATTTGGGGGGGTTTTGAACTGTCCTGGCATTTTATGCACAACATTTAGAAGCTTATGTCACACATCACCCACTCTTCTAACCACTTGAAGACAAAGCCCTTTCTGACACTTATTGTTTACATGAAAAAGTTTTTTTTTTTTGCAAAAAAATTACTTTGAACCCCCACACATTATATATTTTTTTAAAGCAAATGCCCTACAGATTAAAATGGTGGGTGTTTCATTTTTTTTTTTCACACAGTATTTGCGCAGCGATTTTTCAAACGCATTTTTTGGGGAAAAAACACACTTTTTAAAATTTTAATGCACTAAAACTCACTATATTGCCCAAATGTTTGATGAAATAAAAAAGATGATCTTAGGCCGAGTACATGGATACCAAACATGACATGCTTTAAAATTGCGCACAAACGTGCAGTGGCAACAAAATAAATACATTTTTAAAAGCCTTTAAAAGCCTTTACAGGTTACCACTTTAGATTTACAGAGTGGGTCTACTGCAAAAATTACTGCACTCGATCTAACCTTCGCGGTGATACCTCACATGCATGGTGCAATTGCTGTTTACGTTTGACGACAGACCGCCGCTTGCGTTCGCCTTAGCGCGAGAGCAGGTGGCGACAGGGGTGCTTTTTTTTTTTTTTTCTTTATTATTTTTTTGCTTTTTTATCTTATTTTTAAATTGTTCCTTTCAGTTTTTTTTTTTAATCATTTTTATTGTTATCTCGGGGAATGTAAATATCCCCTATGATAGCAATAGGTAGTGACAGGTACTCTTTTTTGAAAAAATTGGGGTCTATTAGACCCTAGATCTCTCCTCTGCCCTCAAAGCATCTGACCACACTAAGATCGGTGTGATAAAATGCTTCCCCAATTTCCCAATGGCGCTATTTACATCCGGCGAAATCTAAGTCATAAAATGCTCGTAGCTTCCGGTTTCTTAGGCCATAGAGATGTTTGGAGCCACTCTAGTCTCTGATCAGCTCTATGGTCAGCTGGCTGAATCACCGGCTGCATTCTCAGGTTCCCTGTTGAGACAGGAGAGCCAGAGAAAAACACGGAGGACAGTGGGGGGGGCATTCCCTCCCACGGCTTGTAAAAGCAGTCTAGAGGCTAATTAGCCGCTAGGATTGCTTTTACATGAAGGCCGACCGCTGGCTGAAAAGAATGATACCAAGATGATACCTAAACCTGCAGGCATCATTCTGGTATAACCACTCAAAGTCGTGAATGGCGTACCTGAAGACAAAAAAATGGTTAACAATAAAGCACAGTAAACGGTAAAGTATAAAAAATTGCATACCTGAAAAGCAAACATGATAAAACATAATAACAATAAAACATTGCAGAATAGAATACAGTAAAAAAATGCAGAACAATAGAGAGAATAGAGAGAGAGAGGTAACAATAAAACGACAACTATTTTTTTTTATTTTATATATATATATATATATATATTTTTTTTTTACACTTTTTTTGTAACTAACTTTTATAACGGTAACCGGTTCCAGGTTCGGGTCTCTCAATATGCGATGGCATCTTGGGAGACCCTGTGAAAGTGTGCATAGTCTGTGGAATGCTGTACCCTACGCTAATACTCAACTAGTGCATGGTAGCGTTCAAAACATTCACCAATGCAAAGACCAGGATTGTCAGGACAGGAGGGACAATAATAGCGGGTGTCACGCCTATATCCGCGCTTGCTGCAGACACAACACCTTTTTTGGGGGGGTTTGTTGGGTAGGGGTACTCGGGAGGACATAAAGAAAATGCCTCTCATGCAGCCAACTGCATTTGGTTGGGGATGTGAATGGGGGAAGTACGGGCGCTGCAAAAGCGGTGGGTTCCCAATTAGGATTGGCGAATGCAGCAGGAAGGGCATTATGGGCACGACGGGCCTGTGTTTGTCTTCTTGGTGGCAGCGGGACACTACTTGTGCTTGCCACCTCACCAGCTTGAACTGCACTTATGGGACTCGCCACGTCACCAAGTGTTACTGCAGTGCTGGTTTGACTACGACCGGGGTGTACTAGGCCGCTGGCGCTTGCCAGTTCAATAAAAAGCTACCAAAAAAACTGTTAGCGATCGCAGGGATCAGGCCTGACTCTGCGAACGCTGCAGTTATGCGTTAAGTGTTTTGTAAGTGACAGTGATCGATCGATACTGCACTTGGGTGGGCTGAGCTGGGCCGGGCGGAGGGGCAAAATGCAGGTGCTAGCAGGTATCTGGGCTGATCCCGCTAACACTGCATTTTTGGGAACCCTAAACTGCTGGGGACACTAGTATAGATCTGATCGGATCAGATATTGATCCGTTCAGATACTATACCACTAAGGGAGGTGTATGCTGCGTGCGTGGGTGTTAGCGGTACTGGCGCTAACCTGACGCTGCTTGGGGCTGGTGCTTGCCAGTTCACCAAAATACTACCAAAAAAACTGTTAGCGATCGCAGGGATCAGGCCTGACTCTGCGAACGCTGCAGTTATGCATTTAGTGTTTTGTAAGTGTCAGTGATCGATCGATACTGCACTTGGGTGGGCTGGGCTGGGCCGGGCGGAGGGGCAAAACGCAGGTGCTAGCAGGTATCTGGGCTGATCCCGCTAACACTGCGTTTTTGGGAACCCTAAACTGCTGGGGACGCTAGTATAGATCTGATCGGATCAGATATTGATCCGATCAGATACTATACCACTAAGGGAGGTGTACGGTGCGTGCGTGGGTGTTAGCGCTACTGGCGCTAACCTTACGCTGCCTGGGGCTGGTGCTTGCTTGCCAGTTCACCAAAATGCTACCAAAAAAACTGTTAGCGATCGCAGGGATCAGGCCTGACTCTGTGAACGCTGCAGTTATGCGTTTAGTGTTTTGTAAGTGACAGTGATCGATCGATACTGCACTTGGGTGGGCTGGGCGGAGGGGCAAAACGCAGGTGCTAGCAGGTATCTGGGCTGATCCCGCTAACACTGCGTTTTTGGGAACCCTAAACTGCTGGGGACGCTAGTATAGATCTGATCGGATCAGATACTATACCACTAAGGGAGGCGTATGCTGCGTGCGTGGGTGTTAGCAGGACTGGCGCTAAACTGATGCTGCCTGGGGCGACGCATATCACCGCCGGGCGATCAGGGCGCTAAACCTTTATTCTGTAATAAACGGCGGGTGCCCTGACACTATAAAAAATAAACGAACTAACCAGCGTCAACCGTAACACTTATACGGTGATCAGTGGTGAAAGGGTTAACTAGGGGGCAATCAAGGGGTTAAAACATTTATTCGGTAGTATATGGGGGTCCCTGTCGCTATAAAACGCTGACGGCGAACCTAAATATTTACGTCCCTAACTAGCGTCACCAGCGACACAGCGATCAGAAAAATGATCGCTTAGTGACACTGGTGACGGGGGGTGATCAAGGGGTTAAAACTTTATTGGGGGGTTAGGAGGGTACCCTAGACCTAAAGGGGGCTAACACTCACTGCCCTACCACTGTAACTGTCACAAACTGACACCAATACAGTAATCAGAAAAAAAAAAATAAAAAAACCTGCTTGGTGTCAGTTTGTGACAGGGGGGGGGGGGGTGATTGGGGGGTGATCGGGGGGGGGGATCGGGGTGTTTTGTGTGCCTGGCATGTTCTACTGTGTGTGTAGTGTTGGTGCACTCACAGTGATGTCTTCTCTCCTCGGCGCTGGAACGGAAACTACCGAGCCGAGGAGAGATGACATAATTTCCTTTGCTGCTGTTTAGCATACAGCAGCAAAGGAATGTTCCCATTGGCCGGCGGCGATCGCGAGGGGGGGGCCACGAACGGATGGCCTCCCCCTCACCTCCGATCGCCGGGGAACAAAACACGACCGCCTCTGGCACCGGGGGTGGTCCGATCGGACCCCCCACCCGCGGAAGGCAAATCACGTACATGTACGTGATTTTGCCTGTCCGTGCCACCTTGCCGACGTACATCGGCGTGAGGCGGTCGTCAAGTGGTTAATTACATAAACAGGCATGTTTCAAAACATAACATACACAACTCAGGAACTTACAAAGTTCAACATTGAAAAACTGAAGGCACTATCAGACATTATGTGTTGATATTGCCCTCATCAGATGGGTGATGTCCCCCTGTAAAAGCCAATTTTTGAAGATGCACACAAATTGGGAGTCAAACTGGGGATTTCCCTCCTGATCCCATGCCTAATGTCAACATGTGCTATCTCCCATCATGGGGGATCAATGGACGTGTTTTGGGGGTGCAACCACTTCCTCTCACCTACTTGAGTTACGAGGAAAGGGTTGCACCCACAAAACGTGTACATTAATATCCCCTGATGGCAGATAGCACATGTTGACACACTGTGTGCATCTTCAAAATTTGGCTTTTAAAATGCGTCAAAAATTTGAAAAAAATGGTCCCTAAAAATAGAAAATGGTGTCATTTTGTTGTTCTTTAGATTCTTCCTAGTACATCAATCATGTGCTTCAGTTTATGTTCTATGTCATTTGTTTTTTGCTTGATGAGGTCTAAATCCTGACAACAAAACATTATGTCCTGGATTAGCCTTTGTGCACTGTCACTCGTGAAATGAGGAGATTGTTCTTCCACAACATGCACATCACCTAAAAGAAAAAATACACACCATGTATTATAAATATCCAGACATACATCTATTACCTGAATCTGTGGTGTCAGACACTCACCTGTTGGGGTGACAATCTCAACCACCTCTCCTTCCTCCACATCCTCAGGTTGTGGTGTCCTCTGTTCCCCTTCTTCAGAAGCTGGGGGTTTCCTGGTGTCCTCAGATGTCCGGAGTCTTTTCTCCCCTATGAGAATAAAACCAAAGGTATACTTAGCACACAGATATTTGAGGCCAGAAATAGGAATATGAAACATTGCTTGGAAGTGGGGTACAATTGTCTGTTTTGGCAGAGTTCCAAGCTGAAGACATGACTTTTTCACTTACCAAAGCTGGAATACCTTTTTTGGACAAGTTTCACACATGGAGACACCCCAAGTATCCACTGGAGTACCTTTGTGGGACACCCTAAAAAGTTTGTTCTAGTTTCCCACACTAGTACTCCTGAGTCCAGATGTGTAAACAGCTGCTGAGTGTCCTCTCCTTATATTACACTGAATCAAGTTTGCAATTCTTTCTAGTTTCAAACACATCTAGACAACAATGTCCTAAACCTCTTTTAATACAAATTAGCATGACCAAATGTAGTTAACTCTGTATCTGCCCAAAACAGTGTATTTAGTTCGCAAACAAATGATGTTTCCTACAACCGATTACTGTGCCCATGAACATGAAAGTAGCCATTTTAAACTGTACAACAGTAAAGAAAAGCACATGGAGCAGCATGCAAGTAATACTAATAATAGGAACACACGACACAAAATAAAAATAGTTAAACTATTTTATAGAATCACTAGCCAGAACAATCATGCAAGGCAGGGAAGCTGGCCATGCACCCGTATACTGACAACTACTGTGCATATTACTGCATTAAGCTTTTTGTTTTTGGTGTGAACCTTGTTAAAGGCAAAAGCGGCATGTCTTGTGATATGTAGGAAAACATAGGAGGACCTATGAAAATGACCAAATGCTTATTTTAAACATATTTTGAAGGTATAGCTAAGGGATTTTAGAAAATAGGATGTTTTCCTTTAAAAAGAAAAATTATTATAGAATATCTAAAAATTTTCATGAGAGCAACACGGCTCTTTGAAATCAGTCACACACTAAAAAGCTGGTGTATGCAGTCAGCATGACGGAATCAAATCTTTCATAAACTGATTAATCATTTTCATCTGGTTTACTGCTTACTTCCCCTCCCACCTCCTGTGACTGAGCTTCTACTGGGTGTATGTGTAGGGACAGATTTAAGTCAGCCGTTGTCATCATAAATCAAACATCATCACTTATATTCATCTATCTTTTCTTTCCTTTAATTGTATACAAAGTTTATTTTATAGTGAGAGTGAGGAGTTGGAATTCCTCCTGATATCAGAAAATATTCAAGAACTTTGCCCAGCCTGATATAACACATGGCAAAATTCCATAAAGTTTTCAGCGACTCCTAATTAAAGCAATTACAAAGATAGGAAGCACTTCAAGGTTGTCATACATCGGTAAATTTAAAGAAAAATAACTTCTACATGAATCAGTAAGTCTGCAGGGGGAAGCTGCCAGAAATTAGAGAAGATCTGTGTTTTTTTTTTTTTTACTTTAGGAGCTGTTGTGGATCCAGTAATTTGCCCAAGGTGAAATCATCCTTCATGTACTGACTAACAATTGCTGACTTCCTTTTAAAGTGTAACTAAACCCTTCAATACTGACCTTCCCTCCAGCAATGCAGCGTTCATAAGCCCCCTCAACGGCACCAGCATTTTTTCCCTGGCTTCTTCTAGGTTCAAGGTCCTCAAACATCTTATTGGCCGAGTTAGGATGATGTAACTCCCACGCATGTGCACAGGAGTTCATCCATATCTTGGCACCGAGGCATACCAAGAATGTACACTGTGCTGCCCATGTGCAGCTCAGTGTACATTCTAAAACATCTTTATATGTGGAGGAAGGTAAGAAGCCTCTATTGCAGAAGAGACACAGGCCCTGGAATTAATAACTAGAATCTAAGACACTCATTAGAATTTATAATACCTGTTTTTTTTTGGTTTCTCTCTTTTTAGGTGATCGTGATGTTGTGGATCCAGATCCTTTCACCTCGGAAAGTGCACAGATCCTGATTGGGGAGATCATGGGGTGTAATGTTTCATTGGAAAACATCACGAAAAACATCAATGATGTTATTAAAAAAAATAAGAACATCATTGATGTTTTGGGGAGAGTTTAAAACCCCTCCAAATCCCTTTCTTTTATGGTGTGCTACAATTTTTAAATTTTTTGAAGAATTGTAGAAAAGCCAAATTTTAAAGATGCACACAGTGTGTCAACATGTGCTATCTGCCATCACGGGAGATCAATGGACGTATTTTCGGGGTGCAACCCCTTCCTCAATAATAAAGTAGCTGAGAGGGAGGGTTTGCTCCCCCAAAACACGTCCCCTTGATCCCCCGTGATGGCAGCTAGCACATGTTGACATTCGTAAATTGGTGTGCATCTTCAAAATTTGGCTTTTCCTGGGGAGACTTCACCCCATCTGAAGGCAATATCAAACACAGTTCCTAAATACTCATGTCTGATATTGCCTTCAAGTTCTACCAAATGTGAACTTTGTAAGTTCAAGATTTGTGTCTTTCTTGTTGGTTTGAAACATGCCTGTTTTATCTTAAATGGACATTTCTACTTTTTCTTAAGCCACCCCAAAAATTGTTATACAACAAACATGTTGGTTTGTTTTACAAACCTTTTCTAAATGCACATGTGATTGTGCTGGTATTAAAAAGATTGTTAATCAAGAATGTGTGGATAATTGTCTCAACGCTACAACACTTTTGTGGTGCTCCAATTGCTGCTTTCTGTGACAATGGGTGTTATTTCCTAAGGGCAAATCCACTTTGCACTACAAGTGCAGTTTCAAGTGCACTTGTAGTGCAAAGTGTCTTTGCCTTTAGTAAATAACACCCAACAGTGCTTTGTATAAGGTTACTGTCAGTACTAGGATCCCTTTAGGACCCAGCACAACTCACCTGACACAGCCTTTACCTGGGAAACAACAATGATTGGCCAGCTGACCTTTAAATAACTTGCAACAGCATTCAATCATTGCTCGTGTTAGAGTTTACCTTGTCTTTGATCCAGTTGATATCTGCTCTGTGTATTTCGTGTATGACCCGGCTCGTTTGACCCTGTTTGCTTGCTTCTGATTCGGTACCGTTTGGACTCTGATCTTCCTGTGTATGACCCAGCTTGCCTAGACTACGTTTTGCCTGATTCCACTAGTAACATCTGCAGCGGTGAACTACAAGGACCAGACATCTATCCTCACCTGCAGCGGTGAACTACAACACCAGACACCATCTATCCTCATCTGCAGTGGTGAACTACAAGGTCCAGCAAACATCGACCTACATCTACAGCGGTGAACTACAAGTCCCAGCTGACCTGCTCTGCTCATGGTATGTGCTCTTGTTCCTTGAACTCTTTGCATAATCAGAAAACCTGAACTGTTACCTGTTATATGCTCTAGCCTGACATTAACACGAGCCATACATAATAAAGGAAACCTATCATGGATCCTGAGCAGGCTCAGTTGTTTGCACAGGAACTTTGCCGCTTATCCCATCAAGTTCAGGAAATGGCCACAGAGCTCACCAAGGCGCAATCTCCTTCTATTACCACTGCTACAAAAACTCCATCTGAACCAAAAATTCCTTTGCCTGACCGGTTTTCTGGTGACCGTAAAGGGTTTTGCAACTTTAAAAACAGTTGCAAATTATATTTCAAGCTAAGACCATCCTCTTCTGGCCCTGAAACTCAGAGGGTTCAAATCATTATTTCTCTACTACAGGGTGACCCCCAGGCTTGGGCCTTTAACCTGGAACCAAACCACCCAGCCTTGCAGTAGATGCCTTCTTTGAAGCCCTAGGGTTGCTTTATGATGATCCAGATCGTGCTGCTACTGCAGAATCAACCCTGCGTAACTTAAAGCAAGGAACTACCACAGCTGAAATGTATTGCTCAGAGTTTCGCAGGTGGGCCCCGGAATCTGGCTGGAATGATGCAGCACTCCGCAGCCAGTTTAGAATGGGCCTTTCAGATGCAATTAAGGATGCTCTGGTCAACTTCTCCTACCCAGCCTCACTGGAGGAGGCTATGAGTCTAGCCATTAGAATTGACCGCCGCCAGCGAGAGAGGAGACGAGAACAAACTACAGCTGTGGCAAACTATATACCTCCCTTGCCACCTGACTATTCCACCTCCAGTGCCAAATCTGAGGAAGAACCTATGCAGTTAGGCTCCACCCGGTTATCTGCCCAGGAACACACGCGCCGGCGTAACATGGGACTCTGCTTGTATTGTGGCCTCAAGGGTCATATGCTCCGTTCGTGCCCTACACGTCCGGGAAACTCCAGGACCTAGGTAATTGTGGGGAGGTTACCTTAGGTCTGCTCTCATCTCCCCAGGGGGACAAGCGTATTCTTTTACCCGCTGTCATTCACTTTGGGACAGGGGCTCATGAACTGCTGGCCTTGGTAGATTCTGGAGCCGCTGAGAATTTTATTGATAAGACTCTGATTACCTCTTTGTCCTTGGAAACTCATGCTCTAGAATGCCCAGTCCACCTGATTTCCGTGGATAATCGGCCTCTCTCACAAGATCTAGTGCTCCAAGCCACCAATCCTTTCCAGTTACAATTGGGGGCTTTGCATTGGGAGAAGATTTCATGTCTTGTCATTGACTCTCCATCCACTCCTTTGATCCTAGGCCTTCCTTGGCTTCAGAAGCACAATCCTGTAATTGACTGGCGAACAGGAGATATTCTGACTTGGTCCGATCAGTGTAAGCAGAACTGCATCCAGCACCCTGTTCGACTGGCTACCTGTCAAGTGGGAATGGAACAGATTCCACTTTGTTATAAGGACTTTTGGGATGTGTTTTCTAAAGGGATTGCTGACACTTTACCACCTCATCGCAGTTATGATTGTCCCATTGACCTCTTACCTGACACTACACCTCCTCGAGGGAGAGTCTTTCCACTGTCTGAGCCAGAGAATCTTGCCTTGCAAGAATACATCCAGGAAAACCTAGCTAAGGGTTTCATCCGTCCCTCCACTTCTCCCGCAGGAGCAGGATGCTTCTTTGTCCCAAAGAAGGATGGGGGACTGAGACTTTGTGTTGATTACAGAGGTCTAAATAAAATAACTGTTCCCAATCGGTATCCTCTTCCTCTCATCACAGAATTGTTCTCTCAAATCCAGGGAGCCAAAATCTTCTACAAACTGGACTTAAGGGGAGCCTATAATCTGGTGCGCATACGTGCAGGCGACGAGTGGAAGACAGCCTTTAACACCAAGGATGGTCATTACGAATGTCTTGTCATGCCTTTCGGTCTCAGAAATGCACCAGCTGTCTTTCAGAACTTTATGAATGACATTTTCCGTGACATGTTGGGTCGCTTCATGCTTGTATATTTAGACGACATTTTGATATATTCTCCCAATCTTGAAACACATCAGAAACATGTCTGCTCAGTATTGGCCCGATTAAAGACTCACTCCCTTTTTGTAAAGCCTGAGAAATGTTCATTCCATGTTAAACAAGTACCTTTCCTAGGCTACCTAATTTCTGACACAGGCCTCACCATGGATCCAGCCAAGATTCAAGCCATTTTAGATTGGGCACCACCTTCAGACCTAAAGGCAGTTCAGCGCTTCCTGGGCTTTGCAAATTTCTATTGAAAATTCATTAAGAACTTTGCCACCATTGCACATCCCATCACCTCTCTCACCAGGAAGACTCCGACTACCTTTAAATGGACTACTGAAGCCCAGGCAGCCTTCACTCAGTTAAAGAAAGCCTTTACCTCTGCACCAATCCTACGCCATCCTGTTCCTGAGCTACCTTTTATTGTGGAGGTAGATGCATCTGAAGTAGGGGTGGGGGCGCTTTTGTCACAAAAGGATCCTGTAAATGCTGCCATCCACCCCTGTGCCTTCTTGTCTCGGAAATATTCCCCAGCAGAGCGCAATTATGATATAGGCAACAGAGAACTTCTAGCCATAAAGCTCGCTTTGGAGGAATGGAGACATTGGCTGGAGGGAGCTCGCTATCCATTCATAGTTCTGACTGACCACAAAAACCTTGAATACATCCGTTCTGCTAAAAGACTGAACTCACGTCAAGCCAGGTGGTCATTGTTCTTCTCCAGATTTGACTTCACAATTTCATATTTACCAGGACCAAGAAACATTAAGGCTGATGCCTTGTCTCGCAGCTTTCTTTCAGAGTCTCCTCCTCCGCTTCCTCCACAACCCATTATCTCTGAGGATAGGATTTTGGCTTTCACCCAGACTGACATCTCTGAGGCCCTGACCACGTCTCTGCCTGCCGATTGTGTACCTCGTTGCCAGTACGTTGCCAACTCCTGCCTGCCTTGACCCTGCAAGTTCCTCTGCTGGACCTCTCTTGCATCCATCCGGGGATCAGCACCTCAGCTTCCTTCCGAAGACTTCTGGGTTCCTGATCCTGCCAGCAGGCACCTGCACCCTTCCGCCGCCCTAGCAACCCTGTCTCAACCTCCAGGGACGCTAGGACCGGGACCGTGCAAGAGGCCGCCCTCGTCATTTCAGACTCCGCTGTAAGGTACGTGACAGTACAATCCAGCCAGAAATGGAGTCTGAAAGGGGGGCCTCAGCTATGGACGCTCTGTGTCAACAGATCGCAAATCTCACTCAAGCAGTTCAGGGCCTGCAAGATGGCTACCAACGACTTGAACAGCGAGTGGAGTCTCTCTCTCCAAGTACCTCAGCACCTCGGACCACAGCACCTGCATCATCAACTCCAGTTTCTACACCCACAGTAGTGGTGCCACCCCCAGAACCACGAGTTCCTGCTCCGGAGAAATTTATGGGTGACCGCAGCAAATTCCGTGCTTTCAGGAATGCCTGCCATTTGTACTTCTTGCTTCAGCCCCGCACCTTTTCTTTGGAAAGTACCAAGGTGGGGTTCATCATTTCATTACTGCAGGGAGAACCTCAGACCTGGGCTCATCATTTACTGGAACAAGCCAGTCCCTTGCTGGGTACCATGGACTCTTTTTTGGATGAAATGGCCAAACTGTATGATGATCCCCAGCGTACTACCACAGCAGAGGCCAGCCTCCACACCCTCCAGCAGGGTCGTAGGCCCGTGGAGGACTATGTTACAGACTTTAAACGATGGAGTACCGACACACATTGGAACGACGCCGCTCTCCGTTTTCAGTTCCGTTTAGGGCTTTCGGAGGCACTCAAGGATGAACTAGCTCGTGTGGGGATCCCTGATTCCCTCGAAGAACTAATTCAACTGTCCATTCAGATCGATCGCCGGCTGAGGGAGCGAAGATCCGAAAGGACCAGCCAGTATCGGCCCATGTGGATGCTACCCAGGGTACCCAGTCGCCTACCTACCTCCACACCCCCACTATCTGCTTCTACCACTGAACCTCCAGAACCAATGCAGTTGGGTTTGCTTCGTGCACCCTTGACTCCGGAAGAAAAACAACGCCGTCGTATGAATAATCTCTGTCTCTACTGCGGGGGAGCCGGTCATTACGCCAATATGTGTCCCAACAAGACCCGTAAGTGTGACTCACCTCTTCTTGATCGATATGCATTAACTCTAGCAAGAACGACTCACATTGCTGTTCCTGTCTCTCTACAGCTTCCAGAAGGGGTGCTTCAGATCCAGGCCATAATTGACTCCGGTGCCTGCAGTTGCTTCATTGACCGTGCCTTTGCCCTGCAACACAACATTCCGCTGCGATCGAAGCAACATAAACTATTCATCCGATTAGCTGATGGGTCCAATATCAAATCTGGGCCTATCATCCAAGAAACCCAATCTTTGCCTGCCAACATCTTACCCAATCACCAAGAACTGTTGTGCCTGGACGTTATATCCTCACCACTTTTTCCGATCATTTTAGGAATGCCATGGTTGCAAGCACACAACCCACAGATAGACTGGACAACCGGCCAGGTAGTCTTTCAGTCCTCCTACTGTCTCAAGAACTGTCTCCAGGTCCTCCACCACACAGCTCCAGTTATTGGGTGTCTCAAACCAGTATCCGAATCCCAAGACCTTGTCCCATCCGTGTACCATGATTTCTTGGATGTTTTCGACAAGCAGAAAGCTGATACTCTTCCCCCGCACCGGGCCTACGATTGCCCGATTGAACTTTTACCAGGGGCTGAAATCCCATTTGGGAGGATCTTTCCTCTGTCAGAGCCTGAACTCGCAGTCCTAAAAGACTATGTGAATGAGAACCTCAAGAAGGGGTTCATCCGTCACTCAACATCACCAGCCGGGGCAGGAATATTCTTTGTTGAAAAGAAAGACCATTCGCTCCGTCCATGTGTGGATTACAGAGAGCTAAACCGGATCACCGTTAAAAATCGCTACCCCTTGCCTCTGATTCCAGAATTGCTCCAGAGACTCCGCTCTGCAAGAATATTCACCAAGTTAGATTTACGAGGTGCTTACAATCTGATCAGAATCAGGGAAGGAGACGAGTGGAAAACGGCCTTCCGGACTCGTTTTGGCCACTTTGAATACCTCGTCATGCCCTTCGGATTATGCAATGCTCCAGCAACCTTCCAGCATTTTGTGAATAATATTTTCAGAGACTTTCTAGATCTATTCATGATCGTCTACCTAGACGATATCCTAGTTTTCTCAGCCTCCTTAGATCTTCACCGTGTCCATGTGAAACAAGTCCTTCTGAGGCTAAGACAAAATGGACTCTATGCCAAGGCCGAGAAATGCGAATTTGAACGGCAGACCATCCACTTCCTCGGACTGGTGATTTCTACAGGAGGTATGGCAATGGATCCTCAAAAAGTCGCAGCTATAACGTCCTGGCCACCTCCCACTGATAAGAAAGGGGTACAACGGTTCGTCGGCTTCTCTAACTTCTACAGAAAATTCATTAAAAACTTCTCCGGTATCATCATGCCCATCACCCAGCTCACCAAGAAACAGAACCGTTTTCAATGGACAGAGGCAGCCCAAGCTGCTTTCGACAAGTTAAAGGGACTTTTTACCTCAGCTCCGTTATTAAAGCACCCTGACCCCGCTCTTCCATACATCCTGGAGGTGGACGCCTCAGAAAGCGCCGTAGGGGCCATCCTGTCCCAGCGCCAAGGACCCAAGGCTCTAATGCACCCTGTGGCCTTCTTCTCAAAGAAGTTGGGACCTTCAGAAAGGAACTATGATGTGGGGGACCGAGAACTATTGGCAATCAAATTGGCTTTAGAAGAGTGGCGGTACCTCTTGGAAGGAGCAACACACCCAATACTGATCTTCACGGATCACAAAAATTTGGAATACCTCAGGACCGCCAAACGCCTCAGGCCCAGACAAGCAAGGTGGGCTCTTTTCTTCTCACGCTTTAACTTCCACATAACCTACCGGCCCGGCTCCAAGAATGTGAAACCTGACGCGTTATCGCGTATGTTTACAGAAGTTGAAGTCCCACCTCAAACTGATACTATCCTGCAGGCTGGAAATTTTCTACTTATTCAAACCGACCTAATGTCACAGATCCGTCAAGCATCCAGGGAAGTCTCTCTGTCTCCAGATACAGAC
This sequence comes from Lithobates septentrionalis, assembly GCA_037952835.1. Taxonomy (NCBI): domain Eukaryota; kingdom Metazoa; phylum Chordata; class Amphibia; order Anura; family Ranidae; genus Lithobates; species Lithobates septentrionalis. Next base: position 4,279,257 of record JBBDGP010000218.1, on the reverse strand, counting down.
CTTCAGGAGAACGATGGGCTCTATTGGCGGGGTAATAAAATTTTCATACCACACAATTTACGTGCTACCATCCTACAGGTGTGTCATGACTACCCACTGGCCGGCCATTTTGGGGGATACAAAACCATGGATTTGATCCAGAGACATTTCTGGTGGCCTAATTTAGCAAAAGACTGCAGGAAATATGTTAGCTCATGTTCAATCTGTCTCAGGAACAAGAACAGCAAGAACAAAGCGGGGGGACTATTGAGACCTCTACCCATTCCTGAGAGACCCTGGGATAAAATCGCAATGGACTTTATCGTAGAGCTCCCTCCATCAGGGGGGTTCTCATCTATTTTTGTAGTGGTAGACCGCCTCTCCAGGATGTCACACTTCATCCCTATGAAAGGGACCCCATCAGCAACTGAAACTGCTGAAGTCTTCGTTAAAGAGGTTGTTAGACTGCATGGAATCCCTAGTGACATCGTCTCGGATCGAGGAGTACAGTTTACTTCAAAATTTTGGAAAGCACTGTGCGAAGCGCTGGGCATCAAACTCAACTTTTCTTCGGCTTATCATCCCCAGTCCAACGGACAGACTGAGCGTACCAACCAAACGCTGGAGCAATATCTGCGTTGCTTCACCTCCTTCTCCCAAGAAGATTGGGCCTCACTTCTGCCGCTGGCAGAATTTGCATTTAACAACTCTGCCCATACCGCCACCAACCAATCACCCTTCTTCTCCAACTACGGGTTTCATCCTTCCTTCTTGCCTACATTGATTCCGGACTCTCCTTTGCCTGCAGTTCAGGACAGATTAAATTTCTTTGCTATCAATAACCAAGTGTTAAAGGATACCATTGCCAAAGCACAAGAGGTTAATAAGAGATTCTTTGACAGGAAGAGGAGAGGAGAACTAGATTTGAAGGTTGGTGATCGTGTGTGGCTGTCAACTTTGAATCTAAAACTTACCTGTCCATCCAGGAAATTGGGACCTAAATACCTAGGACCCTTTCCGGTCAAGAGAAAAATTAATCCAGTGGCTTATGAGCTCGAACTTCCCGATTCATTTAAAATTCACCCTGTGTTTCATACCTCTTTGTTGAAGCCTGATGTGGTCAATCCCTTTCCTGGTCGTGAAAGAGGGCCCCCAGAGGCCATAATGGTAGACGGGGAAGAAGAGTTTGAAATTGAGACCATTGTAGATTGCAGGAGAAGGCGGGGACAAAATCAATATTTAATTAAATGGAAGGGTTTTGGTCCAGAAGAAAACTCCTGGGAACCGGAAACGAACCTCCATGCCCCAAGACTCATACAAGCTTTCCATCGTGCTCATCCAGAAAGGAGGTCTCAGGTGGGCATCCGGAGGCTGCCCGTAAGGAGGGGGCAATGTCAGAGAACCGTCACTAACGCTCGTTCCAGGGTGCCAGCCGGACGTACGATAAGAACGAGCGAGCCCCGGACTAGGCACGCACGTAATGCGATCGTACGAACGAGGGCACGTCAGCGCGTGCACGCTCGCACACTAACGAATCACGGCGCAAGGCGCCCTATTTAAACGATCAGCAGACTAGCATCAATGCTGGATTGTCTCAGCTCGTTCCTGAACCCTTGCTGTTGCCTTGTTTACTTGACCCTGATCTTGAACCTCTGCTTGCCTTGACTACCCCCTCGGATCACCCCTACATCTCTGCCTGCCTTGCTTCCTGTATTGAACCCGGCTTGGACTCTTGACTACGGCTCTGTCTCCTGATTCGGTACCCCGCTGCCAGTTTGTTGCCAACCTCCGCCAGTCCCTGACCACGTCTCTGCCTGCCGATTGTGTACCTCGTTGCCAGTACGTTGCCAACTCCTGCCTGCCTTGACCCTGCAAGTTCCTCTGCTGGACCTCTCTTGCATCCATCCGGGGATCAGCACCTCAGCTTCCTTCCGAGGACTTCTGGGTTCCTGATCCTGCCAGCAGGCACCTGCACCCTTCCGCCGCCCTAGCAACCCTGTCTCAACCTCCAGGGACGCTAGGACCGGGACCGTGCAAGAGGCCGCCCTCGTCATTTCAGACTCCGCTGTAAGGTACGTGACAAGGTCTCTGGGATTATGATCCCCAGAGCCTGGGGGGAGATGCCTGTGGAGAACTTCAAGTCCTGCAGGCTTCTCCCCGTCGCCAAGTACCGCAGGGTGGCGACGAGCCTCTGCTCCGGAGTGATGGCTTGCAAAGGCATATGACAGAACTGGTCACGATGAAGCAACCAATTCTTGGTCCATGAACTCCTCCCCATCCTGTTCATGGATTGGACTTGTGTCAAGGTCAGGACCCCAACACCAAGCACCCGCACAGCACGAACTCTACGAGGAGTACGTATACGCAACATGGCTAGAAAACGGTTGGCTGCTCAGAACGAAGTAACAGAACGCACTGAAGAACAGCAAAGCCTGTGAAGAGCGACCTGAAAAACAGTAATGAATGAACAAGAACACAATGACTAATCAAAGTCACGCGTAGCTTGCTTGCACACACTGAAGAGCAGATACAAACCCACAAGCACAAACTGAACAGCAGAAAATGATCTGAAAACCACGAGTCTGAAAAAGCGCGAATCGCCTCTCACCAAACTTTTACTAACACGAGATTAGCAAAAAGGAGCCCAAAGGGTGCCGCGCTTGGTTCTGAATTGGCCATTTCTAGTCTCGTCGTACGTGGTTGACGTCACCGCCTTCTTGGCGATCGGAAATTCCGACAACTTTGTGCGACCGTGTGTACGCAAAACAACTTTGAGCCAACATCCGTCGGAAAAAATCCTAGGATTTTGTTGTCAGAATGTCCGATCAATGTCCGATCGTGTATGGGGCATTAGGAGGGAGAATCTGTCCACAGGACAACTATTAGTCATGCACTCAACAAAGCTGGTCTTTATGGAGGAGTGACAAGAAGAAAGCCATTGTTGAAAGAAATCCATAAGAAGTTTTGTTTGCGAGAAGCCATGGGGGGGACACACCAAATGTGTGGAAGAAGGTGCTCTGGTCAGATGAGACCAAAACTGAGCTTTTTGGCCTAAAAGCAAAACGCTATGAGTGGCGGAAAACTAACACTGTGCATCACCCTGAATACACCATCCCCACCATGAAACATGGTGATGGCAGCATCATGTTGTGGGGATGCATTTCTTCAGCAGGGACAAGGAAGCCGGTCAAAGTTAATGGAAAGATGGATGGAACCAAATACAAGGCAATCTTAGAAGGAAACCTGTTAGAGTCTGCAAAAGACTTGAGACTGGGGCTGAGGTTCACCTTCCAGCAGGACAACGGCGCTAAACATACAGCCATAGCTGCAATGGAATGGTTTGGATCATAGCATATTCATGTGTTAGAATGGCGCAGTCAAAGTCCAGACATAAATCCAATTGAGAATCTGTGGCAAGACATGAAAATTGCTGTTCACAGACGCTCTCCATCAAATCTGACAGAGCTTGAGCTATTTTGCAAAGAAGAGTGGGCAAAAATTTTATTCTCTAGATGTGCAAAACTGGTAGAGACATACTGTCAGAATCCATAAATCAGGCTGAGACAGAAGTACAGTTAAATCACACTTGTTTAATAATAATATAAAAAGGTAAACAGAGTAAACGTAGTCAAAACATAGCCAGAGTTCAGGAACCGGAACGGATAGTCAGACAAGCCAAAGCGGCAGGGAGCCAGAGAACAGCATAGTAGAACAGCAAGAAGGATCTGGAGCCAGAAGGAATGTTAGCCAAGCAAGTCTTTAACAGGAACACAGGAGAGCGTCTCTAGAGATGTGACCAAGGCAAAGGCAGAGATCATCTGGACTGGACGGCTTAAGTAGGCAGGACCGATGAGCAGGATCATCAACAGGTGAGTCACTGTGGAGAGATAGGAGCTGGCAATTAGCCAACAGCTGAGCGGCCAGCTCAGAGAAGGAAGGGCTGAGCCCAGCCCTGACACATACCCAAAGAGACTTGCAGCCGTAATTGCTGCGAAAGGTGGTTCTACAAAGTATTGACTCAGGGAGGCTGAATACAATTACACGCCACACTTTTCAGATATTTATTTGACATTTTTTTAAAAACCATTTATCATTTTCCTTCCGTTTCACTATTATGTGCCACTTTGTGTTGGACAATCACATAAAATACATTTACGTTTTTGGTTGTAACATGACAAAATGTGGAAAATTTCAAGGGATATAAATACTTTTTCAAGGCACTGTACATATATACACACGTATATATACCTCAAGACTAGATATTCTCAAGACCATATGCATATAAAATAAAATCGATGCAATGCTTCTGTGGATGTAAAAAATACATTCAACATGGCCAGTTCTAAGTGGATTTTCTAGAAGGCTATCAGTTGATCATACCTTCCCAGAAGGCTGTCCATCACCCTATAAGGAATATACATGAACATAGTGTCATGAGGTATAAATATGACCATAACTATGAAAGCCCACAGATGGGGTGAAAAAAATATTAGCTGTAGCTGCTAGTTAGGGCTTATGCCCTAGGCCAGGGGTGTCAAACTCAAATTCATCTGGGGGGGGGGGGGCTGCATTAGCAGTATGGTTGTCCTCAAGGGGCCAGTTGTATATCTAAGACGATGTATCTACTCTTTATCATATTAAATAATTGCCTCTGTATTTAATTAACACTAGTTTTTAATTTAAGTAATAATTAGCTCAGAGTTCAGGGGTGTGATGTGTACAGAGCGCAGGGTTCGGGAGCTGCGCTACGTACAGAATGCAGAGTTCAAGATGTAGAGAGCGCAGGTTTCAGGGGTGTGCCGTGTACAGAGTGCAGGGTTCAGGTTTGTGCTGTGGACAGAGTGCAGGGTTCAGAGTTGCTCTGTGTACAGAGTGCCGGGTTCAGGGTTGCACTGTGGACAGAATACAAGGTTCAGGGTTGCACTGTGCACAGAATGCAAGGTTCAGGGTTGCACTGTGTACAGAATGCAAGGTTCAGGGTTGCGCTGTGGACAGAGTGCAGGGTTCAGGGTTGCGCTGTGGACAGCGTGCAGGGTTCAGGGTTGCTCTGTGTACAGAGTGCCGGGTTCAGGGTTGCACTGTGGACAGAATACAAGGTTCAGGGTTGCACTGTGTACAGAATGCAAGGTTCAGGGTTGCACTGTGTACAGAATGCAAGGTTCAGGGTTGCGCTGTGGACAGAGTGCAGGGTTCAGGGTTGCGCTGTGGACAGCGTGCAGGGTTCAGTGTTGCGCTGTGGACAGCGTGCAGGGTTCAGGGTTGCGCTGTGTACAAAGTGCAGGGTTCAGGGTTGCGCTGTGTACAAAGTGCAGGGTTCGGGGTTGCGCTGTGGACAGAGTGCAGGGTTCAGGGATGTGCTGTGGACGGAGTGCAGGGTTCAGGGTTGCGTTACACACAAAGTGCAGAGTTCAGGAGTTGCGCTACATACAGAGTGCAGGGTTCAAAAGTGCTCTGTGTACAGAGTGCAGGATTCATGGGTGAGCTACATGCAGGGTTCTGGGGGGGTTCAGCTCACTCCACCAATTAACGCGCCTCCACTACCAGAACCCCCACCCCCCCCAACTACTGCCCTGCCACTCACCACTGACAGACCCCCCCACTGACAAATCACCACCCGCAACTAACACCCAACCCTCCCTACTAGCAGACCACCACCCACCCAAATACTGACCCCCCACTACTAGACCACCCCCCCTGTGAAATCCCCTTTGGCATTCAAGTGGTTCATCCAGCCTGCGTGTGCTCTGTTCCAGCCTGTGACTGCATGCCCGACTGACCGCTCTGCATGTAAGGAGTTAATTTTTGTAATCTGCCTGTTTGGCTACAGCATCTCTGCTTGTATAGTCTGGAACCAGCACATGCGCAGTAACAGGAGCCAGGACTTGCCGAGACCATAGCTGTCACTGTAAACACAGAAGTCCCTGTGTTTACAAGTGACAGCAGGAAGAGCGGTTGAGAGCTGGAGGTGGCAGCCGAAGGCCGCTGCGGACCACATGACAAGGTTCGGCAGACCAGATTCGGCCCGCGGGATGTGTGTTTGACGCCCTGTGCCCTAGGCCTTAGGCTGCTCTCACACTGATTTGCAGGTACAGCGCAGTGACTTCTATTATATCCTGTGGGTTTTTTGTGCTTTCTGAAGTGCAACTTTCAGAAAGTGCACCATACCCACAAGATGTAATAGAAGTCTATGGCTCAGTGAAGTTAACCTGCAGGAAAGCTGCAGGTGCACTGAGCTGTACCCGCAGTGTGTGTAAACTGCAGCATATCAGTGTGAATGCAGCCTTATAGGGGGCTCAAGACAGTAATGCCGCGTACACGCGAGCGGGAATTTCTGACAAAAAGAGTCCGATGGGAGCTTTTCATCGTATATTCTGACCGTGTGTATGCCCCATCGGACTTTTTCTATCGAAAATTCAGACAGACTTAGATAGAGAACATGTTCTATATTTTTCCGATGGAACAAATTGCTATCAGAAAAACCGCTCGTCTGTATGCTGTTCTGACGCACCAAAAACGACGCATGCTCTGAAACATGTACGAGATGGAAGATATTGGCTACTGGCTATTGAACTTCCATTTTCTAGTCCCGGTGTACATCACTGCGTTCTGTATGATCGAAATTTGGTGTGACCGTGTATATGCAAGACAGCTTGAGCGTAAATCTGTCGGAACTCTGTCGGAAAAACCTTCAGAGTTTATTCTGACGGCAAAACCAGTTGTATGTACAGGGCATTAGGGCTCATTTACATTTATGGTTTGGGGGGGCAGTAAAACCCTGTACTTCATTGTGGCCCACGACCGATTACCAAATCACTTAATTGGCCCTCGCTCTTCAAAAGGTTGAGCATCCCTGGTCTAGACCAAAAGGTAGAGGTAGACCATACGTACTTTTATGTGTTTCACATCTTTAGGGTTTTAATTAATGAGAAAATATTATGTATACTGAAATAATCTGTTTTCTTTCAACACTGGAATAGGGTGTACACAGGATACTAGTCTCTTTGATTCAATTGTCATTCATATGCTGGGAAACCTGGGGTACATTCCAGGTGGAGTGATCTACTGCCAAATAGTGCCTGCATAGCTTTAGTACCATGGTTGCAGACAAAGAGCCAAGAGCAAAGAGGTGCAGGACCTGTGGAATTCTCAACTTTCTGGTAATTAACCATCCATTTTACTTAACTCTTACTGACCACCAATGAAAGCCTACACTCACCAGACAGCCAACCATAGGGGCCACTCACCACTGACCACCCACTGTCTCTCTCTTTGTAGCCAATTTCTGTCAACATGCATTCTACTGATGGCTACATAGTATTTCTCAGAGCAAGCTTCCTGATAATGGCAAGAGTTGACCATGCCCTTTAATAGCCATTAGTAGTCTCCAGCGGATGGCCATGAAACAAGGAGACAATGCAGGAGCACAGTTGGGAGATAGGAGGAATACTGTCATGTTTTCACAACAAATGCCTGAACAAGGAAATTTATAGCAGAACCACCAGGTTTTACCGAAAATAAATCTGAAGTTTTAAAAATATTAAATACTGCAGTGTAAATTGGCTTATGAAATATAATAAATTATTATGACCTACAGCATAATAGCAGGAAATACTGTTTAACTTTGGGCTGCTATTTGTCAGTAACTGCCAGTTTTTTAAGTAAAAATATTTTTTTGACACTCAAGTAGTGAATGAGTTAATTAAGGGGCCCACTATGCAAAGTATTTGTTAGGTTACAATGCCAGCACTGCTGAGGCCAAAAAGACAGACGTGATAAAATTCCCCATCCTCTTTGTTTATAATTATAGTTTGCTTTAAAGCTGGAAAATACCAATGTCACTGTTAAATTTACTGCCTTGACAGAGGTTGCATATCCATAATTTTATGAAATGAATCTAAATAAAAGCTTCCAACCATACCTAACAATTGTCAGCGTGTGCTGATCTCTCTCCTTCCCTACTGTCAGCATGAGAGACAGGATCTCAGCGCAGGGGGAAATGGAGTGTAATAAACACATTCTACTTTATGTTTATGTCAGTGGCAAGACCCTAACAAGCTTTCTATCAGAATGCCAGAGTGAAAAATATATAAAAAAATAAATAAATGACCTGATCAGGGCCTAGCAATAGGAAAATGTTTGCTGCTACTGGGCTGCCAGCTGCTATAATATTTTGTGGCTAGTTGACTCGTTCGTTATGGATCACGTCAGTCATCCAAATATGCAGTCATGGGATGTTAATATCGAGACAGAAATACCCTGTGCTAGAACCTATATAAAAGGCACCTGTCATCTTTATGGAGACGATATGCAGCTAAGAAGGAGAAAACAGTAGGGATTGACCTTGTTTTTTCATATCATTACAGTTGGAGGTTTAAAGAGAACTTTTCACATAATAACACCTTTTCAGAAAGTGAGTGCCTATAAAGAAAAGACGTAATACTCACCTTTCCTCTGAAATAGTCCTCTGAAATCACCTGGGAAAACAACACTTCCAAATGTGTCAATCCTTGTGGTCTTTCACAGCTCTCACTGGTTCTTCCAGTTGACCTCAACATCATTACTCTTGTCTTCAGTGATGTGGAGGTCAGACAGAAGAACCAGCAAGAACTGCAGAAACTGCGGGCGACAAAAGAGGAGTATTAAGTCTCTTCTTTACAGGGATATGATTCCCAGAGAAGGTTGTAAAATGTGACAGGATTACTTGTATACAAACAATGCATACTGGAAGAAATATGTGGGCTACCACTGCTGAACACAACACTTTCAGTAACCCTGAACAGACATGCAATAAGAAAAGGCAATATAAAGAGAACATCTCATCTGCATATTTATTTTAAGTCACTGATGCAGAAAGTATTGAAACTTTTGCATCAGTATAACAGTCAGGCAATTAGTAATTTTACAAGGTGGGTCTAGAAATGGCAGTATATTTATTTTTCTCTTTCAAGATTTCCTAAAGCCCCACTCAAACCTTTTTTTAGATTGAGCAGGGGGAAAAATTTGAAACTCTTATGCCCCGCACACATGGTCGGACTTTGTTCGGACATTCCGACAACAAAATCCTAGGATTTTTTCCGACGGATGTTGGCTCAAACTTGTCTTGCATACACACGGTCACACAAAGTTGTCGGAAAATCCGATCATTCTGAACGCAGTGACGTAAAACACGTACGTCGGGACTATAAACGGGGCAGTGGCCAATAGCTTTCATCTCTTTATATATTTATTTTCATGAGATTCTTCTGAGATAGGTATTGACTTTCACAATAGAGTTCCTTTAAAATCTAGCTGAAGAAATATTTGCAATGAATTATTGGCAAATCAGACAGCATTTGTTAAGTTTACTAGTTAATCACCATTATACCTAGTACTATAATGCAGTTACTTTTAAAAAAATTATAAGTATTGCTGAAAGATAATTATCATGCATAACTATGTCATAATTTCATAATAAACAGCATAACAGGCATGCAGTCATGCTATTAACCAGTAATAGCTATGCCAGCTATTATTTATTAAGTAAACACAGTTTATTGGGCATGTCAATTCTTTAACAGCTGACTAGAGCAGGGAGGATGTTGATTAACTTTTCCAATGCAATGTTGTGGAGGCGTATAAATTATAGGCAGCAATATATCTTTAATATTCTGCACAGATCATTAATGCAATTTATTACCTGTGGATGGGTAACCACTGTGTGATAATAAATTATTGCTCTAGTCTAGACGTATCAAAATGCATGGGCACCAATCTAGGATGTTCTGTTTCTTAGGATTGCAGCTGAGGGCCTGCTGAGATGGTTGTGCAGTATGTCATTGTGATATTACAGATCACCAGACCTGGGAAAATACCATACTACAATAGTGAAACACCATGCTAATTCCTACACACTTACATAAATGTACTCACCACACCGCACCGCAGCCAGAAGCTAAGGGAAACACATCTGTCTTTTAACCACTTCAGCCCCGGAAGGATTTACCCCCTTCCTGACCAGAGCACTTTTTACAATTCGGCACTGCGTCGCTTTAACTGCTAATTGCGCGGTCATGCAATGGTGTACCCAAACGGAATTTGCGTCCTTTTCTTCCCACAAATAGAGCTTTCTTTTGATGGTATTTGATCACCTCTGCCGTTTTTATTTTTTGCGCTATACATGGAAAAAGACCGAAAATTTTGAAAAAAAATGATATTTTCTACTTTTTGTTCTAAAAAAAATCCAATAAACTCAATTTTAGTCATACATTTAGGCCAAAATGTATTCGGCCACATGTCTTTGGTAAAAAAAATGTCAATAAGTGTATATTTATTGGTTTGCGCAAAAGTTATAGCGTCTACAAACTAGGGTACATTTTCTGGAATTTACACAGCCTTTAATTTATGACTGCCTATGTCGTTTCTTGAGGTGCTAAAATGGCAGGGCAGTACAAAACCCCCACAAATGACCCCATTTTGGAAAGTAGACACCCCAAGGAATTTGCTGAGAGGCATGTTGAGCCCATTGAATATTCATTTTTTTTGTCCCAAGTGATTGAATAATGACAAAAAAAAAAAAAAAAATTACAAAAAGTTGTCACTAAATGATATATTGCTCACACAGGCCATGGGCATATGTGGAATTGCACCCCAAAATACATTTAGCTGCTTCTCCTGAGTACGGGGATACCACATGTGTGGGACTTTTTGGGAGCCTAGCCGCGTACGGGGCCCCGAAAACCAATCACTGCCTTCAGGATTTCTAAGGGCGTACATTTTTGATTTTACTCCTCACTACCTATCACAGTTTTGAAGGCCATAAAATGCCCAGATGACATAAAACCCCCCCAAATGACCCCATTTTGGAAAGTAGACACCCCAAGCTATTTGCTTTGAGGCATGTTGAGTCCATGGAATGTTTTATATTTTGACACAAGTTGCGGGAAAGTGACAAATTTTTTTTTTTTTTTTTGCACAAAGTTGTCACTAAATGATATATTGCTCACACAGGCCATGGGCATATGTGGAATTGCACCCCAAAATACATTTAGCTGCTTCTCCTGAGTATGGGGATACCACATGTGTGGGACTTTTTGGGAGCCTAGCCGCGTACGGGACTCCGAAAACCAATCACTGCCTTCAGGAATTCTAAGGGCGTACATTTTTGATTTTACTCCTCACTGCCTATCACAGTTTCGGAGGCCATGGAATGCCCAGGTGGCACAAACCCCCCCCAAATGACCCCATTTTGGAAAGTAGACACCCCAAGCTATTTGCTGAGAGGCATGGTGAGTATTTTGCAGCTCTCATTTGTTTTTGAAAATAAAGAAAGACGAGAAAAAAAAATTTTTTTTTTCTTTTTTCAATTTTCAAAACTTTGTGACAGAGGTCTGCAAAATACTCACTATACCTCTCATCAAATAGCTTGGGGTGTCTACTTTCCAAAATGGGGTCATTTGGGTTTTTTTTTTGCCACCTGGGCATTCCATGGCCTCCGAAACTGTGATAGGCAGTGAAGAGTGAAATCAAAAATTTACGGCCTTAGAAAGCCTGAAGGCGGTGCTTGGTTTTCGGGGTCCCGTACGCGGCTAGGCTCCCAAAAAGTCTCACACATGTGGTATCCCCGTACTCAGGAGAAGCAACAGAATGTATTTTGGGGTGTAATTTCACATATTCCCATGGCATGTTTGAGCAATATATCATTTAGTGAAAACTTTGCGCAAAAAAAAATAAAAAAAAATAAAAAATTGTCTCTTTCCCGCAACTTGTGTCACAATATAAATTATTCCATGGACTCAACATGACTCTCAGCAAATAGCTTGGGGTGTCTACTTTCCAAAATGGGGTCATTTGGGGGGGTTTTGAACTGTCCTGGCATTTTATGCACAACATCTAGAAGCTTATGTCACACATCACCCACTCTTCTAACCACTTGAAGACAAAGCCCTTTCTGACACTTATTGTTTACATAAAAAAATAATTTTTTTTTGCAAGAAAATTACTTTGAACCCCCAAACATTATATATTTTTTTTAAAGCAAATGCCCTACAGATTAAAATGGTGGGTGTTTCATTTTTTTTTTTTCACACAGTATTTGCGCAGCGATTTTTCAAACGCATTTTTTGGGGAAAAAACACACTTTTTTACATTTTAATGCACTAAAACACACTATATTGCCCAAATGTTTGATGAAATAAAAAAGATGATCTTAGGCCGAGTACATGGATACCAAACATGACATGCTTTAAAATTGCGCACAAACGTGCAGTGGCGACAAACTAAATACATTTTTAAAAGCCTTTAAAAGCCTTTACAGGTTACCACTTTAGATTTACAGAGGAGGTCTACTGCTAAACTTACTGCCCTCGATCTGACCTTCGCGGCGATACCTCACATGCATGGTGCAATTGCTGTTTACATTTGACGCCAGACCGACGCTTGCGTTCGCCTTAGCGCGAGAGCAGGGGGGACAGGGGTGCTTTTTTTTTTTTTTTTTTTTTTTTTTTCTTTATTATTATTATTTTTTTATCTTATTTTTAAACTGTTCCTTTCATTTTTTTTTAAATCATTTTTATTGTTATCTCAGGGAATGTAAATATCCCCTATCATAGCAATAGGTAGTGACAGGTACTCTTTTTTGCAAAAATTGGGGTCTATTAGACCCTAGATTTCTCCTCTGCCCTCAAAGCATCTGACCACACCAAGATCGGTGTGATAAAATGCTTTCCCAATTTCCCAATGGCGCTGTTTACATCCGGCGAAATCTAAGTCATAAAATGCTCGTAGCTTCCGGTTTCTTAGGCCATAGAGATGTTTGGAGCCACTCTGGTCTCTGATCAGCTCTATGGTCAGCTGGCTGAATCACCGGCTGCATTTTCAGGTTCCCTGTTGAGACAGGAGAGCCAGAGAAAAACACGGAAGACGTTGGGGGGGGGGGCATTCCCTCCCACTGCTTGTAAAAGCAGTCTAGAGGCTAATTAGCCGCTAGGATTGCTTTTACATGAAAGCCGACCGCTGGCTGAAAAGAATGATACCAAGATGATACCTAAACCTGCAGGCATCATTCTGGTATAACCATTCAAAGTCGTGAATGGCGTACCTGAAGACAAAAAAATGGTTAACAATAAAGCACAGTAAACGGTAAAGTATAAAAAATTCCATACCTGAAAAACAAACATGATAAAACATAATAACAATAAAACATTGCAGAATAGAATACAGTAAAAAAGAGCAGAACAATAGAGAGAGAGAATAGAGAGAGAAAGGACAATAAAACGACAACTATTTTTTTTTTATTTTATATTTTTGTATGTGTTTTTTTTTTTTTTTTTTTTGTAACTAACTTTTATAACTGTACCCGGTTCCAGGTTCGGGTCTCTCAAAATGCGATGGCATCTTGGGAGACCCTGTGAAAGTGTGCCTAGTCTGTGGAATGCTGTACCCTACGCTAATAGTCAACTAGTGCATGGTAGCGTTCAAAATATTCACCAATGCAAAGACCAGGATTGTCAGGACAGGAGGGACAATAATAGCGGGTGTCACGCCTATATCCGCGCTTGCTGCAGACACAACATCTTTTTTGGGGGGGTTCGTTGGGTAGGGGTACTCGGGAGGACATAAAGAAAATGCCTCTCATGCAGCCGACTGCATTTGGTTGGGGATGTGAATGGGGGAAGTACGGGCGCTGCAGAAGCGGTGGGTTCCCAATTAGGATTGGCGAAAGCAGCAGGAAGGGCACTATGGGCACGACGGGCCTGTGTTTGTCTTTTTGGTGACAGCGGGACACTACTTGTGCTTGCCACCTCACCAGCTTGAACTGCACTTATGGGACTCGCCACGTCACCAAGTGTTACTGCAGTGCTGGTTTGACTACGACCGGGGTGTACTAGGCCGCTGGCGCTTGCCAGTTCACCAAAACGCTACCAAAAAATCTGTTAGCGATCGCAGGGATCAGGCCTGACTCTGCGAACGCTGCAGTTATGCGTTTAGTGTTCTGTAAGTGACAGTGATCGATCGATACTGCACTTGGGTGGGCTGGGCTGGGCCGGGCGGAGGGGCAAAACGCAGGTGCTAGCAGGTATCTGGGCTGATCCCGCTAACACTGCGTTTGTGGGAACCCTAAACTGCTGGGGACGCCAGTATAGATCTGATCGGATCAGATATTGATCCGTTCAGATACTATACCACTAAGGGAGGCGTATGCTGCGTGCGTGGGTGTTAGCGGTACTGGCGCTAATCTGACGCTGCCTGGGGCTGGTGCTTGCCAGTTCACCAAAACGCTACCAAAAAAACTGTTAGCGATCGCAGGGATCAGGCGTGACTCTGCGAACGCTGCAGTTATGCGTTTAGTGTTTTGTAAGTGACAGTGATCGATTGATACTGCACTTGGGTGGGCTGGGCCGGGCGGACGGGAAAAACGCAGGTGCTAGCAGGTATCTGGGCTGATCCCGCTAACACTGCGTGTTTGGGAACCCTAAACTGCTGGGGACACTAGTATAGATCTGATCGGATCAGATATTGATCCGTTCAGATACTATACCACTAAGGGAGGTGTACGGTGCGTGCGTGGGTGTTAGCGCTACTGGCGCTAACCTGACGCTGCCTGGGGCTGGTGCTTGCCAGTTCACCAAAACGCTACCAAAAAAACTGTTAGCGATCGCAGGGATCAGGCCTGACTATGCGAACGCTGCAGTTATGCGCTTAGTGTTTTGTAAGTGACAGTGATCGATCGATACTGCACTTGGGTGGGCTGGGCTGGGCCGGGCGGAGGGGCAAAACGCAGGTGCTAGCAGGTATCTGGGCTGATCCCGCTAACACTGCGTTTTCGGGAACCCTAAACTGCTGGGGACGCTAGTATAGATCTGATTGGATCAGATATTGATCCGTACAGATACTATACCACTAAGGGAGGCGTATGCTGCGTGCGTGGGTGTTAGCGGTACTGGCGCTAATCTGACGCTGCCTGGGGCGACGCATATCACCGCCGGGCGATCAGGGGGCTAAACCTTTATTCGGTAATAAACGGCGGGTGCCCTGACACTATAAAAAATAAACGAACTAACCAGCGTCACCCGTAACAGTTATACGGTGATCAGTGGTGAAAGGGTTAACTAGGGGGCAATCAAGGGGTTAAAACATTTATTAGGTAGTATATGGGGGTCCCTGTCGCTATAAAACGCTGACGGCGAACCTAAATATTTATGTCCCTAACTAGCGTCACCAGCGACACTAATACAGCGATCAGAAAAATGATCGCTTAGCAACACTGGTGACAGGGGGTGATCAAGGGGTTAAAACTTTATTAGGGGGGGTTAGGAGGGTACCCTAGACCTAAAGGGGGCCTAACATTCACTGCCCTAACACACTAACTGTCACAAACTGACACCAATACAGTAATCAGAAAAAAAAAAAAAAAAAAACCTGCTTTGTGTCAGTTTGTGACAGGGGGGGGGGGTGATTGGGGGGGGGGATCGGGGGGCGATCGGGGGGGGGATCGGGGTGTAATGTGTGCCTGGCATGTTCTACTGTGTGTGTGTGTGTTGTGCACTCACATTACATGTCTTCTCTCCTCGGCCCGGAACGGAAAATACCGAGCCGAGGAGAGATGACATCATTTCCTCTGCCTCTGTGTACAATACAGAGGCAGGGAAATGATCCCATTGGCTGGGAGCGATCGCGAGGGGGGGGGCACGAATGGATGGCCTCCCCCTCACCACCGATCGCCGGGGGACATTTGCCGACCGTCGCAGGCACCGGGGGGGGGGTCCGATCGGACCCCCCACCCGCGGGCAGGCAGGGACGTACAGGTAAGCCCTTATGCCTGCCCGTGCCGCTTTGTCGACGTACATCTGTGTGCGGCGGTCGGCAAGTGGTTAAAGTTTTATGCAGCATTTCTAAAAGTGGGAGGGGTGACACATTTAAAAAGCAGACCTTGTAATTTGGGTGCACAGCCTGCTTTAAGGCAACACTCTGCCTAGAGATGCCTCGGGAGGGGTTTCGCCTTCTGCTGCACTTTGCTGCTGGAAGAAAACCCAAGAAAATTCTCAACTCAACTTACCGACCAGCCTGCAACCAACCGAATTGTCCTGTCTAACAGTATGGGTTAAAAATAGGGGTTTAGTTTGCACACATTTGCAAATACATGCGTAAGCTACAGTCCTAACTCAAAATTTTGAGAGCCTCCATAGTAGAAGCACATGCATTATAATGGACAGGCTGAGGACAGGTGATGCTGGAGGGAGCCCACCCCTCCTTAAAGGCACAGGGGTGCACTGGACACTCAGCATATAGCACAATGGCAGGGATGGTGTCCAGTGCGTCCCCTCACCAGTATTACAACAGTACAAACAAATGGCCACTGCCCCACCTATAACTGGCCTTTGCAGCAAGGAGCACATGGAAGGACAACACATGTCAAACAAAACCAAAGAAAATTCCCAGTTCAATTTACCGACCAGCCTGAAACCAACCAAATTTTTCTGTCTAACAGTATGCATTAAAAACAGGTGCTTAGTTTGCACACATAACTCAAAAACAAAACTCAGAACTGCATAACATAACTCAAAAATTTGAGAGCCTCCATTGTAGAAGTACATGCATTATAAGGGATAGGCCTTCCCTTTAATTTTTGTTCCTGCTACATACATCCAATGTTTTTGAGAAAATTTAAAGGGATACTGGAGTACTTTTATTATCGGTGGAGGATTGGTCATATGGTGCAGTTGGTGTACTGTGCAAGAGTCCATTCTGATCCAGCATGCGGTGTATCTGGCATTAACAATTGCATTTGACTTTCTTGTTCTAACAAGAGGTCAATATGATGGAACTGTCCAGCACCCACCTTGCGTGCTTCTTTTAAGATATAGCTTCCTAGAGTCTGGAACCAAGAACTAGATATTATAGCTGACCATCCAAGACTAGCTGACAATAGCTTAGATGCAAACTGGAACTCTCTTTATTGAAATCTTAGGCAGAATTTATATACCACACAAGATCAGGTGAGCTTGATCACATTATTGTATAAAATAAACAGGAATATAATTACCATAGCTAATGAACTGCCAACATAAACATAATCAAAGCAAACTAATCAACATATAACATCCCACAATAGTTTGATAACAAGGTAATGTGGACACAATAATAATTTAATCTCCAAGAGGGGCAGACAGACAGAAACAATAGGTGACCCAAATAACAATGGGAATGCACACCTAGGAGGCACACAATGGGAGAGACTTATATACAATAAACACATTATAGCAGGAAACCCCAGTGGTTTGAGTTGATTATATTAACATCTACTCTGAGTCTTACAGTCTAAAACAGTCATTGCTGATTTGGACATACAGGCCCCAAATATGTATGTGGGTCCTCCAGTTTCCAGAGTCTGTGTGTTTTGGGGAGACATGGACTTGAATCAGAAGCAAGACCACTCCAAGGGTCCCCCAAGCACACACCTCCCAAAGAGTAGTGTTCCCTTAAAAGCCAGGGCCCACAGTCAAGTCAGTATGCAAGAGGCCACCCTGCAGCCCTCTCCAAAAGCCTCTGTACTAGTTGGGTCAGTCACATTTCTCCCCCATCAAAGGTAGACTAACAAGGTCCCAGACCTCCACCTGGGCTGGACCTGTGTTAGTCGGGCAGAATGAACCCACATGGTTGGTCCACATGATGTCCATTCTTGGTCGCAGGGAATAGTGGTCATTGGTAGGTGTGGGACAGAGGTAATGGAATCTCTGTCCAGCTGGGTGGTTTTTACCATTCCTGGTATCGGTCTGTTGCTTAGGAGAGGGGCTGATTGCCCTGGCTACCTGAAGCCATGGGGACACTATAGGTGCTAGGCAGAGGCCAGTGGTGCTCTGATCTGTTGCCAGCGGTTCAGCTGGGAGTAGGAGTTTTACTACATTAGCTTGTTGCTCAGGGAGAGAGGCCAACCGCCTTGGCTCCCTAAAACTCCCGAGTTGTTGCCGATGCTGAGAAGAGGTTGGTAGCACTCTGCCCTGTTGCCAGCACTTCAGCTGGGTGGTCTTTCCCGTTCTGGGGCTAGGTCTGTTGCTGGGGAGAGGGGCTGACTACCCTGGCTCCCTGAAGCCGTGAAGACACTATAGGTGCTAAGCAGAGGCCAGTGCCGCTCTGACCTGTTGCCAGCACTTCAGCTAGGAGTAGGAGCTTCACTACATCAGCTTCCTCGCTGGGGAGAGGGGCCATCTGCCTTGGCTCCCTGGAACTCCAGAGTTGTTGCTGGTGCTGGGCAGAGGTTGGTAGCACTCTGCCCTGATGCCAGCTCTTCTGCTGGGGATCTCACATCATCCTCTCTGGCTAACTGTTGGGGAGGGAGGCTGACTTCCTCCACTCCCAGACTGTGGATCTGCCACTGGCGAGGGAGGATGACTTCTTCCCCTCCCTGCATCTCGGACTGCTGCTGGGGAGGGAAGACGACCACCTCCTCTCCCAGCCTGTGGAACTGCCACTGGGGAGTGAGGATGGCTTTCTCTCCTCCCTGGTCCTTGAACTGCTGATGGGGAAATGAGCTGGCTGCTCCATCTCCCATACTCCCATCCAGCTGCTGGGATGACATTTCTCTGGTTCTGTCTCCCAAGTGCACGAATGCTTGTTTGGGAAGGAAGACCATTTCCTCCGCTCTGTCTGACTGTTGGGGAGGGAGGACGACCACCTTCTCTCCTGAACTGTGGACCTGCTGCTGGGGGGGATTTCTTCCTCCCCTCCCTGCATCTCTGACTTCTGCTGGGGAAAAGAACCGCCACCTTCCCACCCTGGGCCTCCTGAATTGCAACAGGTGTGGGGTGGAGGTCTATAGAACTCTGCTCTGATGCCAGCTCTGTTGCTGGCATGAAATCTCATGTCCCTGTTGGCGGTGTGGGAGAAAGGCTGGTTGCTTCTTCTCTCAGGAAAGCTGAAGCTGCTGTTGGGGCTGGGCAGAGTTCAGTGATGTTCTGCCCTGATGCCAGCTCTTCCACTGGGAAGTAAAATGAAAAGTCCATGGCCTTGCACAAATCCTACAGGGCCACTGATTGCTGTAGGCATAGGTCAGCAGCAATCTGCCTTGATGCCAGCTCTTCTGCTGGAGGCTCACTGGGTTGTATGTCCTCAGCAAAAAAAATTATTAAATCCCCAGTCTCTGGAGATGGTGGCTGGGGATAGAGGTTCACTATCTCCTCTCCCAGGTCCTTGACCTGCCACTGGGGAGCTGATTTGTCTGCTCTATCTTCCACACCTTCATCTGGCTGCTGGGCAGACACATTCCTCCATCCAATCTCATCCTGTGCAGAAACAGGTTTGTCAAGGTTGGTCAACACTTGCTGCGTCTGCCATAAAAGTTCAGCATATCTGGAGGTGGGCACAGTACAATGTTACTCTGCCCCATTGCCGAAACTTCAGCCAGGGTTTCAGAGCTGGGAGCCATGCCATGCTGCTAAACAGAGTCTAGCAGCCATCTGTAGGCGATCACCAGCCCCCAATTGCTGAACAGCTAGAAACTCCAAGTCTTTCTGTGGCCAGCGAACTTCTGAAATGTTCAGCATCTGTTCTCTGTACTCCATGATTTCCTCCAAATGCCACTCAAGAACACTCACAAAGTCAGGGTCCTGTCACAGCTTCATGTACAGCAGCCCCAAGCTGCCATAGCCAAAGCCATCCACTGTCCAAGGGCACGCTTGGGCTACATGCCACTGGAGGGCTCTTTAGCTCTCATCCAACCGCATCTCTGCCCGGACCAGCCTGCTTAACTCAGCTGTCCACTCCTTGTGAAGTGGTTCCCCCAACAACAGCACCCGCATTTTGAACTGCAACCAGTACCTTTCCTGGGTGGAAAAGAGAATTTTTCCCTGGCAGCGCTGATCTCGGTCAAGCTCTTTCTTCCAGAGTAGCCAGTGGACAGAGTCATACCATCCCAGCAGGACCTGCGTTGGCACTGGTTCCTTGTGCTGCACCTGCATCTCCTGCAGTCTCCTTACAAATTCCTCTTTCATGGTGGATGTCCCTAGGACTTCAGGAAGCATCCCACTGCTGCCACCAAATGTGATGGAAATGCCCAATACCCAGCTTGGGTGCTTCCATTAATATATAGCTGCCTCCTGTCTGAAACCAAGAAGCAGCTATTATAGCTGACAATCCAACACTAGCCAACAATAGCTTAGATACAAACGGGAACGCTCTTTATTGAAAACTCACACAGAATTTATATACCACACAATATCAGCTGAGCCTGAGCACATTAACGTATACAATACAAACTGTAAACGGTTTACATAGCTAAGGAACAGCCAACATAAACATAATTTAAGTAAGCTAATAAACATAAACATATAACATCCCTCAATAGTTCAATAACAAGGTAACGTGGACACAATATTAATCACATCTCCAAGATGAGCAGACAGAAACAATAGGTGACTCAAATAACATATTATAGCAGGACATCCCAGTGGTTTGAGCTGATTATATTAACATCTACTCTGAGTCTCACAGTCTAAAACAATCATTGCTGATTTGGGCATACAGGTCCCAAATATGTATATGGGTCCTCCAGTTCCCAGAGTCAGTGTGTTTTGGGGAGACATGGACTTGAATCAGAAACAAGACCACACATCTCCCAAAGAGTAGTTTTCCCTTAAACGCCAGGGCCCATAGTCAGTAGGCAAAAGGCCACCCTGCAGTCCTCTCCAAAAGCCTCTGTCCCAGTTGGGTCTGTCACAGTCAATATAGTCCGGTGAGTGTGATATGTGTTATACGGGCATGGTGGAGTGCAGCATATATAAATTTTATCCAGAACACTTGGGATTTGGATAATTAAGCACACAGAATATATATAGCATGTGGAATTACTGTAGTAGAATACTGTTTGATGTTTGATGCTTTTTTTCGCTAATAGTGCATTTATTATTAGAATATACAGTACATTACAAGCATCGTCTTATTATTTTTATTCATGAGATAAAACTCAAGCATGGGCTAGAAGGATCAATAGCTTACTTTTAGGAACGGGCAAGAGCTGATGTCATTGGCCCGATTTAATTTGCAAGGTGCTGCAGAATTTGTTGTTGCTACGATAACTTTTAAATTTGCTGTCCCCTCAAAATAACCCCACACACAGACATTAGGGTCTAAACCACTGGCGACAAAAGTGAGTACACTCCTAAGTGGAAATGTCCAAATTGGGCCCAATTAGCCATTTTCCCTCCCCAATGTCATGTGAATCGTTAGTGTTACAAGAATCAGGTGTGAATGGGGAGCAGGTGTGTTAAATTTGGTGTTATCACTCTCACTCTCTCATACTGGTCATTGGAAGTTCAACATGGCACCTCATGGCAAAAAACTCTCTGAGGATCTGAAAAAAAGAATTGTTGCTCTACATAAAGATGGCCTAGGCTATAAGAAGATTGCCAAGACCCTGAAAATGAGCTGCAGCACGGTGGCCAACACCGAACAGCAGTTTAACAGGGCAGGTTCCACTCAGAACAGGCCTCGCCATGGTCGACCAAAGAAGTTGAGTGCACGTGCTCAGCGTCACATCCAGAGGTTGTCTTTGGGAAATAGATGTATGAGTGCTGCCAGCATTGCTGTGGAAGTTGAAGCGCCTGTCAGTGCTCAGACCATATACCGTACACTACATCAAATTGGTCTGCATGGCTGTCATCCCAGAAGGGAGCCGCTTCCAAAGATAATACACAAGAAAGCCAGCAAACAGTTTGCTGAAGACAAGCAGATTAAGGACATGGATTACTGGAATTATGTCCTGTGGTCTGATGGGACCAAGATAAACTCATTTGGTTCAGATAGTGTCAAGCGTGTGTGGCGGCAAGCAGGTGAGGTGTACAGAGACAAGTGTGTCTTGCCTACAGTTAAGCATGGTGGTGGGAGTCTAATGGTCCGGGGCTGCATGAGTGCTGCTGGAACTGCGGAGCTACAGTTCTCTGAGGGAACTATGAATGCCAACATGTAATGTGACATACTGAAGCAGAGCATGATCCCCTCCCTTCGGAGACTGGGCCGCAGGGCAGTATTCCAACATTATATTGACCCCAAACACACCTCCAAGACGACCACTGTATTGCTAAAGAAGCTGAAGGTAAAGGCGATGGTCTGGCCAAGCATGTCTCCAGACCTAAACCCTATTGAGCATCTATGGAAGGTGGAGGAGCGCAAGGTCTCTAACATCCATCAGCTCTGTGATGTTGTCATGGAAGAGTAGAAGAGGACTCCAATGGCAAACTGTGAAGCTCTGGTGAACTCCATGACCAAGAGGGTTAAGGCAGTGCTGGAAAATAATGGTGGCCACACAAAATATTGACACTTTGGGCCCACTTTGGACATTTTCACTTAGGGGTGTACTCACTTTTGTTGCCAGTGGTTTAGACATTAATGGCTGTGTGTTGAGTTATTTTGAGGGAACAGAAAATTTACACTGTTATACAAGCTGTACACTCACTACTTTACATTGTAGCAAAGTGTCATTTCTTCAGTGTTGTCACATGAAAAGATAAAATATTTACAAAAATGTGGGGAGCGTACTCACTTTTGTGAGATACTATATATAAAATATGTCATTTAGCCTTATCCGGTAATGTACTTATCTCTTATATTAAATCTCTTGTTTCAGGCCAACAGTCTATGGCATATTCCACATTGGAATGAATTGGTTAGGCTGTCAAATTTCCTGCATGTAAAGTGAAAGTGCAGATACGTGACCTATGTATAATTTAAATGTCCTCAGACTGATAGATGACATTGTCAGTTATTGTCAATGATGAGGAACTGAGTCATTAGCGTATGTTCTTTCTAAGTATTTCCTCAGGGGTTATCTGGTGCAGAGGCACTTAGCTGGAAATTCTTGGCATCACCAAAGGGGTGCAACATCTGGTGATAACAGTATTTTATGCATCATTCTACGTAAAAAAAGCTAAATAGAGATCTCTCTAGAAATAATCACATGTTGGCACCTCCAGATGACATTCATCAATCTGCTCTGATTTGCATGCACAGTCTGTCACTGTTAGGAACCTCAAGCTGCAACACTGTGCAGCTCAATAGCAGATTATACTACAGAGCTGATTGATAGTGCAGGCTGATCACCTAATTGATCTCAGGATGAGGCCTCTGTCACCAAGCACAACTACTGCTGATGCAAAATTTATGTACCTATTAAGTTCACTCAAGACTGCTGGCACTAAATATACATTGACATAAAGTAGTTAAGATGTAATATGTTTCAATCTCTGGTTTTACATTCCCATGTCACCCTACATTATCCATCAGTACTGCATGACAAGGAAATAATCTTTAACTAACAATATTCTTACTGTTCTATCAAATTTGTCTCAGATATGTTCAGGGAAGTCTAATATATTATAGTAGAGTACTGAACTAAAGTTTAGGTCTAGAATAATGGGAAATGTTTTATTATGCTATCAGTATTCTTGAAATAAGAACACATATCACAACAAGCATCGTGTTCTAATGATCTTTATTTTAAATTATTGATGCAGAGATACAGTAAGTAAGCATTACTTTGCTATTACACAATTTGATAAATGACAAGTGCTGTCATAGTGTTTAAAAAATGTTTCCCCATGGGTTTCTTAAGATCTAACACACCCTAATGCCGCGTACACACGAGCGGACTTTACGGCGGACTTTGCCCGGCGGACTTTTCGTCGGACTTTGTTTGCTCCTTGCGCCGGACTTAAAAACGGACGGACTTGGCCACACACGGTCACTGCAAAAGTCCGCTGGTTTTGAACGTGGTGACGTATAGCACGTATGACGGGACTATAAAAAGGAAGTCCAAGCCCCACTCCGGCACCCTTTGGGCTCCTTCTGCTAATCTCGTGTTTATCTCGTGTTAGTAGAAGTTTGGTTAGAGACGATTCGCGCTTTTCACACTTCAGCTTATTTCGTTCGTTTTCTGCGGTTCAGTTTGTGCTTGTGAGGTTTGTATCTGCTTTTCAGTGCGTGTTGGTCAGTTCGTAACCTGCCTTGCAGGCCGTTCTGCTCCGCTCGTTCCTGATTTTCAGGTCGTTCTTCATAGGCCTTGCTGTTCTTCAGTGCGTTTGTTATAAGTTTGTTAGTTTGAGCAGCCGACCGTTTTGAAGCCATGTCGAGTGGACGTACTCGTTCTCGAGTTCGTGCTGTGTGGGGACTTGGTGTTGGGGTTAATACTTTGACCCGAGTCCAGTCCATGAACAGGGTGAGGAGGAGTTCATGGACCAAGAATTGGTTGCGCCAGCGTGACCAGTTCTGTCATATGCCTTTGCTCCGTGAGCTCCGTGAGAATAATCCTGATGATTTCAGGAATTTTCTCAGGATGACGGACCCCATCTTTGAGCGTCTTTTGGCTATGCTGACCCCCTATATCAGCAGGCAGGATACCTGCATGAGGCAAGCCATCAGTGCGGAGCAGAGGCTAGTTGCCACGTTACGTTACTTGGCGACAGGGAGAAGTCTTCAGGACTTAAAGTTCTCGACAGGCATCTCCCCCCAGGCTCTGGGGATCATAATCCCAGAGACCTGTTCTGCTATTATTCAGGTCCTGCAGAAGGAATATATGAAGGTAAGTTTTATCCTTTAACATTACATGATATGTATTAACTGTTTTTTGATGTATTGTAGAACTGTCCTCTTTACCTAATTGCCATGCTTTCAATCTGCTGTGAATGTCCCCTTTATCTTTGTGCATGCCTATTTTAATCAGTTATTGCCCTATACATGCATAATTTCTTTCATTAACCTCCCCACCATGCAATGCTGGGTCCATTTTTATCTCTAGCCTATAGTCCATTGAACAATGTATATTGTCTGCTCCATTGTCTTGTTTGTCCCTCCCCCACCCCACAAATGTTTCAGCCAGTCAGGTGTGTTTGTTAACCTAATTAGAACCCCTCCCCCACCCCACAAATGTTTGAGCCAGTCAGGTGTGTTTGTTAACCTAATTAGAACCCCTCCCCCACCCCACAAATGTTTCAGCCAGTCATGTGTGTTTGTTAACCTAATTAGAACCCCTCCCCCACCCCACAAATGTTTCAGCCAGTCAGGTGTGTTTGTTAACCTAATTAGAACCCCTCCCCCACCCCACAAATGTTTCAGCCAGTCAGGTGTGTTTGTTAACCTAATTAGAACCCCTCCCCCACCCCACAAATGTTTCAGCCAGTCAGGTGTGTTTGTTAACCTAATTAGAACCCCTCCCCCCACATTCAAATGTATCAATGGGCCATCATAGGGGGTGAGTAATCTTATAAGTGTGCCTTATGTTTTTCAACATTTCAATTACAAACACACATATTCATAATATTTGACTGCTGTTGTTTACTAATGTTTTGGTGTAATCTGATATACAATTTTTTTATTAAAGTCCTTATCTTATTTTTTTTGCACTCCACAGTTTCCTACAAGTCCACAGGAATGGCAGACTGTGGCTTCCCAGTTCGCTGACCGTTGGGACTTTCCCAACTGTGTAGGGGCGATTGACGGGAAGCACGTCCGGATTGTGCCACCAACGCATTCGGGGTCATATTTCTTTAACTACAAGGGGTTCCATAGTGTAGTTTTGATGGCGGTGGTCTCGGCACATTTGGAGTTTATGTTTGTGGATGTGGGGAAGAACGGCCGGATGTCTGATGGAGGAGTCTTTGCACAGACCGAGCTGTGCTATCGTCTCCAGACCGGTGGCCTGGAATTGCCACCTGATGACGATAATGTGGATGGACTCCCCTCAGTTTTTATTGCTGATGAAGCATTTGCTCTCTGTGAGAACTTGATGAGGCCGTTCCCCCAAAGGACACTCACCCCTGAGAGGAGGGTATTTAATTATCGGCTGGCCAGAGCAAGAAGGGTTGTGGAGAATGCCTTTGGTATTCTGGCCAGCCGGTTCCGTATCTTTCTTACGGCTATTAATTTGGCGGACTATAAAATCAACCACGTCATCCTTGCTTGCTGCATCTTGCATAACTTTTTAAGGAGACATTCAGCTACATATCTATCCTCTGTTGGGCCTGAGCCCAGACTGGAAGAGGCTAGTAGCAATTTCACAGGCCTAGAAATTGGCCGTATTGGCTTGGCCCCCCGAACCGCATGTCAAGTGCGTGACCGTTATGTGAATTATTTTAATGGTCGGGGGGCCATTGCTATTCAGCAACAGCTATAATTTTTTTTCAAAAATAAAAAATAAAATTTGTTTATCTAAATATCTTGTTTTTATTGTTGTTTACCTTTAAGTTATGTCTGTCTCCTAGTGCACTTGTAGTAGTGTCAAGTGCATTTAGCTTTAGTTAATCAGGCCCACAAAAACAAACCCCAAATGTTGACTTCAAGAAACAGCCACACACATTGTATAGGGAAAAAAAATTTACTTGGTGCACATTGAAAGGTGCATTTTGTATCATATTTTTTTAAATTTTTTGTTCTTTTTATTTTGTCAAAAAATATTTTACGTTGTGTACAAAAATTATCTTTTACTAAATTATTCAAGCCATTTTTTCTAAAATATATAGACCTTTATCTCAAAACATTTACATACACAACAGTGTTTTTATAAACAAAACTTACAATACATTAAAACTTACAAAGTTCAATATTTCAAGAACGGTGCATGTAATGTCACCCTTGCAGAAATTGCTCATTTATAAGATGATCAAAATTGAGCTTTACTAAAGGGTCAAGTCAACATGTGCTATCTCCTATCATGGGAGAGCAATGTACATGTTTTGTGTGTGCAATCCCATTTTTGGTTGCTCTCACCACCCAAGATTTTTCAGGATGAAGGGTTTGCAAACACAAAACAAGTACATTGCTAACCCATGATGGAAGATAGCACATGATGACACACCGTGTGCATCACACAATGTAAATTTGGGTATACCCCCAAACTTGCAAAATTTTTTTTAAAAACAAAATAACTTCCCAAGGAAATGAAGAACATGATTGATGTTTTTAGGCCAAACGTGATTATATTCTGCCCAAAAC
The DNA here is from genome assembly GCA_037952835.1 of Lithobates septentrionalis. Taxonomy (NCBI): domain Eukaryota; kingdom Metazoa; phylum Chordata; class Amphibia; order Anura; family Ranidae; genus Lithobates; species Lithobates septentrionalis. Next base: position 4,252,326 of record JBBDGP010000218.1, on the reverse strand, counting down.
ATCAATCATGTTCTTCATTTCCTGTTGCATGGAGTCCAGGCGAAGTTTCATGCTGTGAATTTGTTCACGCATTTGATCTATGTGGCCATTCCACAGCATTATCTGGCCTATTAGTCTTTGCGCACTGTCTGTGGTGAAGTGCTCTGCCGCTTGGCCTTCCACAACCAGAAACTCACCTAAAACGAGTGAATAAAAACAAGGTTTACAATATGCACGCCAAAATACAGTAACTCAAGCTGGGGTGTCAGTCACTCACTTGGTGGGCTTGAAACCTCGCACACTTCCTCCACCTCTCCTTCCTCAAGGTCGTCGGGTGGGCGTGGTCTTGGGCTGGGGCTTGGGGTATCTTGGGCCTCAGGCTGGTGACTTGGGGGGGTCCTGAGATCCTTGGACTGTTGTCTGAGTCTTTTCTCCCCTATGAGATTATAAAAAAAGGTAAAGTTAAAACACACTGATCTTTTATTTTTTAATAAATAAAGTAAAATGTTGGTTATGATTTTTTTGCCAATTTTGCATCATAATAAATGTTGAAGACAGGATGAACATTACCTCTGAACAACAATTAGAAAGAATGCATATTTTTGGGCAAGTTTCACAGATGCTGACACCTCAATGATCTCCTATGTGTATTACCCCTCAAAAATTTAGTTATGGTCACATAGTACACTAGAAAATGCATTTCCTTAGCAAAATGCGGGGGAATGCTGAATAGCTAAATTATCTAAAATGGCCGCCATCAAAACTGCCCCATCATATTCCTCTATTATAAATCAGTACATGGTGTGTCTGTCCCCTCCCCCGGGCTCTGTAATCAGAGCTGAGATGCTCCGGCCACCTCCCCCCCTGTGTATAACAGAAGCTTTGGTAACCATGGCAACAAAACAAACACAGTACACTCTGATTAATGTCTAAAATTACACGAAATGACCTCTAAACAAAAAGCTTTTTCTCCAAAAATTATAAAAATATCAAACTGAAAAGATATAGCCAGATAGATGAATATTTAGTGAACATTGTAAAGTTTGTTTGGTGTCTCTAGGTGAAAGTATGAAGGAGCTGAAACTTTTGGGAGCGGAAGAAGAATTTGAGGATTTCAAGCATGCTCCCATTGAATTCAATGTTTAAAAAAGAGAAAAAAAACTGATTATTTAATAAAGTATACATGGTAGTAAAAAAGTTGAAAATGACCACACATCAGCTAAAAGAGACGAACATTTTAATAGTTGAATGGTTTTAATAGCTGAAAGTATGCAGAAGTTACGCAGAGCCAAAAAACGTACGGAATAATATTCCAATTAAATATTTCAAAAAATAAAATCGTAGAACAATAGTGGGACTGCTAAATCATTCCCACTAACTATAGTGCTCGTGAGTCCAGATGTGGAAACAGCTGCTGTGTCCTGTCCCTACATTACACTGAATCATTTTTGATGAAGCATTATATTTTCAAACACATCTACACCACATCAACTCATTGTGGGAATTCGCCAAATTATCAAGCCATAAATGTATGTCCAACCCTGTCCCATCGTATTTGGCGAAAAAATAACGTCACTTTATAAAGTATCCGATCTATTCCAAAGAACGGCATTTACGAACGATGCAGAAAAACCGCCAAAAATAAGGATCAGCATGCAAGTTCTGTATCTCAATAGTAAAACACAAGTACTTACTTTTTTTCAGCAGCTTCTTTATTCGCCAATATTGTTCTGGCTCCCGACTTTTGATGTCAGACCACCGCTTCCGCAATTGTTCTTTCGAACGTTTTGTACCAAATTTATCTTCCAGAGCGGTGACAACTGAGGACATTATTTTGTCCTTCCTCATATTGGGTCGTGTGTACGGTCCTTTTTTGCCATCGTAGTCCTCCCTTCTTAATATGGACACCATCTCCACCATCTCTTCAAAAGCCATGTTGGTGGCCTTATATCTCCTCCGGGATGTGGATGTTTGGGGCTCCGGGCTTTCCTCCGCGCTACTTCCACTTAATCGCTCCGCCATCTTTTGCTATCTACTCCCACTGCGCAACGAAGAGTGAAGGGGCGGGGCCAAATCGTACTCACGAACGTCAGGGGCGGGCGACGCAGGCGGAGCATGACACATGCGCAGTGTATATAAAGCTAGTACGATGGCCAACGTATGTCCGTGCGGAAGTAGCGAGCGGCACAAACGAAGGTAAGTGTCAGAGAGGTTACCTGGTTGGGCGCCGGGGCGCGCCGGGGCGTGTTGGCGCTCGCGTTCCTGTCCGTGCTGGGGCGCGTGTCCCTGGGGGCGCTGGTGTGTCTGGGCTGGCCGACCGTGGCGTGCGGGGTGGCGCCCGGGCGTTCGTGCGTACGCGCGTTCGCGCTAGCGCGCGTTCGCGTTAGCGCGCGTCCGCCTGTGAGTGCTGCTTGTGTCGCGACCCGGTTAGGTGGGCGTGCACGCCGGTGTCGGGGGCGCGCTCGGGCGCGTGCGGGGGCGCGGCGCGCTTTGGCGAATCGGCGCGTGCACGCGCGCGGCGTTTTGGCGCCAATCGGCCTATTTAAGGTTTGCCTCTATGCTGACCCAGTGCTGCCTGATCAAACAGCTCCGTACCGTGTCCGTGATCATCCTGAGTTCCTGTTTCCCTGTTGTGCTTATCCGTTGTGACCCGGCTACCCCTTGGACTATCCTTGATTGCTGCCTGAACCCGACCCCGGCTTGTCTGACCTTGTTTCTGCCTCACCCTCTTGTACCTCTGCTGCCAGCCCGTTGCCGACCTCTGCAAGTGTATGACCAGCCTGATCAGTTCCTGCCCAGCATCTGCTCCACCCAGTCTGAAGACCTACCGGTGCTTGCCAGACCATTGTGCTCCAGGACCCTACTACAGGCCCTCATACCACTCCGCATTCGTGACCTCCTGTCTGCTCTATCAGGGGTCCCGAATCGGATACGTAAGGGAGCCTACCCTCTGCCCAAGCGGACTCACCTGTCTGGTAAGTGTGGGACCAGACAGTATCAGGCAGCCATGACTGAGTCCGGGCAGGGGGCCTCCCCCATGGATGAACTGTGCAGGCATCTAGCGGGCCTCACTCAAGCCGTTAAAAGTCTGCAAGAAGGCTACACCAGATTGGAAGGGCAGGTCCAGGCCCTCTCAGCCTCTCCTTCAGGAGCAGCGTCCAATTCGGCTTCGGCACCCTCTGTAGTGATGCTTCCACCAGAGCCCAGAGTACCTCCACCCGAGAAGTTTTCAGGAGATCGCAGCAAGTTTCAAGCGTTCCGCAACGCTTGCGAACTGTATTTTGCCCTGCAACCCCGTACATTCTCCCTGGAAGCTACTAAAGTGGGGTTCATCATATCCTTGCTGACTGGCGAACCTCAAACCTGGGCCCACAATCTGCTGAAACAAAAGGCTCAATCCCTTGATTCCGTGAGTGACTTCTTCCTAGCCATGTCCCAACTGTATGAGGACCCTCAGCTAACGGCAACGGCTGAAGCCACTTTGCATTCCCTCCAACAAGGTCGCAGAGCGGCTGAAGATTACGCCGTGGAGTTTAGGCGTTGGAGTGCCGACACGGAGTGGAATGACGCTGCCTTGCGTCACCAATACCGGCTGGGATTATCTGACCCTCTAAAGGACGAGCTGGCACGAGTGGGGGTTCCCCAGACACTAGAGGAACTCATCAATTTATCTATCCAAATTGACCGTCGCCTCAGGGAAAGACGCTCTGAAAGATCAGTTGGTCATCCACGTCTTGCCTGGATGTTGCCCAGGGTCCCTAGTGCCCCGCACCAAGCTCCATTGGTCTCATCCGCTTCCGCCCAGGAAGGCTCGGAGCCTATGCAGTTGGGACTGCTCCGTCCCTCTCTGACCCCAGAAGAGAAGACCCGAAGACGCACACTCAACCTGTGCCTGTACTGCGGAGAGCCCGGTCATTTCGCAAGAGCATGCCCCAATAAGAGGCGTAAGTGTCTACCGTCTTCCTCATTGTGTGCACCTGTCCTACCTAGTACCGGTAGCCATTTAACACTTTCCATTGTCTTGCAGTTACCTGGAAGGAGCATCCCAGTACCGGTCATCGTTGATTCTGGGGCATGCAGTGGATTCATTGACCGGACCTTCGTTGACACTCACCATATACCCACTCAAACTAAAGCCCAAGGACTGGCAGTCTTTCTAGCAGACGGTTCCACCCTCCGTTCCGGACCCGTCACCCAAGAAACGGTTCCTCTTTTGGCCACCATTGGCCCGGAACATCAGGAACTATTACGCCTAGATGTCATCTCCTCTCCTCTCTTCCCAATTATCCTAGGGATACCTTGGCTACAGGCCCACAACCCTAGCATCAACTGGGCTACGGGCAAGGTTCAGTTCTCCTCCGAATATTGCAGACAAAACTGCTTACGGGGAATCCCACCAACCTCTTCCCAATGTCTGTGCATGGACTCTGAAACTAAACTCTACCAAGATCTTCCTGAACCCTACCGGGATTTCCTAGACGTGTTCAGTAAGAAGGGGGCAGAAACCCTTCCAGCACATAGACCCTATGACTGCCCAATAGAACTTCTACCGGGTACCGAAGTCCCCTTTGGTAGGATCTTTCCCTTAACGGAGCAGGAGCTGGGCACCTTGAAGACTTACATTGACGAAAACCTGAAGAAAGGGTTCATTCGTCCTTCCACGTCTCCAGCTGGGGCAGGCATCTTCTTCGTAGAAAAAAAAGATCATTCCCTACGTCCCTGCATTGATTACCGGGAGCTTAACAAAATTACCATAAAGAACAGATACCCGCTACCTTTGGTTCCTGAGCTGTTTCAGAGGTTAGGATCTGCTACCGTGTTTACTAAACTAGACCTCCGTGGAGCCTATAACCTGATCCGTATAAGAGAAGGAGACGAGTGGAAGACAGCTTTTCGTACCCGATTTGGTCATTATGAGTACCTTGTCATGCCTTTTGGTCTGTGCAACGCACCGGCAACATTTCAGCACTTTGTTAATGACGTCTTTCATGATTTACTGGATTTATACGTCATCGTTTATCTAGATGATATCTTGGTCTTCTCCGCCTCTCTGATGGAGCACCGCAGACATGTACGAACTGTACTCTCCCGGCTAAGACAGCATGGGCTCTACGCCAAACTTGAGAAGTGCGAATTTGAGCTCCAATCCATCCAATTCTTGGGTTTAATCATCTCTCCTGATGGCATTAAAATGGATCCTCAGAAAGTATCCGCTATTCTGGAGTGGCCTGCACCGACTGACAAAAAAGGGGTACAACGTTTTATTGGCTTCGCCAATTTCTACAGAAAGTTCATCAGGGGATTTTCTTCAATCATAGCTCCCATTACGGAACTTATTAAACAAGGGTGCCGGTTCCACTGGACCCCTAAAGCACAAGAGGCCTTTGGAAAACTCAAAGCGTTGTTTACCTCAGCCACTATTCTTAAACATCCCAATCCTGCCTTGCCTTTCGTCCTGGAGGTGGATGCCTCCGAAGTTGCAGTCGGAGCTGTACTGTCTCAGAGACAGGGTGCCAAAGCACTCCTGTATCCAGTGGGATTCTTTTCACGTAAGCTCTCTCCGTCCGAGAAAAACTATGATGTGGGTGATCGGGAACTTCTGGCCATTAAGGCAGCTCTGGAAGAATGGCGTTATCTCCTGGAAGGAGCAGCACATCCCATCTTGGTCTACACAGACCATAAAAATTTAGAGTACCTGAGAACGGCCAAGAGATTAAAACCCCGGCAGGCCAGATGGGCACTTTTTTTTTCGCGATTTATTTTCCACATCACGTACAGACCTGGATCCAAGAATGTTAAATCCGACGCCCTTTCCCGAATGTTCCTTGACTCTGAAAGAACCTTGTCCCCAGACACCATTCTCCCTTCTGGAAATTTCCTCGTTCTACAGGAAGACATAATCTCTCAAATCAGGCGAGCTTCCTCGAGAATGCCCCCACTTGCTGAAGCCTGTGCCAAGGATGGACTGCTCTGGTTCAAGAATAGGATTGTGGTTCCTGAGGAGCTGAAAGCACGGGTACTAAGCTTGTGCCATGACCACAAACTTGCGGGTCACTTCGGCACACGGAAAACAATTGACCTTGTCCAACGCTCCTTCTGGTGGCCTCATCTTACCAGGGATTGTAAGGCATATGTGGAGTCTTGTGATACGTGTGCCAGAAATAAGACTAGCCGGTCAAGAGCATGGGGCCTACTGAAGCCATTACCAGTCCCAGAGAGACCTTGGGCCATGATCTCTATGGATTTCATCGTGGAGCTCCCACCATCAGAGGGTTTTTCATCCATTTTTGTTGTAGTGGACAGGTTGTCTAAAATGGCCCATTTCCTCCCTATGAAGGGCACCCCCTCAGCCATGGAGACCGCCGCTATCTTCATCAAAGAAATCGTCAGACTACATGGAGTCCCGACCAATATAGTCTCGGACAGGGGCGTCCAGTTCACTTCCAGATTCTGGAGATCCCTTTGTGGTGCCCTTGAGATCGAGTTGTCCTTTTCCTCGGCCTACCACCCTCAGTCCAATGGACAAACCGAGAGGACGAACCAAACCTTGGAGCAATACATCCGCTGTTTTTCAGCTTTTTCCCAAGATGACTGGGCCTCCCTGCTTCCCATCGCAGAGTTCTCTTATAACAACTCTTTACATTCAGCGACTAATCAGTCTCCGTTCTATGCCAACTATGGTTTCCACCCATCCTTCTTACCTGGAGCATTTCCTGAATGTCCTGTTCCTGCAGTTTCCGAGACCTTGAACTTTTTCTCCAATAACAATAAATTGCTACAGGAAGCCATGACCAAGGCTCAGGAAGACTATAAGAGGATCTTCGACAGGAAGAGACGAGGAGAACTTATGCTAGAACCTGGCAATTCTGTCTGGCTGTCCACCGCAAACCTCAAGCTAGCTTGTCCATCTAGGAAGCTGGGTCCCAAATACCTGGGTCCTTTCTTGATCAAAAGGAAGATCAACAATGTGGCATTTGAATTGGACCTCCCCAATTCCCTGAAAATTCATCCAGTATTCCACGTTTCTCTCCTAAAACCGGTCACGCCTAATTTCTTTCCTGGTCGTTGCATTGGTCCACCCAAACCGATCAAGGTTGATGGCGAAGAGGAGTTTGAAGTGGAAGCAATTCTTGATTGCAGAAGAAGGCGCAATCAGGTACAATATCTGGTGAAGTGGAGGGGCTACGGTCCCGAAGACAATTCGTGGGAACCAGAAAACAATTTGCACGCTAACGATCTCCTTCAGTCCTTCAAAACCTCTCATCCCGCAAAGATGGCCCAGCTGGGCATCCGGAGTCTGCCCTTGAGGAGGGGGCACTGTCAGAGAGGTTACCTGGTTGGGCGCCGGGGCGCGCCGGGGCGTGTTGGCGCTCGCGTTCCTGTCCGTGCTGGGGCGCGTGTCCCTGGGGGCGCTGGTGTGTCTGGGCTGGCCGACCGTGGCGTGCGGGGTGGCGCCCGGGCGTTCGTGCGTACGCGCGTTCACGCTAGCGCGCGTTCGCGTTAGCGCGCGTCCGCCTGTGAGTGCTGCTTGTGTCGCGACCCGGTTCGGTGGGCGTGCACGCCGGTGTCGGGGGCGCGCTCGGGCGCGTGCGGGGGCGCGGCGCGCTTTGGCGAATCGGCGCGTGCACGCGCGCGGCGTTTTGGCGCCAATCGGCCTATTTAAGGTTTGCCTCTATGCTGACCCAGTGCTGCCTGATCAAACAGCTCCGTACCGTGTCCGTGATCATCCTGAGTTCCTGTTTCCCTGTTGTGCTTATCCGTTGTGACCCGGCTACCCCTTGGACTATCCTTGATTGCTGCCTGAACCCGACCCCGGCTTGTCTGACCTTGTTTCTGCCTCACCCTCTTGTACCTCTGCTGCCAGCCCGTTGCCGACCTCTGCAAGTGTATGACCAGCCTGATCAGTTCCTGCCCAGCATCTGCTCCACCCAGTCTGAAGACCTACCGGTGCTTGCCAGACCATTGTGCTCCAGGACCCTACTACAGGCCCTCATACCACTCCGCATTCGTGACCTCCTGTCTGCTCTATCAGGGGTCCCGAATCGGATACGTAAGGGAGCCTACCCTCTGCCCAAGCGGACTCACCTGTCTGGTAAGTGTGGGACCTGACAGTAAGATTAAAGAGTGTGTGTGTGTGTGTGTGTGTGTGTGTGTGTGTGTGTGTGTGTCCCCGTGTGTGTCCCCTAGATTACAACACAAGCTAATCCTGAGATTTGGGACTGACATTTAAGTTTTGATCTTGTGTCTTGTCTTGCAGAAATAATGAATCCCTTTAAAGAGGAAGAGTTTTTGATCCATTTCATTGATCTATATGAGCAGAAGAAAAACCTCTGGGAGGTCAAACACCCCCAATATTATAATCGTGATGTTAGGAAGGCAACACTGGCCACACTTTTAGAGTTTGTGAAGACTCGACTCCCCCAGGCAGACCTCAAGTTTGTGGAAAAGAAAATAGGTATCTTGCGTAATATGTATAAGCGGGAACACAGGAAAATCCAGGAGTCGCTGAGATCCGGGGCAGCAGCTGACCAAGTTTATGTACCCAAGTTGTGGTATTACCACAAACTGCGATTCCTGGATGAGCAGACCGAAGCCAGGCAATCCCTTTCCACCCTTCCCCCCACCCTTCCCCCCACCCTTCCCTCCAACCTTCCCTCCAGCCTTCCCTCCAGCCTTCCATCCACCTCCACCCCAGCTGAGGAGTCCCAGGATGAACTGGGCCTTTTCACCATAGATGAAGTGGATGCGCCCAGCTTCAGCCAGGTATACTTTTTTTGAAGATTTTGGGATTGTGTAAATGTTATTAATGATGTTAAGGTGTTCATTTTGAAAGTGCTTCATCAAAAATCACTTCTGCACAAAGAGTAATATGTAGACATATCACTAGACAGTAGTGGCCAAATATATACGTAACTTCAGATCTTGTTGATCATCTGAAATAATGGTGTGGTCAAATAGATAGCCTTTACTATTTTGTGTAATTATATTTGAAAGTTAGGAGCTGAAAATTGTGTGTGATTGCATAACAGAAAATTACAACTATGTCCCTTTTTTTTACCCAGGATGACCTCAGCCAGGAGGAGGCCTTGCCCAGTGAGAGAGAGGAGGAGGCCTTGCCCAGTGGGAGAGAGGAGGAGGCTGTGGCTGGGCCAAGTAGAAGCCGCACGGAGTGCCAGGTGCCTCCCCTCCGCATTCTACAGAAAAGGCCCAGGAGGATGACTGCAACAGAGCAGGAATCCCTAGAGCTCATACGGGAAGCAAGCCTGATCCTGAGTAAACCTCCCAATGCAGAGGAGGCGTATGGCACCTATATAGCCTGCAGATTACAGGAGTTGGAAAAGGGCCAACGCCTCCTCTGTGAGGGTCTATTTTTCCAGGCTTACCAGAAGGGCTTGAGAGGGGAGCTTACTGCTAACACATATATAGCAGATGAAGGCACTCCTACTCCTCCTCCTCCTCCTCCTCCTGCCCCAAGTACACCACCAGAGGCACAACCTCCGAGGAAGGCTGCAGAGAAGCGTGGAGGGAAGGCTGCAGAGAAGCGTGGAGGGAAGGCTACACGGAAGAGTCGAAAGTGATTGCCTGGTTTCTGTCTGTTCTGACTGTGCTCCCTGTGCTCCCTATAGTCGCAAGATACCTATTTTCTTGTCCTCAAACTTGATGTGTGTCCTGGGGGACGAAAGGCTTCCCAGATTCTAAAAGTGTGTCCAGTGTTGCCTTCCTAATTTTTTTGTTTATAAAATAAATACTTTTTGGTTTACCTTACATTCTTGCCTATGTCTTTTGATTAAAAAACGCCATTTTGTTTGGGAGTCGGCAGGTACAGGTCGAAAAGACTATGGGGTTGATTTGAGAAAAGCAAATAGTCTGTGCACTTTGCAGAGGGCAGTTGCCCTCTGCAAGTGCAATTGCTCCAGAGCATCAGAAATTATTTAAAAGCTTGACTTTGCAAAGAGTACCCAATCCTGTGCAAGTAAAAGAAAAAAAAAAACATTTTTGCTTGCACATGATTGGATGATGGAAGTCAGCAGAGCTGCTTCACATTTAATAAAGCTTGGGAGCAACTGCTCTTGCAGAGGGCAAATGCAATTTCCAAAATGCACAGGCTTTTTACCTTTAGGAAATCAACCCCTATGTGTGTTTTTGTCAAATAAAAAGAATTTATTTTGATTTTACATGATTTTAGGAATAAATCAGCAGAGCTTCCCCGAATTTAAGCTCTTCCCCTCAGTTTTTCAGCGACTGCACTTCCAACAAGTGCACTTGGTGTGCAATTTCTCAAGTGAACGTTTCACTTGATATTCTTAAATGATTTAAGCCTTTTGTCAAAAACAAGCTCGGGGGAAGCTCTGCTGATTTTTTCCGAAAATCATGTCAAATAAAAATTAATTGTTTTGGTTTGGGCTTCCTTGCATGTGCCCCTCGGATCCACAGCGAACACACTTCAAAATGCTCTTTATGTGGAATTATATGTATAATTACCAATTGGAGTGAAAAATGATTTTTCCATTGTTAAATACACCCCCCTATGTCTAATGAACAAGGGACAACAACCTCATTAAGGTTCTTTAAAACAACACAAAATATGAATGTTAATTGTGGTAACTTGAAAATACACACCAAAAATGTGGTTAGCATTTAACACACATTGTAAAATAGCTAATGTGCGGAAATAAAAAAAAATAAATAAAATATCTATTTTAAAATGTAAAAGTTATGGAGATCTGGCTGTTAGAAAATATTATATTAGTCATGGCAGGAGGATAAATCATGAAGAAAGAAGTTTGTGAGAACTCTGTGTGAATATAAAGCAGAAAAACAACTTCATTCCTCTCGCATTATCAATCCTAAAAAAAGGCTGTATTAAAAGACGACAGAAGAGGAATGTGCTAGCTTCAAGACGAAGGCTAGTTTTACCAGACCGAGCGCTTCCGTCTTGTAATTGCTTCAGAGCATGCGTCAGTTTGAGTTCGTCGGACTAGCACACAGACGATCGGTTTGTCCGCTAGAAAGAAGAGTCCGTCGGATAAATTTTAAGCAAGTTTCAAATCTAATTCCGTCAAACTTTTTAGAAAACAAAGTCCGCTGGAGCCCACACACATCGAATTGTCCGACGAAATCCAGTCCGCCGGGCAAAGTCCGCCGTAAAGTCCGCTCGTGTGTACGCGGCATTAGGGATATATACAGTGTATATACAGTGGGGACGGAAAGTATTCAGACCCCCTTACATTATTCATTCTTTGTTATATTGCAGCCATTTAAAATAATTTAAGTTCATTTTTTTCCTCATTAATGTACACACAGCACCCCATATTGACAGAAAAACACAGAATTGTTGACATTTTTGCAGATTTATTAAAAAAGAAAAACTGAAATATCACATGGTCCTAAATATTCAGAGCCTTTGCTGTGACACTCATATATTTAACTCAGGTGCTGTCCATTTCTTCTGATCATCCTTGAGATGGTTCTACACCTTCATTTGAGTCCAGCTGTGTTCGATTATACTGATTGGACTTGAATAGGAAAGCCACACACCTGTCTATATAAGACCTTACAGCTCACAGTGCATGTCAGAGCAAATGAGAATCATGAGGTCAAAGGAACTGTCTGAAGAGCTCAGAGACAGAATTGTGGCAAGGCACAGATCTGGCCAAGGTTACTTAAAAATTTCTGCTGCACTTAAGGTTCCTAAGAGCACAGTGGCCTCCATAATCCTTAAATGGAAGATGTTTGGGATGACCAGAACTCTTCCTAGAGCTGGCCGTCCGGCCAAACTGAGCTATCAGGGAGAAGAGCCTTGGTGAGAGAGGAAAAAGAAGAACCCAAAGATCACTGTGGCTGAGCTCCAGAGATGCAGTTGGGAGATGGGAGAAAGTTGTAGAAAGTCAACCATCACTGCAGCCCTCCACCAGTTGGGGCTTTATGGCAGAGTGGCCCGACGGAAGCCTCTCCTTAGTGCAAGACACATGAAAGTCCGCATGGAGTTTGCTAAAAAACACCTGAAGGACTCCAAGATGGTGAGAAATAAGATTCTTTGGTCTGATGAGACCAAAATAAAACTTTTTGGCCTTGATTCTAAGCGGTATGTGTGGAGAATACCAGGCACTGCTCATCACCTGTCCAATATAGTCCCAACAGTGAAGCATGGTGGTGGCAGCATCATGCTGTGGGGGTGTTTTTCAGCTGCTGGGACAGGGCGACTGGTTGCAATCGAGGGAAAGATGAATGCAGCCAAGTACAAGCATATCCTGGACGAAATTCTTCTCCAGAATGCTCAGGACTTCAGACTGGGCCGAAGGTTTACCTTCCAACAAGACAATGACCCTAAGTACACAGCTAAAATAACAAAGGAGTGGCTTCACAACAACTCCGTGACTGTTCTTGAATGGCCCAGCCAGAGCCCTGACTTAAACCCAATTGAGTATCTCTGGAGAGACCTAAAAATGGCTGTCCACCAACGTTTACCATCCAACCTGACAGAACTGGAGAGGATCTGCAAGGAGGAATGGCAGAGGATTCCCAAATCCAGGTGTGAAAAACTTGTTGCTCTTTCCCAAAAAGACTCATGGCTGTATTAGAACAAAAGGGTGCTTCTACTAAATACTGAGGAAAGGGTCTGAATACTTAGGACCATGTGATATTTCAGTTTTTCTTTTTTAATAAATCTGCAAAAATGTCAACAATTCTGTGTTTTTCTGTCAATATGGGGTGCTGTGTGTACATTAATGAGGAAAAAAATTAACTTAAATGATTTTAGCAAATGGCTGCAATATAACAAAGATTGAAAAATTTAGGGGGGTCTGAATACTTTCCGTCCCCACTGTATGTGTGTATATATATATATATATATATATATATATACAGTATCTCACAATAGCGAGTACACCCCTCACATTTTTGTAAATATTTTGTTATATCTTTTCATGTGACAACACTGGAGAAATGACACTTTGCTACAATGTAAAGTAGTGAGTGTACAGCTTGTATGACAGTGTAAATTTGCTGTCCCCTCAAAATAACTCAACACACAGCCATTAATGTCTAAACCGCTGGCAACAAAAGTGAGTACACCCCTAAGTGAAAGTGTCCAAATTGGGCCCAATTAGCCATTTTCCCTCCCTGGTGTCATGAGACTCATTAGTGTTACAAGGTCTCAGGTGTGAATGGGGAGCAGGTGTGTTAAATTTGGTGTTATCGCTCTCACTCTCTCATACTGGTCACTGGAAGTTCAAAATGGCACCTCATGGCAAAGAACTCTCTGAGTATCTGAAAAGAAGAATTGTTGCTCTACATAAAGATGGCCTAGGCTATAAGAAGATTGGCAAGACCCTGAAACTGAGCTGCAGCACGGTGGACAAGACCATACAGCGGTTTAACAGGACAGGTTCCACTCAGAACAGGCCTCACATTGGTCGACCAAAGAAGTTGTGGCTACGCAAAATATTGACACTTTGGGCCCAATTTGGACATTTTCACTTAGGGGTGTACTCACTTTTGTTACCAGCGCAAAAATACAAAGTCCGCTTGTCTTCAGCACAAAGTAAAAGTAAAAGTAAAAAGGCACATACAGTTCACGGGTGGGTCTTCGCCCCAAAGTTTAACAGTCCTTGTTGAATCTTTTTAGCAGCCTCCAGCAGACTCAAAGCTCTTCAAGACAGGTGTATTCACAAACTCCTCCTCACCACCACTCCTAGCACTACTTCCTGCTTCCTGGAGGCTCTTAACCCAGTGTGTGCTGGAATCCCTGTAGTCAGGGGTGGAGGCTCTTTCCCACCCGAATATCACTTCAGAGCCTCCGAAATTCCGGGTCCCAAATATCTCATTATATAACACAGAGAGAACTGTGAGTCAGTCCTCTCCTGATTAAAGCTATTCCCGGGAATTCCTCACACCTCCTGGGTGACCCCCTGAATACTACCACACTTCCCTTAAAAGGGACCATAACCCAAATATCAGTGCTATATAGCACCCGTCCAGGACCCAAACTTAGCATCCCGTACAATATATATATATATGGAATGTATTTCACATTATTGCTCACTCCCTTATTATTTAATGTGCAAGCACCTAGAAGTACCTGCACATGCCCACTGCAACCTCTAACTCTGTTGGTATTCCCAAGCGCTTGGTCATTTAGATGGTGAAGGTACCCACCCAGTTCTGCCTCCTGTACATTGCTATGGCCCAATGAGTAAGGCAGACATGTGTAAAAAGTGGGAGGGAGCCCCAAGCTTCGACATTACCTGGAAGTGTCACTATTTTGTCCTTCAGAACAGCCTGCCATTCATATAACTGGGCTTCTAAAAGTTGCCAGCTCTGCCTGCTACCTCCTTCCTGTCTATTGTGCCTCACTATGGGCTAAAAGGGACCCCATCAGAGTGGGCATGGAGCCAACAGTAGATCAAAGTGCTGCCTGCTTTTCAAAGTGTCAGATTCAGTTATAGCTATTACTGTGTGTAAAATTAATGCTAAGAAATGGTCATTTGAGCTGTCCACAGTGCTGATTCTGTGTTGTAAAAGCATGGGTGCTATAATATTTTTTTTAATACAATTTTTAATACATTTTTTTTTAAAGTGTGTGCCACTCCAGACATGGGAAGCACCAAATATTTCCATGTCTGGATAACTGTTTACCATACAGGCTATCCACCACGCTGATACCAGCCCATATGTCCTGGTATGCTTTCAAAGTGGTTCCTTAAAATCAAATTATTTTAAATTGGGTTGGATTATTATTAATTTAAAATAACATTTATTAAGACACTTTTAGCATCATGTAAACATATGCTTCAAATATTTTGTATTAATCCAGTTGTATCATTCTGTCATATTACCTAATTAAATAGAGGTGCTTTAAGACACAAATGGGCTTTGGGTAAGACTAAAATGAGGGAGTCTATTTTTATACATCCAGGAGGCATTTGTACACAGAAAAACATGAATTTCTACAAATTCCCTAAGAGAAATGGACCAAAAGCATTTTAAAATTGCTACAGTTCATGTTTTAAAAAGGATCAGAACATTTCAGATCTTTTTTATAGAAAATGCTTTTGTAGCAGGGCTTTGATATTATTTTGTTTTTTGTATTTCTCTCCATCTAGTAATCAGGAAGCCTTATGATGTGCTGTCATTAGCTGACAGCCAAATAGTATTTTTCTTTTTGCTTTAAACTGCAATTGCATTCACATTGTATGAGCACAGATGTTTACATATTGGAGGGCAGAGATGGTCAGAAAGCACCAAACCCATCAGTGCTGTCATGATTTCAAAGAAAACCTTAAGAATTACCGTAGTTGTAAAAAATGAACCTAGTTAAAAGTTTGTTCCCCTGACAATAACCACCATTTGGTGTCTACTGCTGCTCTCTGACATTGGCCTGACTAGAAAAAGATCATCTCATGACAATAGCTACTTTTTTTTACTACAGATATAATTATTAGGAAAAGAAAGGACTATCTATTTTTTAGGATGGACTATTAAAAAAGTGTTTTTATATAAGTGTTATCAATTCACATTTTTGCCCACTTATTGATCCATGCAGGCATGGCATAGACCCTTTTATTACAAACTTACTATTTTACAATGAATTGGATTGAGATCTTGAGCATTTGGAGGCCAAGTTAGCACCTCAAAACTCTTGTTGCTCAAACCATTCTTGAACCATTTTTACCGTTTGGCAGGACACATTATCCTGCTGAAAGAGGCCACTGCCATCAGTGAATACTGTTTACATGAAAGGGTGTACTTGGTAGGCGGCAATGTTTAGGTAGGTGGTACGTGTCAAAATAACATCCATATGAATGGCAGGATCAAGGTTTCCCAGCGGAACATTGCCCAAAGCATCACAGTGGGGTTGATTTACTAAAGGCAAATCCATTTTGCACTACAAGTGCACTGCAAGTGCACTTGGAAGTGCAGTCGCTTTAGATCTGAGAAGAAGATCTGAAATGAGGGGAAGCTCTGCTGATTTTATCATCCAATCATGTACAAGCAAAAATGCTGTTTTTTATTTTCCTTGCATGTCCCCCTCAGATCTACAGCAACTGCACTTCCAAGTGCACTTACAGTGCACTTGTAGTGCAAAGTGGATTTGCCTTTAGCAAATAAACCCCAGTGCCTCCATCAGCTTGCCGTCTTCTCGTAGTAAATCCTGATGCCATCTCTTCCCCAGGTAAGTGATACACACGCACCCAGCCTCAGTGGTTCAGTTCTGATGCTCACATGCCCAATATAGGTGCTTTCGGCTGTGGACACGGGTCAACATGGACAATGTGATCAGTCTTCGACTAGGCAGCCCCATACACATCAAGCTGCGAAGGGACTGTGTGTTGTGACACCTTTCTATCAGAACCAGCATTAACTTTTTCAGCAATTTGAGCTGCAGTAGCTTTTCTATTGGAGCAGACTACACAGGCCAGCCTTCGCTCCCCATGTGCAACAGTGAACCTTGGCCACCCTTGATGCTGTTGTTGATTTGTTGGTTTTCCTTCCTTGGACCACTTTGGGTAAGTCCTGTTGATTTGTTGATTTTCCTTCATTGGACCACTTTGGGTAAGTCCTGACCACCGTAGACCTGGAACATCCCACAAGGGCTGCAGTTTTGAAGATGCTCTGACCCAGTCGTCTAGTTATTACAATTTTGCCCTAAGTTGCAGTTGAATTCTTACACTTGCCTAATTTTTCTGCTTTCAATACATCAACATCAGGGACAGCATGTTTACTTGTTGCCTAATATATCTAACCCACCTTCAAATGCCATTGTAACGAGATAATCGGTGATATTCACTTTACATGTCAGTGGTCAAAATGTTATGGATGACCGGTTATATATATGTACCCTTTATTATTTAAAGGAAACTTACAGTATATAATCAACCTGCAGCAGGCAATAGTAAACATTAGCTGAGCCTTCACTGCACAGTCCAGGGGTATATTCTCACAGAATCCTGAATAACCAGCAGCGTGACACAGTAACATCGCCGGTACCTCCAGGATGTGAAGTCTGAGGTAGCTTTTTTTTTTTCTACTAATGGTGCCATCTTTTTAGCTTTTATGCAACTGTATGTGGGAGATGGAGGGCTATCATTAAAGTGGACTTTGCATTTTCCATTCAAAGCCCACTATAATATTGGCAGGGAGGTTAAGAGGTAGGCCACATACACATGAGTGTTTTTTCCCAAGTAAGCCAAGTCCTGGCATTTTCAAGCATCCAGGATGTGCAGGTGCAGTTTTCAGCCCCACTGCCAACAGCCTGCAAAAATCTAAGACAGGCGGAAATATGCGGTGGCTGGATGCTGTATCGAGTGGTACTCACATTTAGGGCTGTATGCTTTAGGGATGTATCCCATTATAGCAAAAGGCCCTAAACATCAGTGAATTTTTAGGATATTGCTATAGCACAATTACCATTTCTGAATGTTCTATAAAACAAAGCACATCTTCACTTTTTGAGTTCAGGTTCATTTTAACAAGAAAAAGTGCGAATGCTCAGTCCACTATAGTTTTTTGATAGTTACATCACTTCATAACACACAAGGTAATTCATTTATTACATTTTTTGCATAATGAAGAAGAGGTGGTAAAATAACCTTTGCGTAGGACTGCTACTGTGTCATATTTCTGAGCCATTCATTAAGATTACTGATGTAGTATTGGACTAAATAATTATAATAAAAGACTGAAATAATTTCATTGCAGATACAATTTTCATACATATTTTTACAATTTTCATACAAAATTTTTATGAATGATTATGAAACAAGAAGATCAGATTGGGCAAAAAACGGAAATAATGTTAATTAAAAAATGTCATAATACAAAACTGCCTAAGCTATTAGTACTGGAAATATTGATGAATTGATTACTAAAATCATCCCACTATGGCTGGAATGGAAAGCAGTCTAGTAAAGCCCTTTAGCACATGCATGTGCAAATGAATCAATGTGTAACCAATATAGGGTGTCCCTGAAAGAATGAATGAACACAGCAAATCTTCAGGATTCCAGGGTCTTGTAGCTACAAAATAAGGCACTGGCTCCATCTGGAGGCATCTAAAAAAATAGAAAAAAAGCAAAAGTGCAATGTAATGGATTAACCAAAAACAAGTACCAGGTTGTTTAATATTTATAGTTAGTATGGTTGCATTTTGTATGCTGATATTTTTGTTCATGCTTCCATTGTGTAGATGTGGATGATGTGAACTGATATCTACCTCCCATACACAAAATCACAATAAAAATACAGAAAAAGTTGCTGCTAGCACAGGTGTACAACACAGGTCTCTTATAAATACATTACTGCTGTATGCCTGCCATGGGTGGCAGAATGCAGATGATGTCTTTAACCACTTAAAGAGGAAGTAAACCCTCAGCAAAAAAAGGAAAAAACAAAAAACCCTGCAAGAAAATGCATAGCATACTAGCTAATTATGTATTACTTACCTCAAATCGAAGCCCCCGCATCGGTCCACGTCCCCCCCTCCGACCGCCGACATGTTGTCCCGGAGTGACTTATGGGTATCGCGGCTCCGGCGCTGTGATGACGTCACTCCGCACATGCGCGCAGGAAGGGCACAGCACAACTGAAGCAACGGCATATAGCGCCATTGCTTCAGTTGTCTTAAGTGCGCATGTGCCACATGACGTCGGCACATGCAAATGCAGGGATATCTCCTACACCGTGCAGGTTTAGGAGATATCCTTGTTGGCTACAGGTAAGCCTTAATATAGGCTTACCTGTAACATAAAGTTGTAAACAAGGGTTTACAACCACTTTAAGGACCAGAAGATTTTCCCCCTTAATGACCAGGCCATTTTTTGCGATACAGCACTGCGTCGCTTTAACTGACAATTGCGCGGTCGTGTGATGTTGTACCCAAACAAAATTTACGTTCTTTTTTTCCCACAAATAGAGCTTTCTTTTGGTGGTATTTGATCACCTCTGTGTTTTTTATTTTTTGTGCTATAAACAAAAAAAGACAGACAATTTTGAAAAAAAAAGCAATATTTTTTACTTTTTGCTATAATAAATATCCCCCAAAAAATATAAAAAAACTAATTTTCTTCCTCAGTTTAGGCCGATATATATTCTTCTACATATTTTTGGTAAAAAAAAAAGAATCGCAATAAGCATATATTGATTGGTTTGCGCAAAAGTTATAGCATTTACAAAAGAGGGAATAGATTTATGGCATTTCTATTATTATTATTTTATTTTTACTAGTCATGGCGGTGAGCTGTGATTTTTAGCGGGACTGCGACATTGCGGCGAACAGATCGGACACCTAACTGACATGTTTGACACTTTTTTGGGAACCAGTGACATTATTACAGTAATCAGTGCTAAAAATATGCACTGATATTGTACTGACACTGGCAGGGAAGGGGTTAACATCAGGGGTGATCAAGGGGTTAAATGTGTTTCCTCACTGTGTGTTCTAACTGTATGGAGGATGGGCTGCCTGGGGAAACACACAGATCCGTCTTCCCCTGTCAGAATGGAGATTTTCCTTGTTTACACAGGCAGATCCCTGTTCTGTCACTGCAGGGAACGATCGCGGCTGGCCGGTGGACATCGAGTCCGCCCCACCTGCTGATTGACTCCCCCGATGACCAGTGGGTGTGCGCGCGGCGGTGCGTGCCCACCTGTACAATGACGGCGACTCGTGGCAACGAGTCGACCTTCCGCAGTACAATGACAACGGCTGGTCGGCAAATGGTTAAGGGTCTACAAGCACAGGGTGCAGGTAGATGCATACCTCTCCTGTACATTGCATACTGAATATCTACATGTTATGATCAGGAGCATATTAGACAGGGTGTAGATGTTAGCCTGTACTGTACCCTGTGCTGTAAACTGAATATGTCACCAGCATAGGAGACAGGGTGTAGGTGTAAGAATCTACTGTACTCTATGCTTTGTACTGAATATATCGGCCAGTAGGAATGGGCTCGGGTGTGTTCGGATCGAGCCCACCAGGAAGCCGGCACTGTACACCGCCAATCATAGGCAGCGTGTGTATGTGCAGCTGCCGGTCAGGAAATGCCTCACTGGCTATGATTGGCGGTGTGCAGTGACGGCTTCCTGGCAAGTACAATCTGAACATGCCTGAGCCTATCACTAATCGCCAGTATAGGAGACACAGGGTGTAGGCCTGTGCCATACTCTACTCTATATACTGAATATATTGCCAGCATAGGACACAGGGGGTAGGTGTAAGCCTGCACTGTACTCTGTGCTGTATACTGAATATATCACCAACCTTGGCGACAGTGTAGACAGTGTAGATGATAGCCTTTACCCTACTCTAGACTGTATACTGAATAGATTACCAGCATGAAGGACAGGGTGTAAATGTTAGCCTGTACTGTACTCTACCCTATACAATGAATATTCCTTGACTAAAGATATCAAGAATACGACTGGAAATTAAAGCAAAAGTAAAGTCACCAAATGCACTTTCAATCAGATGGTAGCCCACCTTGCAAACTTTAGGTCATGCACATGGCATCCCCCAGCAAACCTTTTAACCTTTTAAATATGCTCTTTGTTGCAATTTGTTCAGGGGTATATATGACAGCACCTGCACACATTTATCAATGGTCCCTGCATCTCCCTGAAGCCAGGACTGATGATGAATGTGGCCATGTTCTGTGCGCTGTGTTGTGGTGATATCATCCTTCTTTCTTTGATAAATAAACTAGCTCTTTTGATAGCGGTCATTGCCTAACCTCATCTCCTAGCTGAATGGGTGGCACGTCTGCAAGATTTTGTTAATTTCATTTGTGGTTAGATGAGGCTGCCTGAAAAGGAGTCAGTGGACTTATAAAATATGGCACTGGCTTCATAAATAGAGCTTGGTGTGGCACAAGTATAGGTAACATTTACTAATGTAACAAAGTCCCAGGCCTCCTTTAGTCTATTGAGAACCTTCAGAGCCAAGGACAACTGACATCCTTCCATATAGAGTGGATTGCTAGGCATAGTGGGAGTAGTGCAAGGTAGATTCATGGACGCCAGACACTGCTTGAATGCAAAGAGATTTATTTTCTATGGAACAGAACAGTGGGAAAGGGGTTTAGGGCCAGGACACCATTAGGTATTTGCAATGTCAATTAGCAGACTCTGAGACTTCTACAGGTAGACAGCCATGCAGGAGAAGGCATCCAGCAAATCACCACATCTGCATGTGTAGGAGCGCTGTCTCCTTTGGCAACAGTCTTAGAACAGTTCCTAACACAAATTGTAACAAACTCCTTTACTTCTATACAGTCAATTCTTGTAGACTCTCAGCCCACTAAGCTCCCAGTCTCTCTCACTAGACTTGCTGATTCACTGCCACTGAATCCTGTGAGCTCTTCTAATCTTCTTACTTTAGAATCTTCCTCAAGCGTTACCCCCGCTTCCCTGCTGGGTCCCTGGCTTGGCACTCCAGATACTCCTCAAGCATCACCCCACTGGCTGGGTCCCTGGCCTGGCACCTGCTGAAGTTTCCAGATTCCTCACCGTCCCCGGTTGGTGAGAATACTGCTCCGGTACTTGCTTCAGCTACTTACAGTGGTCCCTGGTACAAGGTGGTTGGTCCCTTAGTAGCGACAGCTTCCCCATCTACCTCCGACCACGACAGGTTCTCCGGCCGGCAGAACCAGCACTTCTGGTTGGACTGCAAGCTGCAATCCCAACCCTACGCTGCTCTCTTGCTTCTGGATATTCCCTCAGACAGCCTAGAAGCCATATGTGCCCGGGATAGGCCAAAATTCCAGCCTAGAAGCCCGGGCAGCACAACACACGTCCACCCAGACAGCCATCCAGGTGGCAAAAAAAACCCTGATCACCTGACCTCACTCAAATAAATAGGCTCTCACAGCAGGCCAAGGGACCCAAGAAAATCCCTGCCCATTGGCTGAGATACCCTATCTATTCCTAATCTGCCTTTGCAATGCCCTTGTCTTATCTAATGTCACTAGATACCCAGCCAACTAGTGACAGAAGAGAGAAGTGCAGCAATTCCAGACGTGGGTGAAATCAATTGATCCCTCACAATTGGCCAAGGCAAATACACCTGGCAGGTAAGTTACATAGTTACATAGTTACATAGTAGGTGAGGTTGAAAAAAGACACAAGTCCATCAAGTCCAACCTATGTGTGTGATTATGTGTCAGTATTGCATTGTATATCCCTGTATGTTGTGGTCATTCAGGTGCTTATCTAATAGTTTCTTGAAGCTATCAATGCTCCCCGCTGAGACCACCGCCTGTGGAAGGGAATTCCACATCCTTGCCGCTCTTACAGTAAAGAACCCTCTACGTAGTTTAAGGTTAAACCTCTTTTCTTCTAATTTTAATGAGTGGCCACGAGTCTTGGTAAACTCTCTTCTGCGAAAAAGTTTTATCCCTATTGTGGGGTCACCAGTCCGGTATTTGTAAATTGAAATCATATCCCCTCTCAAGCGTCTCTTCTCCAGAGAGAATAAGTTCAGTGCTCGCAACCTTTCCTCATAACTAAGATCCTCCAGACCCTTTATTAGCTTTGTTGCCCTTCTTTGTACTCGCTCCATTTCCAGTACATCCTTCCTGAGGACTGGTGCCCAGAACTGGACCGCATACTCTAGGTGCGGCCGGACCAGAGTCTTGTAGAGCAGGAGAATTATCGTTTTATCTCTGGAGTTGATCCCCCTTTTAATGCATGCCAATATTCTGTTTGCTTTGTTAGCAGCAGCTTGGCATTGCCTGCCATTGCTGAGCCTATCATCTACTAGGACCCCCAGGTCCTTTTCCATCCTAGATTCCCCCAGAGGAAGTTTAGGAGCAACCCTGCCTAAAAATCAGGGTGCTACATCCTCCCCCTGCTTACAAAACTACATCTCAGTGTATGCAGAAAAAAATAATATTTTGAGCTCTCAAACCTGAGAGCGAATGTCCTGGCAAAAACTGGGCTGGGTGGGGAAACAAGGAAAGAATAACAATGACAACAGTACATGTGGCGCACCACATGAAATAAACATGAGTATCAGGCACATGAGAAATAGTAGGTTATATATGACAGATAAATATCAAAAATGATGTACAAATTTAAAGGTAACGTACCACCCAAATATTCAAAGGCAGACATGAGCAATGACCTTACTTCCTAACCATCGATCTAATATATACAGTGATAAGAGTTGATATATACGATGATTAGTGTTGTCGTCAGGTTGGATCCCCGTCTTTCCTTGTCCAAAGAAGACATACCGATGCAGCAACAGCTAAAGGAGAGAGCAATGCAAATGCATCCTATCCTATAAAAACATGGTGCAATATATACAAACTTCCCTAATGTTCATCAAGCAACAGTCCTGATGCATGGATTAGTCCCTTATTCACAGAGAAGGTAAGAATTTGCCTCTTTGCCACAGCTCATTCTACCTAACTAACTACACACCCAGTGTCTATGACATGTCACAGTCCATCAAATTTCACTGAGGGTGGACAACACTTCCGAGCAGTTCTCCTTCTTCCTTAGGGGTAACTCCGGGGACAAAGAGACACAGCTGCATTCAGATAACAAGCAGACAGGCCATGATGGGACCGCACTTCGGGACATAGGTCCCCTTGCAAGAATGTCCGCAATCTGTCCGTATGACAGCCGGGGACTGAGAAGAATTTCTTTATCAATTAGAGAATTAACCACCTGCGGAAAATCACAGTTCACTTTTCAGAATAAAGCAACAATTTCAATCACTAGCCAACGTGGCTCAGATGGGCACCCCCTGTATCTGCCGGCAGCATTCAGTCCAGCACAATCTCAGCAGTACAGTCCTGGAATGTTCTTCCTCTAGCAACAACTTTTCTGCAAAGGTGAATTGGCTTACAGCATAGCGTCCTTAACTTCATACAGCACACATTTGTAATCCACAGAGGGTAAAGCATAGAGGCACTTTCATTTAATTTACCAGTATTACCCAGGATCGGGCAAAATTAAAGCAGTGTTCCAGCCGCGATTTTTTTTTTTAAAAAGTCAGCAGCTACAAACACTGTCCAGGGAGGCCACGATGTCGGCCCCCCGAGGCCGATCCGTCCATCGGATCAGGTGGCGGCGCTGCCATCCTAACGTGGGGAAACAGGCAGTGGAGCTTTGCGGCTTCACTGCCCGTTTCCTACTGCGGATGCGTGAGTCACGCCGCACTTTGTGAATGGGCGGCTGTCTTCTTGGACACACACAGGTCCCAGAAGACAGCGTGCCCCATTTGACAGAAGTCAACGCGAGGAATGAAGAGAAAGAACAGTTCGACAGAGAAGGAAGTGGCAGATTAGGATGACTGCCTAGCAACAGCCATTTCTGGTAAGTAAAACATTTTTTTTTTCAAATGTTTTTTAATATATTTTAAATAGACTGTTAATGTAAATAATTTTTTTCAGGGTGGACCTCCGCTTTAAGGACTCTCCTTTAGCATTCACCATGGTGACAAAGCGTCTAATGTCCTTCTTGTTAAGTTAACATTATTTGCGTTAATCCAGCGGCATTTGTAGGTAACAGTGGGGCCCTCAAACCCTGGCTACTATGCCATATTCAACGGTAACAACTTCTTCATGAGGCAGTTAAAGCGGCACTATCTTAGCGCCTCCGCCAACGGCAAGAATACTTCTTCCCTTAAGGTTGGGAAGATGAACAGTACAACGCAGATATTTTTGCTATTTGGTACATCTCAACAATTTCCTGCAACAGTCACTCTATTTGTCTCGAGTATCTTCCACTCCCTCTTTGCTTACCAGTCTCAGGCACCGCTGGGGATGAACACGAGATTGCCCTCCTTTCTTGGTACAAGATGAACGGACATACTGGGCCAGACAAGTGAAAACCGTAGGACCGCAATCCTCGGTAGTAGTGACACCCGGGGTGGTAGTTGATTTAGGAATTTGAATCTCCTTAGAAGGGAGGTGGGGTGCTGGTACTACTTGTTCTTGTCTAGCAGTTGCTGTAGAGAGCTCAGAGCGAATGGTGGCAGCGGGAACTGACACTTCCACTGCAGTCTCTGTAGGGTCACCGGAAATGTGCTCCTCTGGAGAAGAATCTGCCAAGGCCGGTGTAGGCCGGCCAGAATCAGCGGCCGTGGTACTGGATGTTGGTTCCTCCACAGTGGCATATCCATGAGCCCAATCTGTCCTCATCACCTGCAATGGTAATGTCGGTCTGGCAGCCACCAGCAGCAATTCTCCACATCGATAGCACGACTCCAAGGGCGCAAGAACATGGCAAATCTGGAACACCACCTGCAAACGATCCTCATAGTTGCAGAACTTTGGGAGATATACAATACAATCTCCCCTCTCGGCACCATCCGGATACCTGTATTGGTGATCGTTTTTCCAGAAGCAAGTACTAAACCTTTGACAAGGCCTGTAACACTTGTGGCTGATTACCCCGCCAGGGCCTTTGGATGGCAATCTGACCAAGGATCAGTGGTCCTGCAGGTGATTCCTCTCTCTCCAGGTGTCAGGAACGTCCCACACAGAAATAGCAGAGGAGACTCCACATCCAATGGTTTATTGGTTTAAAAAATACCTATCAAACATGGAGGAATACTAGTAAAAAAACACCGGCGGGTATATACATAAAACGAGCGACCACGCTTCCGGGACTCGTAAGTTACGATGATGTCGGCACGTCATCCACCCTATGTGTTTCGTCTGAGGTTGACCTCGTCCTGGGCACAGGCGATGTACTGCATCATTATTATTATTATTATTATTATACAGTATTTATATAGCGCCAACAGTTTACGTAGCGCTTTACAACTTGAGGGTAGACAGTACAAATACAATACAATTTTATACAGTGGGAATCAGAGGGCCCTGCTCCTTAGAGCTTACAATCTAAGAGGGAAGGTCAAGAGATACAAGAGGTAATAACTGTGGGTGATGTGCTGATTGAGAAGATAAATGTACAGTTGTTAGGTGGGGGCCAGATAGGCTTCTCTGAAGAGATGAGTTTTCAGGGATCGTCTGAAAGTGGATAAAGTAGGAGAAAATCGGACGGATAGGGGTAGAGCATTCCAGAGGATGGGGGAGGCTCTGGAGAAGTCCTGAAGGCGAGCATGGGATGAGGTGACAAGGGAGTTTGAGAGCAGGAGGTCTTGGGAGGAGCGAAGAGAACGATTAGGTTGGTATTTTGTGACTAGGTTAGAGATGTAGCTAGGGGCCAGGTTGTGGATGGCTTTGTAAGTTATAGTTAGTATCTTGAATTTAATTCGGTGACTGAGTGGCAGCCAATGGAGGGATTGGCAGAGGGGTGTAGCAGACGCTGAGCGGTTTGTGTGGTGGATGAGCCTGGCCGCAGCGTTCATGATGGACTGAAGTGGGGATAGCCTATTTAGAGGTAAACCAATGAGTAGGGAGTTGCAGTAGTCAAGGCGGGAGATGACCAGGGAGTGGATTAGAAGCTTTGTGGTGTCATTGGTTAGGAAGGGACGTATCTTGGAGATGTTGCGAAGACAGAGGCGGCAAGCTTTGGATAGTGATAGAATGTGGGGTCGAAAGGTTAGTTCAGAGTCCAGGATTACACCTAGGACCTTGGCGTGGGGAGATGGGTTGATGGTTGAGCCGTTGATCTTGACAGGGAGATCAGGGGAAGTGGCACCTGAGGGAGGAAATATCATGAGCTCGGTTTTGGATAGGTTGAGTTTGAGAAAGTGATGTGACATCCAGGCTGATATGTCTGCTAGTAAGTTGGTAATGCGTGAGGAGACAGATGGAGAGAGCTGGGGGGTGGAGAAATAGATTTGGGTGTCATCAGCGTAGAGATAATATTTAAAGCCGTGGGAGGCAATCAACTGACCCAAGGATGTGGTGTAGATTGAGAAAAGGAGAGGTCCGAGAACAGAACCTTGGGGGACCCCAACGGAAAAAGGAAGAGGAGAGGAAGAAGTAGAGTTGTAAGTGACACTGAAGGAGCGGTGGGATAGGTAGGATGAGAACCAGCGAAGAGTACAGTCACGGAGACCAAAGGAGTGGAGTTTTTTGAGGAGGAGGGGGTGGTCCACTGTGTCAAAGGCAGCAGAGAGATCCAGGAGAAGTAGTATAGAATAGTGTCCATTGGCTTTAGCCATTAGTAGGTCATTTGAGAGTTTAAGGAGAGCAGTTTCCGTGGAGTGTTGTGGGCGAAAACCGGACTGAAGGGGATCAAGAAGTTTATTCATGGTCAGATGGTCGCTTAGTCGGTTGTAGACCAGTCTTTCAAGAAGTTTAGAGGAGAAGGAGAGTAAGGAGATGGGACGTAAGTTGTTGAGATTGGTGGGATCCAGTGAGGGCTTTTTTAGTATGGGGGTGACTAGCGCATGTTTTAGAGAGTTTGGGAAGATGCCACAAGAGAGGGAGAGGTTGAAAATGTGAGTTAGAGAGCGTAGAATCGAGTCAGAGGGTGAGCGTAGCATTTGCGAGGGAACAGGATCCAGGGGGCAAGTGGTTAGATGAGTGCTAGATAAAAGTTTAGCAACCTCAGTAGTAGTAGCAGGGTTGAATGAGGGAAGTAATGATTGTATCTGTGGACATGGGGTGTTGCATGGGGGAGGTTTTTGCGCATTGGCGATCTCCTCATGAATTGTATCAATCTTAGTTTTGAAGTGATTGGCAATCTCCTGGGCAGTGAGTGAGGTGGTGGGTGGAGGCAGTGGAGGACAGAGTAGAGTGTTGAAGGTAGAGAAGAGTTGACGTGGACTGGATGAGAAGGTGTTGATGAGTGTGATAAAGTAGGTCTGTTTGGCAGTGTGAAGGCAGGAGTAGTATTTTAGGAGGGCAGATTTATATTGTGTGAAGTCTTCCTGGGTCTTAGTCTTATGCCACAGGCGCTCAAGAGCGCGGCTACGTTTTCTGAGACTTCTGGTGTCATCTGTTTGCCAGGGTTGTAGCAGTCGGGGCCTAATTCTGCGTGTAGTGAGGGGGGCCAGCTTGTCTAGGGAGGAAGACAGTGAGCTGTTGTAGATGAAAGTAGCTAGGTTGGGGCAGGACAGGGGGGAGATTTTGTCATAGAGGTGATCAGTAGCAGAGTAGAGAAGAGAAGGGTTGAGGTGGCGAAGGTTTCTGTGTGTAACTGTTAGGCGGTTGGAGGGAGAAGAGGTGGCAGACAAGGAGAGAGCAAAACTAATAAGGTGGTGATCAGAGAGTGGGAGTGGATTGTTGGAAAGGTTGCACGGAGTGCACAGATAGGAGAAGGCAAGGTCAAGGGTGTTGCCGTTGGAGTGGGTAGGAGCCTGTATCCATTGCTTCAGGTCAAGCGATGAGGTTAGACTAAGAAGTTTAGAAGTAATAGTAGTGTTAGTGTTGACAGGGATGTTGAAGTCCCCAAGAATAATTGTGGGGATTTCAGAAGAGAGAAAGTAGGGTAGCCAGGCAGAGAAGTCATCAAGAAAGGCTGATACCGGTCCAGGGGGCCGGTAGATGACAGCAATTCTTAGAGAAATGGGAGAGAAAAGACGAATGCAGTGTGCTTCAAAAGAGGAGAGTGTCAGAGAGGGAGGTGGGTGAAGAACCTGATAGGTGCTGCATGGGGCTAGAAGGATTCCCACTCCACCTCCCTTCCGTCCACTTGGTCTGGGGGAGTGAGTCCAGAGAAGGCCCCCATGGGAGAGGGAAGCAGGAGAAATAGTATCCGATTCATGAAGCCAGGTTTCAGTAATGGCAAGTAGGTTAAAGGAATTTGTGATGAAGAGGTCGTGGAGGGCGGTGAGTTTGTTGCAGACAGAACGTGCATTCCACAGGGCACAGGAAAAGGGGGGGCTGGTTTTGGAAAGAGGAATAGAGACCAAGTTCTGTGGGTTGCGGCTCCTGCCAGAGGGTGTAGGGGGATGGGAGCGTTGGGCAAAGACAGATGATGGTGGCCCAGGGTTTGGGGATATGTCACCAGAGATTAGGATAAGCAGGAGGGTGAGGGAGGTAATGTGGGACTGTGATTTATGTGAAGGGGCATGTCTCAGAGTACTGGAGCTTTTATCAGTGTATGGATGTAGAATGAGCGAGAGTTGGTAAGAGCAGTAGTAGGGGGAAGACAGAAGGCAGGGTGATATGTATAAGCAGGCGGGTGGAGAGGGGGGGTGAAGGTAAGAGAGTTTGATGAGAGAGGAGAGGAGTGTCAGAAGCAGTGGTAGAGAGTGCATGTTACAGAGTGGAAGGAGAGCTTAATAGAGAGACAGGGTCACCTGCAGTCTGTTAGCTGCTTTCCAGTGCAGGTTGCTGTATTTGTTTGCTTCGTGCAATCGCTGAAGTGCAGAGAATGAAGTGCATATCACTTGTAGAAAGAATCACTTAGAGAAAGAAGCCTTAAAGATAGAAGCCACTGCAATGTGCTCCCCCGAGCTATGTGCTCACCCCTTAAGGATGCTCAAATATATACTGTTATAGGGGTGGGGTTGAAGTTCGTTAATTAATCATGAGTGACTATAAGAGTGCCTGGCAATCAAAGTGAACTTTTTGCTTCAAAAGTCAGAATAGCAAGAGGCCAAGACAAGATCAACACATAAAACTTAGGTAAGACAGTCCAGAAAAACAAATAATGTCATGGTTGTTCGCACAGGGCAACAGATAGAGAAGGCCACATACCAGAGACATACACACACAGAGACAGCAGGCAGATCCCAATTTCAGCGCCTATTATACATAAAATCAACAACCAAGCCTCGTTCTGATTCCCGAGGACTCAGTAAAACATCAAGCCTCGTTTTAACATCAAGGGCTCAGCTAAGCATCAAGCCTTGTCTTAAAGGTTAAGCTGAACACTGGTGATATTACCTGCAAAGTGGATATTCACCATCATCAAACTAAAAAAAAAAAATCATAAAAACCCTAGCATATCTGCATAAAATTAGATATTTAAATTCACACACTCAATAAAAATACCTATTAAACCACTATCAAAACCGGACACTACAGGGAACTATCCTGCATAGTTGGACCCGGAAATATGCAGAATGTCAGCATTGGGGACACTCTAACACACTGTCCTCTACAGGAAGTCTTATACATTGCACCTGAATACACAACATATATGCTGAGTCAACCCGGAGGGATATAAATGTCGGAGATAGACACTCCAACAAACTACCTACTGCAAAAAACCTTATGCATTACATATAAATTTAGTTTAGCATAGTACCTCCTACTTTAAAGCAAGGTAAATATCCTCCTGGGGTCCAGATAGTCCCTCATAGTATACATCCATCTATAATAAATACATAACTAACTTTAATCCAGAATCTAGTCTTAAGATTTGTTTTACAGTGATGATTACATGATCAGAAAGGCTAATAATCAATCTAAATTTTAATTCATCCACAATTAATACTATTTGTCTTAAAAATAATCCACACATAATGCCTACTTATTATGAGTTATCAACAAAAGCTTTGACGTCTACATCCACATTACGGTCCAAAGGGGAAAAACATCCAATTTTGAAAATCCATTTCATCTCAGGTTGTGAAATCCCCCTTGGGCCTGGGGTTCGGGTGTGGACAGGACCCTTCTCAAGACACATGGAGGTGTACTGGACAGGTTGCACGAGAGCAGGAGAACACTGCCAGGCAAAGTCTCCAGGAGAGGAACAAAAGGTCACAGCCAAGAGGGCACACAGTCAGGAGAGGACTGGAGAGGCATGCCTGAGAGGACCAGGTGCAGAGCCAGTGGAGTGGACTGTGGTGGCACGGGCAGTGGAGAGAAGCAGCTGCAGCTGGGAGGGCTGGCCGGGCCTAAAGATGTGGTACTAGGAGCAGTAGCCACGTGGACAGCTAGCACTGGGTCTTTCTACATTTTTTTGCTACACCAAAGGGGCCTGCGGTCCCTGCCTGCAAAGGGCAACTGCTTTAGGCCTAACTGAGTCAGTGTCAGGCCTACAAATCAGTGCTAGCTAGTCCGGGAAGTGCAAGCAAGTGATGTGCTGGAGGTGTTGAGGAGAGATAGTCTGCAAGCAAGTGAAGTGCTGGAGTGATGTGCTGGAGTTGTATATACTGGAGGTGTATATAGTTGTCCTATCTATATTTCTTCAATCAGTTGGGCATCTCATGAATATCCCATCCCCATCCAAGTTTATTCCCCTCAATTAAAAATACAAAACAAAGTTCAAGGACTGGTTTTCTGCCTGAGGGTGAATAAGAACTGTTTGCCTGGCTGGGCAGGGTGACAGACGGACCACAACACTTAGCAGCCCCTACGGGGGGTACCGCTACACAAGTGATCAGCTTGATCACAAAGCTCGCTGGATGCGTGCCCCAGGGGGCGCGTGGAGGGCGTAGTATCTTGGAGGACGTCATCCATGGACTCCCCCCCAGAACTTGATGACTGTGCTGTAACTGTCTTTCGGCTAAAGCGCTGTCGGGAAGAGGTTAAGTTCAAAGATATTACAGCCATTGATATAATGAAATACTACTGCATGAGTTCCTCTCACTACCCCCCACAATTGAGCACTTGAGGAACTGATGTGATAGTAACTAATGTTATGAAGGATTGTAGTATCTTTGAAGTTAAAGCTGAACTCCAGGGAAGGTAGAAATCCTTCCTTGAAGTGCTGGGCATGCATTGCAAGTGTTAAATGCTTGTTTATTTATAAGGTACTAGTAAAAACTGTTTTACTTTCCTGATCCTCCACACTTGCAGGCTTCTCTACGCTTCTAGACTAGTCACTGTGGCCTCTTCTCCCTTACGCTCTGGAGGTGTAATGCCTTCTGACATCATCAAGTACAATGCATGGCCTATAGCCCTGAATTGGACCTGAGGACGCTAGGAGACAGTCCAATGTGGAGCATATGGGAAGAGCAGCCTGCTGGGAGAGTGGAGAATCAGGTAAGTAAAAGGGCTGTTCCCTTTCCTTAGACCAGTGGTTCTCAACCTTTCTAGTGCCGTGACCCCTTGATAAAATTTCCTAAGTTGTGGGGACCCCTAATACTAAAATTATTTTCGTAGCGTGGGTTGTCAGCACCCAAGGCAAGACAAGTAATTTGCGCCCCTAACCCACAGACATTTATCGCTCTCCGAGTCCCTTCCACTCGTACAGTATTAAAACCCCTTATGGTACATATTAGGATGTACCACTCTTTCTCTTTTGTTCTTCTTTCTTTCCCTTTTATCTCTCTCTATCCTATTTTTCTTTTTTTCCCCATACCTCTAGCCTTTTTCTTGTTTTTTCTCTTATTCTTTCTCTCCTTTTTTCTTTGTTCCTCCCCCTCTTTTCCTCTCCCTTCCATGCATTCTATATTTTTATTCCTTCTCTTACTCCTTGCTGGGGAGAATGGGATGAGTGGCAGTATGGGGGGAGTTCTGATCAGCCAACTTAGGTGCTCTTGATCAAGGTCATCTGCTGATCTGAGAGCTGTAGTGGGGACTTAACGACAACTATTATCACAGGTAGTGTTACTTACTGTGTCTCCAGATTCATTGTGTCTCCTAGCAGTGACACCTATGCCGAGACCAGGGGATGGGGTCTCCTCCAGCGCCGCCCACTTAACATTCTTCACCAGTCAGCTGACCTCTAGTCTCTGACCCCCCAGCCATGCCGTGAACTGAATGGGTGGCTGCGAAGAGACTGAATGGGCAGCCGCGGGCTCCAGGAACAGCCCAGCTGAGCGGCCACAGGCTCCAGGGACAGCCCTGCTGGGCTGCCGCAAAAAGGCTGGGAGAGCTGTGTGGGCTTCAGGAACAGCCCAGGATTTGGTGACCCCTGGCAAATCGTCATTCGACCCCCGAGGGGGTCCCGACCCCCAGGTTGAGAACCACTGCCTTAGACCTAATGAAACGCAGGCTTTATTGAAGATGATAAGAATAGTACAGTATTTGAGTATACCCTAAGTGCCTCCCACCTGCCGTATAGACAAATGACGACAGGCAGGATGCTCTCTTGTTCTGGGAGGATGTCATGTGGTGTCACCCAGTCTCATCACGATCGGGCGCCCGATGACGCAGCTCTTTACCCATGTGATCAGCTGTGTCCAATCACAGCTGATTACGTGTAAACAAGGAAGTTCCATTTATCGGCTGTCCTCATTTCACACTGACAGAGTGTGAGGAGAGGAGAGCCGATCAGTGGCACCTCCTCACAGGGGAGACCTGTACAGATCATCAGTGCCCTGATTATCAGTGCAGTCCCAACAGTGCCCATCAGTTATGCCAATCTGTGCCTATCAGTGATGCAAGTCAGTGCTGCCTTTCAGTGCCCCTCAGTACCTATCTGTGCCACCTATCATTGCCCATAAGTGCCACCTATCAGTGCCCATCAGTACCACCTATCAATGCCTATCAGTACCACCTATCAATGCCTATCAGTGCCACCTATCAATGCTGCCTATCAGCACTGCATATTAGTGCTTCATCATCAGTGCCACCACATCAGTGCCGTGAAGCTGAAAAATGACTTATTTACAAACTTTTCTGACAGAAACTAAGAAAAACTTTTCTGTTCCCAAAATGTTCAGTTTTTTTTTTAGCCCGCAATAAAAAACCCAGCAGTGATTAAATACCACCAAAAGAAAGCTCTATTTGTGTGAAAAAAAATAAATAAAAATGTCATTTGGGTACAGTGCTGCATGACCACACAATTGTCATTCAAAGTGTGACAGTGCTGAAAGCTGAAAATTGGCCTGGGCAGGAAGGGGGTAAAAGTGCCCTGTAGGCAAGTGGTTATAAACTGCTGTTTTTGGTACATGACAAGACTCTCACCACAGAGTATTGTGCACATGATGAGATGCAAAGTAATGTTTTGTGTGTATTATGGAACGTCAGTATAGGAGCGGCAGTAACATCTGTCTGCCACCAGGGGGAGCTTTGGTGTCGCAGAGACAGCAAATACAGCATAACAAGCAGGCGTGTGTGAAGAGAGGACCGG
This sequence comes from Lithobates septentrionalis, assembly GCA_037952835.1. Taxonomy (NCBI): domain Eukaryota; kingdom Metazoa; phylum Chordata; class Amphibia; order Anura; family Ranidae; genus Lithobates; species Lithobates septentrionalis. The sequence continues at coordinate 4,218,504 of JBBDGP010000218.1, read as the reverse complement.
AAGTGAAGAGGATCCGGGGGTCCCACACTAAACAAGGTCCGTACACACAGAGGAGCCTGGCGGTTAGTGTTCCCCTGTATTAGCAGCATGGACTCTTCTCTTACAGCATACCTTATCCTCTATGGCACTGCTCACCTTACCACCAATGTCATGGTGACTTCATACAACGCTGCATGCTCAGCACGATTCTGGGTGACAGAGATCTTAAAGGGGTTATAAACCTTACGGTTTTTTCACCTTCATGCATCCTATGCATGAAGGTGAAAAAACATCTGATGGTTACAGGCTCCCCAGTTTCTTTACCTGAGCCCTCAAAAGTCCCAGGGTCGAGAACGTGCTGGCTTCTCGGCTCTTCTCAGCCCAGTCTTCTCAGCTCTTCATTGGATAGATTGATAGCAGCGCAGCTGTTGGCTCGCGCTGCTGTCAATCAAATCCAAATGACGCGGCCGCCGGGGGCGGGACCGAGACATACACTCTGTGTCTATGGACGCAGAGTGTATGAGACGGGAGCGCGCCCGCAAGGTAAGCCCCTCGGGAGAGAGCTTCCTGAGGGGGTTATCTATTGCGGGGAGGAGCCAAGACAGCCGCCATGGGACCCCAGAACAGGAGGATCGGGGCCACTCTGTGCAAAACGAACTGCACAGTGGAGGTAAGTATAACATGTTTGTTATTTAAAAAAAACAAAACAAACCTATACAACCACTTTAAGTATACAATTATGAGAGAGAGCTGTCCTGTTTTAGGTGGGAGGGCATCCTCATAATTCCTTAAAGTGGTTCTATAGACTAACGTTTTATTATCTTCATGCATTTTATGTATGAAGGTAAAAAACCTGTGTGCAGTGCCCCCCCCTAATACTTCCCTGAGCCAGAATGGAAAGTAAATCAGCGCGTGTATGACAATAAGCAGCTGAACACCAGGGTCAATCAATCAAATCCCTCAAACAAATGTAAAAGATGGTGCAGCGCTGAGTAAACTAAACTAAAACATCAAGGAATGTTAAATACAATTAAAAGGAGAAAAACCCCATAAAACGTATTAGAAGTAAATCAAAAAGTCCATGAATATCCAAAAACTATTCAAAGATTCCACCAAGTGATCGTGATATCATGCTGATATAGGTGACTGATGTGCCCTTCACCGGTATCTGAAATAGCCTCTCACCTGACGACCAGGACCCTTTAATTACAGAGGGTCATACAAGCCTTCCCTTACGGATCATATACATGGATGGTGTTGAGAATCAGGGACCGAGAGCTCCGTCACACACAAGGTAGAATGATTCCGGACGTTCCAATGGTGTATGTAAAAAGAGTAACAGCATATAGTGCTCTCCGTTTGCCAAACAATTTATTAAAAGTAATAGAAAATACACTTACAAAGATAGCACTTCTCAAGTGCCAGTAAAGCAGCAACAAGTGGTGATGTGTAAACACGGATGGAATCGAGCATGCGCGGTGGCCGCGGGTGACGTCACGACGTCTCGTTCTGGACGCGTTGCGTCCCAGTGGGCGGGGACTTCTTCAGCAGAACTGAGCCCCCTCTGATCCAGCGATGCTCCCAATAGCCTTGGCTGTACCGAGACTCTCCCTCCTCATTGGCTGAGACAGCAGCAGCACTGCTGTCAATCACAGCCAGTGAGCCAATGAGGAGGGGGCGCCAAGCCGCGGCTCAATGGGTCTTATGGATGCATAGAGCAGTGGCTTGGAAGCGAGCACGCAGTGGTGCCCCCAGGGAAAGCGGCTTTCTCTAGGGGTACTGCCTAGGGGGTAGGAGCCAGGAGTAGGGTTGCCACATCATCCCTTTAATCCAGGACACACATTAATTACACAGGTTCTGTGGCTAATTAAGGTGGTAATTAACCGCTTGCCGACCGGCTCACGCCAATATACGTCAGCAGAAGGGTACGTACAGGCATATTAACGTACCTGTATGTTGCCCTAAAGAAGCGGCTTGCGGGTGCGCGCGCGCCGCCGCGAGCTCTGTGAGTGTGATGGCGGGTCCCCGGACTTGATGTCCATGGGGATACCCACAATCGTCTCACGGAGAGGAAGAATGGAGAAATGCTGATGTAAACAAGCATTTCCCCATTCTGTCTAGTGATGGGACACTGATCACCGCTCCCTGTAATCGGGAGTGGTGATCAGTGTCGTGTCAAACATAGCCCCCCCCCCCCCACAGTTAGAATCACGCCCTAGGACACACTTAACCCCTACAGCGCTACCTAGTGGTTAACCCCTTCACTGCCAGTCACATTTACACAGTAATCAATGCATTTGTAATCGCGCTGATCGCTGTATAAATGTGAATGGTCCCAAAATAGCGCCAAAAGTGTCCAATCTCTCCGCCATAATGTCGCAGTCACGATAAAAATCGATCGACGCCATTACTAGTAAAAAAAAAAATATCAAAAATGCCATAAAACTATCTCCTATTTTGTAGACGCTATAACTTTTGCGCAAACCAATCAATAAACACTTATTGCGATTTTTTTGTTTTTGTTTTTTTACCAAAAATATGTAGAAGAATACGTATCGGCCTAAACTGAGGAAGAAAAATGTTTTTTTATATATTTTTTGGGGATATATATTATAGCAAAAAGTAAAAAATAATGTTTTTTTTTTTTTTCAAAATTGTCGCTATTTTTTTGTTTATAGCGCAAAAAATAAAAACCGCAGAGGTGATCAAATACCACCAAAAGAAAACTCTATTTGTGGGGAAAAAAGGACGTCAATTTTGTTTGGGAGCCATGTAGCATGACTGCGCAATTGTCAGTTACAGCGACGCAGTGCTGAATCACAAAAAGTGCTCTGGTCTTTTGCCAGCCAAATGGTCCGGGGCTGAAGTGGTTAAACTCACTTGGTGCCTTATCTGCATTAAATCAGCCTCAGAACCTGTGTAATTGATATGTGTCATGCATTAAAGTTATGATGTGGCAACCCTAGCCAGGAGTGCTGGCGGGTGACATAAAAAGAAGAGGATCAGAGCTGCTCTGTGCAAAACCACTGCACAGAGCAGGTAAGTATAACATGTTTGTTATTTAAAAGAAAACAATATACCACTTTAAGACCTTAAGACTGCAACACCTGCACGTCCTGGGAATGTGTGAAAAACGCGAGTCACGCTTGAAGTGCCATTAATTCTTAACAGTATTCCGAATACCGACAGATAAGTGCATGAAGTTGTTGACTTGTGCTAGTTGTGAATGGCCACTTAGGTGTATGTGTAGTCAGATAATTTTATTTTGCTTTGAATAGATGAGGAAGGGTTAAAACCCTGCCAAGTTATTTTTTTTATTTTGCTGTCTATACACCATTAGGGAAAATTTCCTTCACTTCTGGTATCCTTGATGCACCTGGACGTTAGATGTTGGCATGCAGTGTGACTTCAACTCTTCCAGAGGGCCACATAATAGCAGCACATTTTCTTGCATTATAATTCACCTCAGTGGCCAAAAATATCAGTCCTGCTGCATTTTTTGCAACGTATTGCACATTGTAGAAGTTGGAGCACGATAACCCCTAGCATTGATGTCAGTGACAGGAGATATTGGTATCAGTGGCTGCAATAGTAGCACCCAGCACTGGTGTCAGTATTGTTACAAACATACTCACACATGTGGTCAGTGACAGTGAAATGTAACCCTCCCTCAACACATTAGTGGTCAGTGAAAGTTATCACCCTCCCCACATTTGTGGTCATGGCAGTAAAAGTTACCCCCCCAATCCTCCACAGGATTGGTTGGCATTTCAGTGGAAGTTAACCCCCCCCCCCTTATGTTGCTGCTCAGGACAGTAAAGGCTAACCTCCCCATTTCCCCCAGCATTGGTGGGCACGACAGTTAACGTTAAGCCCCCCCCCCCTTCCATTTGTGGTCATTGCATTGAAAGCTGAAGTGCTTGTAAAGGCTAAAGGTTTTTAGCATGCATCAAGGTAAAAAACCTTCTGTGTGCTGCTCCCCCCCTAATACCTGAGCACCCTCTTCATCCAACGATATGCACGAGAGCTTCGGCTGTCCCAGGACTCCCTCTCCTCATTGGCTGAGACAGCAGTGAGAGCCGTTAGCTCCCACTGCTGTCAATAAGAGCCAATGAGGAGAGAGTGGAAGGCGGGGGCCGGGCACGACATTGTGTCTTATAGACACATAGAGCGGGGCTCAGGAGCGAGTACGCATCAGTGCCCCCATAGCAAGCGACTTGCTATTGGGGGCACTGGTGAAGGGGGAGGAGCCACAAGCGTCAGCGGGGGACACAAGAAGAGGAGGATCTGGGCTGCTCTGTGCAAAACCACTGCACAAAGACATATTTGTTATTTTATAAAAAAAAACAAAACTGTTGTATGTTCCATGTTTTCCATGTGCAACTCCTAGCCCCCCTTAATACCACTTTCTCTAGTTGTCTGTCAAGGACAGCACTAGAGAGATAGGCTCCACCTCCGGAGGCAGGAAACACAGATCTTTAAAGGGCGGCTTCCGTCCCTCTGCTTCAGTATTTGTGTCCGGAGGAGGAGGCTGGATATAGGAACTCTCCTTCCCCTGACCCTGAAAGTCACCCATGGGAGAAGGGGAAGGAGATCTGCATACCTGCGGTCAGCAGTCGCTAAAAGGTGGCAGGCATCTGGGTCCCCCGGCCAGGTTAACAGCAGCTGGTGCCGGCGTCGTCCTCCTTGATAACCCAGGGAGGGCTGGCTTTCCCCGCTTGGCTGCCAGATACGGGGGGGGGGGCCGGGTGTAGGCCACGAGTTCACAATAGATGGTTACAATAGTGGCTCGTAATTTGGAAGTCTGGCTGGACCAATTACAAGGTCATTTGGAAAGTGGGACCCCCAGGAAGGAAATTTTGGATTCCCTTCCCATGCTGCTTAAGGCAGCAGGCTATATGGCAGATGCTAAAAAGACATGGAAACCGCAAACGGAACAACATTACCCATAGTGCCATGCCTCCGACTAACACCCAATCAACCGAAAATCGCTCAGTCACTTCCACTACCCCATGCTATCCTTCTCCCCCTAAAACCATGGGCACTACGAGGCTGAGACCAACTTCCAGCACCATAGACCTACCTCCGATAAGCATGCAGGCCAACCCACATAACCCAGATACCACAAACCCTTCATCCACACCTGAGCCCTCTTTTTTAGTCAAAACCCCCAATCTGCACAAAAAAGAAAATTAGAAGACGCGGTAGACGAGGGGGTAAAAGAAGACACAAAGAGAAAGGGAAAACTAGCCAAACAATAAAGATCTATAACTTATCCTCACTAACCCTTAGCTGTGATTTAGAGACCTCAACAAATTCATCCATGACCTAACTGTCAAAAGGTTCTTCAATATCAAAGCCTCAAGTAATCCCACCACAGCAAATGCACCCAATGAACCTGATAATGACTCCACCAAGGACCACTCATTAGATGCTTCCTGCCTAGCTTTCCTCGAGGACCTCTACACTGGAGATGGTGACACAGACATTTGCCCATCATATCTTACTGTGCACCACCCAACCTCTCCTCCCATCCAGCACACCTCTTTCCACCCCAAATCCATCTTCAACCCCACCCATGTCAAAGGTCCATATTTACAGAGCTTTTACCAAGTTGTTTTCTCCGAAATTAAACGCTTATGTACTCAAGCTCCAACCCCCACACACAATCATAACCTCTCAGCAACAGATAGGGCATGTCTCAAGGCCCTAACCAACAATACAGACGTCATGATAAAAATAGCTGACAAAGGAGGTGGGATTGTCATCCAACACAGAGATACATATGTTCAAGAGGCCCACAGACTTCTGTCTGATCTCAATACTTCCATCAAATTGCCTGGTGACCCTTTACCCAAGTTCATACCTGAAGCCCATACATTGGTGGACAAGGCTACAGCGGATGGTATCATCACAAAAATTGAAGCTGCTTTCCTCAAACGGGATAACTACAATGCTCCTTATTTCTACCACCTTCCCAAAATCCACAAAAGCCTAACCAAGCCTCCTGGACATCCCATAGTGGCTGCCATGGACAGTATCACCAACCCTTTTTCCTTATACATTGATCATTTTCTGCAACCACTGGCCCAGAAACTGCCGGCATACATCCGTGATGGGACCCACTTACTCAACATTTTAAGCAACTACCGCTGGGAATCCACCTATTTATGGCTCTCTCTCCATGTCTGCTCACTCTATACATCAATCCCACACGAAATTGGACTAAAAGCCATTGAGTATTTTCTTTCTCAAGACCCCCAGATCAATTTCAGACAGGCAGAATTCATTATAGCCTCCACAAAATTCTGCCTTAACCACAATTTATTTTTCTTTCGATAACCAATATTACTTACAAACCCAAGGCACAGCCATGGGTGCCAACTTCGCCCCCAGCTATGCCAACCTGACGATGGGCTTCTGGGAGCAACACTCAATCTGGAACAACAACCCCTACTCTGAACACATTGTACTTTTCGGCAGATACATAGATGACATAATCATCATCTGGGATGGTACATGATCCCGAGCTGATGATTTTGTGGCCTACTGCAACACCAACGACTTAGGCCTATCCTTTACTTCGGTCTGCGACCCGAACACCCTTGCCTTTCTGGACCTTGAACTAAACCACTTGGATGAACATATCCATGCCAAAAACTATACGAAACCCACTGTGGGCAACTCCTACCTCCATTTCCACAGCTGTCACCACGCTAGATGGATTTCCAACATACCAAAGAGTCAATTCTGCCGTTTGAAACATAACTGTACCCGGATCGAAGACTACATTGAACAAAGCTGTCTATTCAAGAAAAAGTTCTCTGAAAAAGGCTACCCAGCCCCCCTAGTGGATGAAGCCTATAACTACTTCCTGAGCGAAGCACCAACACACAACAACCAACAACCCATCCTGTTATCCCAAGCACCCAGATTTATCACCCAATTCCACACCCAACATAGGAAAATGGAACATATCCTCCAGAAACACTGGGGCATACTATTAGAAGACCCTCATCTCAAAAATAGTCTCGATGAAAAGCCAAAAATCACATACAGAAGAGCACAAAACCTAAAAGGAAAGATGGCTCCCAGCAAACTAAAAACCCGTAGACCCCAACCAACTGTCACACCCACTTTCCTTGACGTCAAAGGCATGTACCAATGCCGGAAGCTCAAATGTCTAACCTGCAAATTAGTCCAGCACAAACAGAAATACTTCACCACAAAAGGGAAAACATACCAACTTGGTAATTTTTTCAACTGTTCCACTGAATTTGTAGTATACTGCCTCTCGTGCCCATGTAATCTATGTTATGTAGGCCGCACCACCAGGACATTGCGTAAGAGATTTGGAGAACACAGACGCTCTATTGAAGATAACAAGAACCTCACGATCCCAAGACACTTCTCAGAATTTCATCAAGGCTCCACCAATGGCCTACAAGTCTGGATCATAGAGGCCATCCCCAGCAACCTCCCTCGAGCTGAACGCATCAAACGCCTATGTGAGAAGGAGACTTTTTGGATATATACTTTGGACTGCCTTAAGCCTGGAGGCTTAAATGAAGAGATTGAAACTCAATCCATCCTCTATACACCTACTCCCAGCTTTGTTGCATTACATACTCCCCATCCGAATCCTTCCCCCCCTCCCCCTTCCCTCCCCTCCCCCCACATCATCACATTACTTCCATTCCCTCCCCAACTCCCCTACCTCCCATCCCACCCTGCCCATACCTCCCCTTTTACCCTACTCCAGCTCCACACCCCCTCTCCTTCCCTCCAAAATTATTACATTTCACAAGTATTATTTATATACTTATGCGCACACAGTTACACATACAAGTGCGCATATATGTTTTTGCGCACATATATGCCCCGCATGCACACATGTTAGTTGCGCACATATTAGTCCCGCAGGCCCACTCCATTAATTTTTTTTTTTTTTAATAAAAAAAAAAAAAATTTTACATGTTTTTCCCACCTCTTTTTGTATATTTTTTTTATTATTTTTTTATTTTATTTTTTGTATTTTTTTTGTAGATATTTTATATATATATTTTTTTATATATATTTTCCATATTTTTTAATTAATCCTTTTATATACATTCATAAAATTATATATTTCTATATAAATTTTATTTCCAATTTTCCTTTTATAGTTCCCATTTATTTATTTTTTATATTTTTCATCTTTCATATTCTAATTTTTTATTTTTTACTATTATTTTCTATTTTTATTTTTATTTCTATTCTTTACCTTATTTTTTCCTATTTACCTTTTTTTTCTATTTTCTTGTTTTTTTTTTAACTATCATTCATTCTAGTACCATAATTCCTCCTCTCCCCTCTTCACATTTCCCCTGCTCTAACGAGCCACACCACTATCCCAGCTGACGTGTGTTAGACACATACCAACGCTGCCAGGCCACTCCTGTGTACCGCCCCTGTCCCTCCCCTCCTCTCTCCCTATTTAACCCACACCATCATGGCCGATAGCCATGCCTGAGGAAGGAGCACACATGCTCCGAACGCGAGCGCGCTACGGCCACGCCCCCCGCTCTCCTCCACCTGACGTCATCTTCCTAGGAACCTGCTGACGCACTGTCTGAGGGAACCCCAAGCCATCGGAAGCTACGGACTCCACCGCAAGCGGCCGAGGCCGGCCCTGCCACAGCCCAGCTGTTTCGTGATGTGACTCTGCGTTGCCCAGGAGAACCTACCTATGCCTATTTCTTATCACACAAATGTGAGTGTACAATTTGTAATGAAATAGTGTTTTTAACTACTTACTACCCTTAGAGCAGCACTACTTTTCTTTTTGCTTTTTTTATATGGCAAACGCATCTGCCGAGTCGGTCAAGCTATCAGCAAAAACCACTGCCCTTATAAACTCATCTTGCAGAGCGTTATGGTTAAAATCTTGGTCAGGGGGGGAAGAGGAAATGTCCGTCATGTGCGAACAAATTTAAGGAAGGGCGGAACAAGCCCCTCTGTAAGCCCTGTATTGACGAATTGGTTTACAAAGAGGCAACGGGGGCCTGCAAAGAATTGATTTCTGGGGTCCAGAAAGAAATGAAGGCCATTAAGACAATGCTGGCAAACCTTGACACCCCAAAACTACCAGCCGCAGTCCCCCCTGCTTCCTCCCCAAACGTGGCTGACGAATCAGGGGGAGAGGAATCGGATTCTTTGGATGAACCAAGTGAGGTGGCATCATCCAAAGATACTCCGAGCCAAGGGACAAGTTCACCCAGATACAGGCTCTCACTCGAGGAGGTTGATGCCTTATTGGGGGGGATCTACGAGATGCTTGAGATTAAAGAAGAGCAAGTCTCCTTGTCTTTGCATGACCAGATGTATCGGACCCTGAAGGATGACCAAACCAGGGTTTTTCCTGTACACAGCGCGCTGGCAGACTCTATTAAAAAAGTGGGTGGAACCGGAGAAAAATTTTTTTTCCCAAGAGTTTGAAAAGGAGATTCCCTTTCAGTGAGGATTCCACCTGTGTTTGGAACAAGGTGCCCAAAGTAGACGCAGCCTTTTCCCAGTGCGCCAAATCAACAGACCTCGCCTTTGAGGACATGGGTGTCCTTAGGGAACCCATGGACAAGAGGATGGAGGTACTGCTAAAAAGGTCATGGGAAGTAGCCATGGCGAACCTAAAACCTGCCATGGCTACGATAGTGGCTCGTAATTTGGAAGTCTGGCTGGACCAATTACAAGGTCATTTGGAAAGTGGGACCTCCAGGAAGGAAATTTTGGATTCCCTTCCCATGCTGCTTAAGGCAGGGGGCTATATGGCAGACGCATCTGCCAAGTCGGTCAAGCTATCAGCAAAAACCGCTGCCTTTATAAACTCATCTTGCAGAGTGTTATGGTTAAAATCTTGGTCGGGGGACCCGGCCTCAAAAGTTAGACTGTGGGGCATCCCATTTGAAGAAGACCTCTTGTTTAGACAGGATCTAGAAAAACTAGATCGCACTGCAGACAAGAAAAAGGTCTTCCCTACCAAAACTAAGAAAGCCCCAGGAAAACGTTTTTTTCGTCCCCAAAGACAAGGGCCATCACAAGGACAGACCTCTAAGGGGTCAACTCCTAAAAAACAGTGGGGAAGGGGAAAACAGAAAGGTGTTCTGTTTTCCTCTCCTAAAAAAAAAAAACACTAAATCCCAGTGACTTGGTTCCTGTGGGAGGGAGACTGGGGCAGTTCCTCCCACAGTGGGAAAAGACTACCCCAAATGCTTTTATACTAAGGATAATCAGGGAGGGCTATCGAATACAGTTCGAAGGAGTAACGACACCCCAAATATGAAAGGGGTTAATGTCGTTTAGGACATTCCATACCCAAACACAAAGGTAGCTACCGAACACTTCAATCAGCCGAACAAAGAACCCATGCAAATAATTCTCCCCCAAGTACGAGACGATGCTCTGTCTTGAGGTTCAAGCAGGACTGAATCTTTATTCAAACACATGTTATACAGATCCCACTTCAAAACACTCCCCCCTACCCTTGGAAAACAGGGCGGGTTAAACTGTCCAATGACAATGGACACACATGTCAGGTGTGTTTAACTTCTCATCAGTAAACAGTCTTAATAGGGGGGCTGCTGGAAGAATCCCCCCCCTCTTTCCTCACAGCAAGACACTTAGACATCCCATAATAGTTGAGCCAGACAGCCACAATAGACAATAGAATACACTCACACCCCAACCATTACAGCAAATAGTACACAACATAATGAGACAGCACACATTATATATACATATATACAGCATTGAGTCTAACTAACACAGATCATAGTGGGGTTCTCATTCACCCTGTGCCCCTATTAGTGTCTCCCGTTACAATGGCATATCCAGGGTCCCCAGAGTCTGTGTGTCTTGGGGGACATGGACCTGAATCTAAAGTAACACCACCTCCAGGGTCCCCAGGCATACAGCTCACAATGAGCACCATTCCCCCAAATGCCAGGGCCCATAATCAGTAGGCAAGAGGCTGGCATTCAGTCCCCTCTAAAAGCCTCTGTCCCGGCTAGGTCTGTCACATTTCTCCCCTTTCGGAAGGAGACTAACACAGGAGGAGACCCCAGACGGGTTGACTCCGAAAGTTAGTCAGTAGTTCCAGTCCTCTAATGCTGGTATCCACACAGTACCCCAAACAAATTGTTCCAAACAGAGTATTACTCACCCAACCAACCTCTGCCTCTCTCAGAGAACATGCCCGCCGCTGGGGAGAGGCCTGGACTGGCCCTTCTCCCTGAAGTCCTTTCAGCCGCTGGAGAGAAGACAGGGTGACTGAGCTCACTCCATCATGCTGTTGGGGATCTGGCCCGACTGCCCAGCATCCCTGGGGTATACAGGTGGGGACTGAAGCCCCATCCACACTTACAGGAAATTCGTCCTCTGTTAGTTGACGGCAGAGGCCAGCAGCACTCTGCCCTGTTGCCAGCCCTTCTGCTGGAAACCCCACACCATCTGCTCCGGCTAACTGTTGGGGAGGGAGGCCAACTGCCCCGGCTCCCTGGAACACTATAGTTGTTGCTGGATGCTGGGCAGAGGTTGGTAGCACTCTGCCCGGTTGCCAGCGCTTCAGCTGGGTTGGTGTCATCATTCTGGGGCGCTGTCTGTTGTTGGAACTCCCTTTCACTGGTATTGTCTCCCAGGTGCACAAACCCTTGTTGGGGAGGGAAAATGGCTGCTTCTCCTCCCTGCATCTCTGAAATCCACTAGGAAGTGATTGCCACCTTCTCACCATGAGCCTCCGGAACTGCCACAGGTGTGGGGCAGAGGTCTTGGACCCTCTGTCCGGTGCGCCTCAGCTGGGGAAGTTCCTTGCAACTCCACAGATACTGCTGTTGGTGCTAGGCAGAGCACACTGAAGTTTGGCTCTGATACCAGCTCTTCTGCTGGAGGCTCATCAGGTTGTTCTTCTTCAGCAGAAAGGTCTATCAAATCCCCTGTCTCTGCAACTGGTGTCTGGGGATAGAAGTTCACAATCTCCTGTCCGTGGAACCCAGAAGATGCTATCAGTGCTGGGCAGAGGTTAGCAGAACTCTGCCCTGTTGTCAGCACTTTAGCTTTGGGGATGGCAATCTCCAGATTTTCCACTGCCGATTCTTCAGCCAGGATTTCGGAGTTGTCAACTGGTATTTCCTGATAGTCCCAGGCAAAGGGAGCCCCACCCTACTGCTGAGCAGAGTCTAGCAGCTGTCTGTAGGTGATCTCCAGCTACCATTCCTGAACGGCCAGAAACTCCAAATCTTCCTGTGCCCAGTGCCCTTCCGAGACATTCAGTCTTCGCTCTCTGTGCTTCATTATTTCCTCCAAACACCACTCCCGATCACTCCCAAAGTCAGGGTCCCTGGACAGCCTCCAATACAACAATCCCAGGCCATCATAGTCAAAGCCTTCCGTGGGGTTTTCATCCGCTGACCACGGGCACTCTTGGGCTACATACCACCGGAGGGCTCTGTAGCTCTTGTCCAACCGCATCTCTGCCCGGATCAGCCTGTTTAACTCAGCTGTCCACTCCTGCTTCGGTTTTCCCCCCAATAGCAGCATTCGTACTTCATACTGTGACCAGTACCTTACATGGATGGAGGGGAGAACTTTTCCCTGGTGTTAAATAAATAATGATATTTGAAGCGCTTCACAATGTGCATGAAAATGAATATATAAGAATAAATATAAATAGTCAAATAAATCCAGCGGTGAGTAAAAATTCCTAAAAAATCCAGCAATCAAAATAGTGTAAAAGTATAAAAAATTTGTGACACCAAATGTGTAAAAAATTCACATAAAAAATCCACATAAAAATAAATATATAGGGATGTATTCAGAAGGTTCAATTATACAGGTGTAGAATCCTGATTGGTATAGAGCTTTTGATCACTAGCAAAGCTGTTTAAAAACACTTGCTTAATTAAGGTGCTCATTGATAGTACCAATGTGTTTTTTGCTTCTATTCACAACCAATGTGAGAATCATAAACGGGCAGATAAGAGAAAAAACCAATCATTGTGCAATAGTTAGGATACCAAGGTACACAGGCAAATTTCAATCCACTCACGTGTGCCTTATAATGATAAGGCATATGTAGGTTTTACTATAGCAGTCAGCCGCCTTAGACAGGAGCAGATTCAGTGCAGTACACTGTGTGAAACTGCTGATCTGCACAGAGCGTCCTTGGCTCCTCCCACGCGTTACATCACAGTCACGTGACTTTTTCAATCACAGTCACGTGACTTTTTCATCCTTGAAAAAGTCACGTGACTGTGATGTAACGCGTGGGAGGAGCCAAGGACGCTCTGTGCAGATCAGCAGTTTCACACAGTGTACTGCACTGAATCTGCTCCTGTCTAAGGCGGCTGACTGCTATAGTAAAACCTGCATATGCCTTATCATTATAAGGCACACGTGAGTGGATTGAAATTTGCCTGTGTACCTTGGTATCCTAACTATTGCACAATGATTGGTTTTTTCTCTTATCTGCCTGTTTATGATTCTCACATTGGTTGTGAATAGAAGCAAAAAACACATTGGTACTATCAATGAGCACCTTAATTAAGCAAGTGTTTTTAAACAGCTTTGCTAGTGATCAAAAGCTCTATACCAATCAGGATTCTACACCTGTATAATTGAACCTTCTGAATACATCCCTATATATTTATTTTTATGTGGATTTTTTATGTGGATTTTTTACACATTTGGTGTCACTAATTTTTTATAATTTTACACTATTTTGATTGCTGGATTTTTTAGGAATTTTTACTCACCGCTGGATTTATTTGACTATTTATATTTATTCTTATATATTCATTTTCATGCACATTGTGAAGCGCTTCAAATATCATTATTTATTCTTTTTAAGTGACTCTGAAAACACTCTCTTTTGATAGCAGCCTCACTTGGTTTTATGTGTAATTATCAGCTATTTAGCATCACAGCGCTTTGTGTTTTATATATATTTTTCCCTGGTGTTGCTGCACGAGAGCTAGCGCTTTCTTCCAGAGTTCGCAGCGGATACAATCAGACCATCCCAGCAGGACCTGCTCTGATACTGGTCCTCTATGCTGTTTCTGCATCTCTCGCAACCTCCTTCTGAATTCCTCTTCCATGGTGGCTGGTATCTGTACCTCTCCTCTCCTTTCAATTCGTGCTGCTGTGACTTCTGCTGCAGCACCTCTTTGCTGTAGCCAATTTGCATCCACAGCCGCTATAACTAGGTCTATGATCTCCGCTGTAGGGTTAGGACCATAATGTGCCAGTCTTATTTTAACAGCCCGATCAAACCATGCCTCTTCAGGTGTCCTGTCTGTTATGCTGGGACTTTTCGGTTATGTTGGGTCTTTTGGCTCTATCCATTTTGACTAGATCTGCGATAATGTCCCTCTTCTTACGGTTGTTGGCCAGTCGGCCCCAGTTCTCCAGTAAGTCCTTGAGGGTAGAGCGCTTTAGCCGTTCATACTGTGCTTCCATTGTCCTGTGTCCTCTTGTAGCTGTCCTTCTGAGCTGTGGGAATGATCCCACTGCTTGCCACCAGTTGTAACGACACCCCGAGTATGAAAGGGGTTAACGTCGTTTAGGAAATTCCATACCCAAACACAGAGGCAGCTACCAAACACTTCAATCAGGCGAACAAGGAACCCATACAATTAATTCTCCTCCAAGTACAAGACGAGGCTCTGTCTTGAGGTTCAAGCAGGATTCAAACACATGTTATACAGATCCCACTTCAAAGCACTTCCCCCCACCCTTGGAAAACAGGGTGGGTTAAACTGTCCAATGACAATGGACACACAGGTCAGGTGTGTTTAACTTCTCATCAGTAAACAGTCTTAATTGGAGGCTGCTGGAGGAATCCCCCCTCCCTCTTTCCTCACAGCAAGACACTTAGACATCCCATAATAGTTGAGGCAGACAGCCACAATAGAATACAGACAAACCCCAACCATCACAGCAAATAGTACACAACATAATGAGACAGCACGCATTATATATACAGCATTGAGTCTGACTAGCACAGATCATAGTGGGGTTCTCATTCACCCTGTGCCCCTATTAGTGACTCCCGTCACAATGGCTTTATCCAGGGTCCCCAGAGTCTGTGTGTCTTTGGGGGACATGGACCTGAATCTAAAGTAACACCACCTCCAGGGTCCCCAGGCATACAGCTCACAGCGAACACCGTTCCCCCAAATGCCAGGGCCCATAATCAGTAGGCAAGAGGCTGGCATTCAGTCCACTCCAAAAGCCTCTGTCCCGGCTAGGTCTGTCACAGAAGGCACTCCACCCGTAAGGATGTGTGTGACCACGCCTCCCAGGGATCCTCAGAAGGCGACGGCCTTGTTGTCACAAATTGGCGACTTGGTGGACCAGCGGGTTCTTGTTCCAGTGCCACAGAAAGAAGTAAACCATGGTTTCTACTCTCACGTTTTTGTAGTAAATAAACCGTCGGGCAAATTCCGTCTAATACTAAATTTAAAGTTACTAAACAACTGGGTAGCATACAAAAAATTCCGGATGGAAACAATCTTTTCGGTAAAGTCAATTCTTCCCCCAGATTGTATCATGGCCTCCCTCGATCTGAGGGACGCCTATCTACACGTCCCAATCCACTAAGACTCTCAAATTTTTGAGAATAGCAATCCAGTGGGGAAGGCAGGTCCAACGTTTTTAGTTCAGGGCCCTACCATTCGGCCTGTCCTCATGTACCCAGGATTTTTACAAAAATCCTGGCGGAAGCATTGGCTCCCCTGAGATTGAAAGGGATATCGGTCATACCATATTTGGACGACCTTTTATTCTTTGCCCCCTCCATGCTCCAATTACAGGGAGATCTGTGGGTGGCCATTTCCTTTTAAAAAAACTGCGGTGGTTGATAAACAAAGAAAAGACACAGGTCTTACAGTACCTGGGGTTCTTGGTTAACTCAGTGACGCAAAAGATCTATCTCAGAGGAGAAGGTAGAAAAGGTGAAGGCGACTCCAACCTTTTTTCCAAAACAATCTGGCAATTTCCCTCCTCTCAGTTATGTCAGGTCTGGGTTTTCTGGTAGCAACAATTCCTGCGGTACCATGGGCGAGGGCCCATTTCAGGTATCTCCAGGCCAACATCCTGAACAGCTGGGACGGAGCGCAGGAATCGCTAGACACAACCATCCGCCTATCTTCAAAGACCAGAAGGTCTCTGGTGGTGGAGGAATGAAAAGAACCTTGTGCAGGGTCTATTATGGTCTCTTCCAGTGTCCGTCCGTATCGCCAAGGCCGCCAGCGCTTGGGGGCCCATTGGGGGTCAAAAATAGCCCAAGGGCGCTGGGAAAAAGTACAGTCCCAAAGGTCTGCAAACTGGAGGGAGTTACAGGCGATCTGAGAAGCGCTAAAGACATTTGCAAGAGAGCTGAAAGGTCACCACGTACAGATCCTCTCGGACAGTGTGGTAGCAGTGTCTTATTTAAACAAGCAAGGGGGAACAAAATGTCCGTCCTTAACCAGACTAACAAGTATCATCTTGTTTTGGGCTGAGAAAAACCTGAAATCGGTATCTGCAGTCCATCTGAGAGGAGTGGACAACCACCTGGCGGACTTTCTGAGCCGACACCAAGTGTCCGAGTCGGAATGGTCACTAAACAATGAGGTCTTCAAGCTAATAGTACAGAAATGGGGTCTCCCACAGGTGGACTTGTTTGCCAACAGAACAAATGCCCAGGTAACGGTGTACTTCTCACAAGAAAGAGAAGCAGGGGCCAAAGGGATAGACGCCTTGGCCCAGAGGTGGGCCTTACCCACGTACTACTCCTTTCCCCCATTCAAACTTATTCCTCTAGTCCTGAGGAAATTTCTTCAAGAATGGGCCATGATGATATTAGTGGTCCCGTATTGGCTGAAAAGGCTGTTGTTTTCCACACTGTTACGCCTGACAGAGGAGCCTCCCCTCATGCTGCCCGAGAGGAAGGATCTCCTGTCCCAGGGCTCAGTTCTGTTACCAAAAATACAGGCTCTAAAATTATCGGCTTCGTGTCTGAAGAAAGCCTCCTGAAGTCTAAGGGGCTCTCGGACAGGGTGGTAAACACAATTCTTTCTAGTAGAAAGAAGGTAACCCAAGCGATTTATGTTAAGTGTTGGAAAATTTTTTGTTCATGGTTAGATACCAAGAAGATGTCTGCAGGTATTCCGGCCGTCTTGGAGTTTTTACAAGACGGTGCGGATCAAGGACTGGCCATTAGTACATTAAAAGTTCAGGTTTTGGCCTTGTCTGTTTTTTTAGAGCAACCCCTGGCGTTAGACCCGCTAGTTAGCAGGTTCTTTAAGGGGTTAGCCAGAATTAGACCTGTTCCGTTTAAAATTTTGCCAAAATGGGACCTGTTGACAGTTCTACAGGGTTTGATAAAATGGTCACAGGAAGAGGAGCTTTCCTTAAAATGGGTCATGCTCAATACGTTCTTCTTAGTGGCCATATCCACAGCTTGACGCATTAACGAGCTACAGGCACTTTCCATTAAAGAGCCTTTTTTGCAAGTTTGAAGACAGGCTGGTACTACGCACAGACCCAGGGTTTTTACCTAAAGTAGTGACAAAATTCCATAGAACACAGGAAATTGTTTTGCCATCATTCTGTGGGTCACCCGCCAATCCAAAGGAAATGGAATTCCACCAACTGGATGTGAGAGCTTGTCTTACGGTAACTGGAAATGGCGAAAAGCATTAGATAAATCCAATACTCTATTTATTTACATGGAGGGAAAAAATTGGGGTCCCAAGCTTCAAAAAACACAATCGCAAGGTGCATTAAACAAGCTATTGTGGAAGCCTACAAAATTATGAAAAAGAAATGTCCCTTTTCCCCCATGGCTCACTCCACACAGGCACTATTGGCTTCTTAGGCGGAGCGAGCTGGTGCAACACCAGAACAAATCTGTCAAGCAGCAACATGGTCAAACTACTCGACTTTCATGAAGCACTATAGATTGGACCTTACCTCAGCGCAAGACCAAGCGTTTGGGAGAAAAGTCCTCCAAGCGGTAGTCCCCCCCCCCCCCCAATCTGGTAAATTCTCGTTGATCCTCTCTAGTGCTGTCCTGGACAGACGACTAGAGAAAACTAGAGATAGTCTTACCGGTAACTCTGTTTCTAGGAGTCGTCCAGGACAGCAGAGATTTCCTCCCTATATGCTGTTATAACTTTGGACAAGTGTTTTTGTTGTTTCAGAAGCCGTTCTGGGGAAGTTCTCAGTTAAAGACTGAAGCAAAGGGACAGAAGCCGCCCTTTAACGATCTGCTGATGTGCTTCCTGCCTCCAGAGGTGGAGCCTATCTCTCTAGTGCTGTCCAGGACGACTCCTAGAAACAGAGTTACTGGTAAGATTAACTCTAGTTTTACACCCCCCCACTTCCTGCATTGGTGGTCTTGGCAGTGAAAGTTAGATGCTTTATTTTTATTCAAGGTCAAAGATGCAAACTGACTGCGAGTTAGCTGCATGCAAGAAAAAGTAGTGACACGTGGCTTACTAGTTCTTTATT